>JAKSZT010054303.1:1430397-1551575 GCA_026826555.1 Tolypeutes matacus | reverse complement strand
TTCAGGATTTTCTAAATACAGGATCATGTCATCGGATATCATGACTTTTTGAGAAAATGTTTAAAATTTTTTGCGGGGACTGATGTGGGATTGACATTTAATTTATATTCTAATATCAATTGACATGTACTTTTAAAAGAGAACAGTTCTAATACTAGAAATGGGAGGAAAGACATAACTTGAGAAAGGAGAGCTCTTCCCAAGAAAGGCCACCTTGCCACTGTACACTAGCGACTCTGCTCAGTCCTATTTTTGCTGACTGGGTGAATTACTAAACTCATCCTGGTCTGGCCATGGCAGTGTTCTAGGCCACAGGCTCCTTGGCTTCTGTCATTCCTGCAGTGTCAGATGGGGGCACCTGTGACACCATCGGAAACACCCACTGAGGAGCTGACCACTGACTAGGGGTGTTTTAGTCTCACTTCGAGGGGTAAACTGAGGCTGGAGATGTCTTCATCCAGCTTTGCTTCCTACTGACATTTTACAGTTCTCCAAATAAGACAGGGACAGGCCACGGCCAAATAAATTCATCAGGCACATTAAAAGAAAATGCATTTTCCATTCCTTTAAGATGTCTAAGCTTCGTGATCTAGACATTTCCCAACCAGATGAGATCAGAGCAAGGATGAAGATGATGCGGGGACACCAGGAATGGGCGGGAGCCAGGCTACTGGTGGTGAGAACCATCTGGTGAATGGACTTATTATAAACCACAGGTTGAAAATGGGCTATAATTTTAACCCAGTATTCTAGTGTTAAAATGTTTAGATAACATATTTTAAAAACAATATATTTAGAACATACTTTTTTTTTTTTTAACTACTGGGACTGGGAATTGAACCCAGGACCTCCCATGTGCAAACTTGACATTCAACCACTTGAGTCATATCCGCTCCCTAGAGCATACTATTTAAAAATGAAATTAGACAAAGAACTTTGAGCATGATTTCTTCTTTGGCAAAATACAAATCAATCAATCAATCAATCAATCAATCTATCAATCATTTTTACCACCAAAGGCAACAAAATTGCCAGCCAACGAAGTTGAAGGAAGCTATGCAGGGCATCAGAAGAGGAATAGATTTGGAGTAAGAAAATCGGGGCTTGAAAGGCTTGAAAGGCAAGCCTGCAGTTCCTAGCAGAGGACTTTGGGCAGTCATTTAGACAGGAATGGCACTGAGCACCCAAAACAGGGGATTCTGAAGCCAAACCAACCTGCGTGTGAAGACTGGCTCTGTCACCAAAGCCAGGCAACCTCCCAGAACCTTACTGTTCACAAGTGGTATGACTACACGATCACAGTGGAACTTCCCAAGCAAGCTCTAGACTTAACAGGCAAAACGGACTGAAGGAGGCTTTCATCCGTCCAATAAACAGAGAGGGTTCAGATCCACAGTGGGCTTTACCAGGGCTCAGTCAGCCAGTGGGGCCCACCTCTCTCTCCATCCTTTGATACACATCAGCAGGGCCCCTACAGGCTAAGGAGCACGGCCCGCCCCACCCCTACAGTCTTTTGTCACCGAGCCAGGAACAAACCATACACAGAGAGAAGCTTCTTTTTTTCTTCAATTTAATTGAAGTTACTTAGAAAAATAATCAGGCTTGAATGGCTTTTCCTGGAAGAAGGTTCATGAACATTTCACGCTTTTGTTGGCAATATGGAATTCAGCTTTCTTTAACAGTACAGTAAGATACAGGGAGAGTTTTCTACAACAAGCTTTCTACTGCGTACAAATATGTAAAAAAAAGAAATACTCCACAAAGATGTTAAATTATATGTCCATATGCCATTGAGCATGCTCATAAGAAAATAGTATGGGCAGCTCCTTTTGTACCTGACAAAGGGTAGCAGACTGAAATTTGCTTGTTAATGGCCAATGGTCAAGCTGGTTCTAGAAGATTCTGTAGCCTGTTTTGATAGGAAGAGGCTGGAGGAAATGCTGGTTATGAGAACTGGGGGGAGCAGTGAGGTCAGTCCTGCTGACGTTGAGGTCGGCAAGGAAGGGATCTTGGTCACCAGGATTGCATTGAATGGGATAGTTGAGATTGCACAGAATAGGGCAACTTAGATTGCATGTGTGTGTGTGTGGCAGGGAGCACTGGGTTGAGCGATGTGCTTGGGCACTCACCTATCAGGGACAATAAAATGGTCCCTGTGCTGGACAAGGACTTTTGCAATCACTGTCTCAGCATTGGACTAGAGCTCTACCAGCTAAGCCTGCTGGAGACTTGCTTTTGTTCTAGAAGCTTTCTAGTAGCATCTGTGTCAGCCGTGGATTAGACTCATATGCTTCCACGCTGTTGCCACCAGGAGGATGGTTCTGACTGAAGTTTCTACTGCCCACTGCTCTCCTGTGGCATCCAGATCCTGGACAGACTGGATGGCAAAGCTCCCCTGGTGGACAGGGAGGAAGGAAGCTCCCCTCTGAGACACCACAGGCCAGCACAGTGCCCTTCTTCCCAGACCAGCTGGGGAGGGCTGGGATGGAAGGGCTGGAGAAGCTGCAGGAATCCAAACCCTGTGGCTAGTAAGAGTTTTCCAACTGAAGGGATGCGGTCATCAGGAATGTCCTTGTAAATACTACCCTGACTGTACCTGGATTTTAAAAACATAGCAGCACCTTTGAAAAGTGGCTTGGAGATGGGACATCTGCCTCTATTTTCCTCCAGCTAAGCATGTAAGAGAAAGCGTTTTTCAAACATTTGTCTTTCGAAAAACATGCACTTGTATTTTCCAGGCACATTTTCATCAGTGGATCATTTTTAACAAGGACACAGAATGCTTTCTGCATTCTGCAGAACAGTTGAATCTTTTTTTTTTCTTTTTAAAGTATTTATGCCATCTGAAAAAAAATGTGAACATAAAACGAAACACTAGAGAAAGAGACCCTCATTTCAGAGACATACTGAAGTATCGTCTCCTGAAGGACAACCAAGAAAGAAGGTGGTCTGCATGTAATACTGAGCCAACTTGATCAGAGGCTGACGGGAAATGCAAAACCAGGAAACTGACATGAATTTCCATCTAAAACCAAAAGAGCACACAGTGAGCAATTCCAAACCATGGGCCTGAAGAAGCACTCGTTAAGGGTTGAGTCCCCATTGGGCAACCTTTAAGGCTTGAGGAGTGGAGGCTCATTGTGTGGCCTCTTGCCCCATCATCCTCCCTCCCTCCTTACTCCACACCACCCAAAACTTTCATCCACTCCCTTTGGGAAGGATGGAATCGTTGCCCGTGGCAGTATCCAGGATTAGAACCATTGCACGTAAGTAAAAATTTAATTAATTTGATAAAGTACCTCTGTTTCTATAAACCAGATGGAGACTATGGTGCTGATTTTTTTTTTGAGGGGGTGGTGGGGAGGCAGTTTTTATCCAGGAAGACCTCGATGTGCTAAATCAACCAAACTGAACTATATTCTGTCAGATGAGCTGCAAAATAAGACTATCTTGGTCATGTAAGTTCAAGGAAATGCTACCGATGCTGATGGGGATTCACAATGCACAGCATACATTCAAGGCTCTGAAAGTCGGGAAGGAAATTGACTTAACTTTGTTTCCCAAGGGTATTTGACCACAAAACCCTTATCATCTCGCATCACACCAATTTGATGTCCCTTAGAACACGTGTTCATTAGAGCACACATTAGGAAATGAGTTCGTCCTGCCTTGGAAAATAGGGTCCAGTCTCTCAATTCCAGGGACAGCCCAAGGTCTGTCACTCTACCTGGTAAAACACATTGCATAAATCTCTCTCCAACAGTATAGATGCTGTGCCCTTCATTAAGGGGAGAGAGCTTGGAAGACGGGAACATAACATTTTATAAATAGCTTCCGCCACCTCTCCAGCGCACACCTCACGCACAGTAAATAAAATAGTTTCCTTGGTGAGCTGTCGCAGCTGCTGCTCACTGAGCTTGCTGTGAGCTTTATAATACACTTTTAATAGTTTCTGTGAATAAATTATTCATTTTTTGTTTGTTTAGAATATTCTTCTCACCCCTTCGCTATATACTGCATCAAAAACAAAACAGAAGGTAAAACTTACCCACGCCCCATCCCACCCCACCCCCTATTATTAGAACTATTATTATTATTATATACAGTATCTGCTACCAACTCATTCACTAGCTGTAAGAGAGATGTGACTTAAACTTCAACCGAGAGACATCAGAAATGGCTAGAAATGAAAAGCATGTGTAGATGTCGATTAGCCAGGAGCAGGAAACTGAGACTGTCCAGCCTTCCATAGGCAATGAGGCATGGATTAAGCTCACAGAAGGCTGTCCTTACATGGCAGACCCGAAGGCGCTGATGGTCCCTTAGCCTTTGGAGGACTCGGGAGGGTGTACATGTACATCTGTGTACAGAGTCCACCTTTGATTTTCATGAGGAGTGTTAATGCCAGACCATTGCAAATCCCCGAATGTCTGAGCCTTGTAACAGCACTTCAGTCATTTAGGCAGCCAGGAGTAGAAAACAACACTTTTGGGGATGTGGATGCTGGGCTGGAGATGACAGCCGGGGAGCATTCCCCTTCCCTTGCCCAAGACAGACATCGCTAATCAATGACAGCATCTTCCATGCTGTGCTTGACAAACTGGGCTTCAAGCAGACACTATTAATAAACTGGAGCAGGCACAGGAGAGGAAACACTTTTGTCATCTCTTGTGTTGGGCAATGAGCTTGGATCACTTACCAAGTTAAGTGGCCTGCTCCAAGCACCTAGTTTTCAAATTTGTGCCATAGAAAAATACAACTTTTTAGGGGTTATGGAACTTCTGGGGGTGCTCATGGATAGTCCAAACCTCATGTTAAGTCCATGAATGTCAGGGGTTTACTAATTGTCCAGCTGGAAGCTCTGTGTTCAAGTAAAGCGTCTCGAGGGCAGAGACTATTGGTTTTGTTCAATGTTGTATCCCCGGTACCTAGAATTGGGCCTAGCACATAGTAGGTGCTCAATAAATATCTGTTGCATATAAAGCAACAGCCACTTTACCTTCATTGCAACTGGCACTGCCAGTTAAAAATTTCTGTGGAAAAGCATATTCTATCAGACCACTAATTCTGGTGAAAGAAAGGCTACAATCAGCTCCTCCTTGGGTTAAAAAAAAATCACATTTCTTTAGTGCAAGGTACTTGCTGGTCTATTGAAATTGGTTTTGAATTTGTCCCTTGCAAAGATGCCTTTTTTTTTTTAAGTGCAATAGCAACCTACTTATTTCTACCAGAATTTCAAAAATGGTGGCATCGATACACATCACAATGTCTGTTATCATACGACTCTGTAAGAGGTTAGCAAGGAGAACCTCTATCTCCCAAGGAGCTGTAGCAAGCAGAGTACAAAAGATAGATTTCTTCTGCAAAAACATTAGACTTTTGCTGCCACAAAAAGAAATCTATACAGAGACCATGTTTAAATAACTATAAATAATATTAATTAGAATTTATGGAATGCACAATTCATGGAATTCACCAGAACACAAGGAAACCTTTGAGACAGTGTTGCAGTATTCACGTCTAAAAATAAGGACAACCATCCTATTCCCTTGCAAAGACAGCCGTCCTTCTCAACTAAGGATTTTAAATAATTCTCACTATGCTGCTCGCAGCATCATCCCCAAAGAAATATTAATTTACAAAATAACCCAATATCCATATATTTCTTTTGACAAATAAAAATCTTAAATTAAAAAGCATGATTCTCTCCCTCTCCCCCACCCCCTTTTATTCCACTTTCAGGTAGCTTGGCACTGAGTAATTGAACATTAAAAAATCGAGTTTGTAGACCTCGTACAGCTGCATTTGGTGCTCTGAGCTGATGTTCTGGAAGAACTCTGTGGTCATTTCATCAGTAGTTCTCGTAGACTTTGCATAAGTGGGGAACTTCAGGTAGCTGCCCACGCCTGCCAGCTGCAGGACGTAATTAGAATCCTCTTCCAGTGTCTCATACTTGCCCACGAGGTCGTAATGGATGTGGCAAGGGTGGCAGAGGGAGTAGACGGTTTGCCAGTGTTCATTGAACGGCTCCTCCCGTTGGGTGTGTGGGTTGATGAGATAGGCCACAAACTCCTCGAACTTGACGTCGTCCCCTTTGCGCAGGGCCTCCTGGGTGGCGTTCTTCCGCTGGCGCTTGATGATCTTGGTGCCGTAGCGCTTGTGGAAGGAGGTGTTGTACTTCTGGGTGAACTTGTTGCGGTAGGCCGACACCAGCCTCTCGAAAGGCTCGCGGACGAACAGGAACTTCATGTAGCTTTTCAAGCGGTGGTTGATTTCCGGGATGCTGTACTGGTTCAGGGTCTTCAGGTTGGCGGAGACGTGGGCCTCGTTGGCCGGGATCTCCATGGGGTCGCTGTACTTGCCCCGCCCGGTCAGGACCATCATGAGCCGCTTCCAGTTGGTGCACGCCACCTTGGGCACGTAGCAGTAGATGAGCTCGTGGTCCTCGTCCACCACCAGGTGCTTCAGGTCGCTGGGGGTCAGGACCCGCCGCTTGCGGCTCAGGGCGCTGCTGGCTCGGCACGTGTCTGTGACCTGGTCCCGCCGCATCTGGTGCAGGATGGCGGTGTTCGAGAGCTCCGGCTGCAGAGGGGACACAAGAGGAAGAACTCAGTACTTGTGGGGTGCTCTTCCACTTGGCCACTTCTATAACCGTGATGGCAAAGGCAGGTCACCGAGAGGCAACCAACAGGTTACTTAAACGGCCTCCGCCTCCGCTTCTAATCCTGCATCAGTACTTTCCACCATACTTCCTTTGTTAGAGGAGTAATAAGGATAAACTCTGTCACCTCTTCACTCTCCAGGTGCCAGGCATTTTACTAGGAGCTCCCTATATACTTTTTCTTTTCTCTATACAACCTTGAACCACCATTGATTTATGTAACAATATCAAATACCCACTTCTGTGCCAGGTCCATACCACTAGGTAGGGGAGACAAAGTAATGAAAGCAGTTGTGACAAGGGATCTGCCTTGATGGAGTTTACTGTCTAGCTGGAGAGACAGAGGGGACTGAGGCTCAGAGAGGTTAAGCTAGCAGGTTGAGAGCACACAGTGAGTAAGAGCAGAGCCAATATTCAAATTCAGGTTTGTATGGCAGCACAGCTGTCCACTTTCCTCTCTACCCCCATGCCTACTACTTCCACGATCTTGACTGAAGTAGGAAGGAAGCTTTGAGGTCTGGCCTTTGATTGATCTATTTCAAGCAAGAGGAGCAAATGTTTCTGCAAGCCTGTTAAGGTGGGCATCTATTGCTTTTGGCGTCCTCTGGTAGCCACTCTCCCTCACTCTCAGTTCCCTTTTCACTGAAGTTGCTGACCTGTGAGAATGGCAGCCTGGACCTGGGGGGCCTCTCCTGGGAATGAAGGGTACAGAGGAAAAATGAGCAGAGAGACAGAGGGATGCATTCCCAATGACATCATCTGAACCCCTAAGCCCCTAAGTTGCTGAAGCTGGACCCCAACTTTTGTTACAGTAGTCAGTATTCTTGCTTTGGTGCATTACAGTTTAAGTCCAGATTCTGTTGCTTGCAACCAAACAAAATAAGTGGGTATTTGCATTGATGACCTTTGAGTATTTCTTCTCTGTCCTTTCCTTTATTGATCCAACCATTCAAACTTGTATCAAGACCACACAATGTAGAGTGGACTTGCTGGTATTCTACTATAGACATATTGTGATTCTAGCAATGCAAGAAATTACAACATTGATGTGGAGCCAGTGGCCACTGGAGGCTCTGGGGGCAGGGAGAGGGAAAAACATTTGTAATACTGGGGATTTTTCAGGACTTGGGAATCATCCTGAATGACATTGCAACGACAGATATAGGCCATTTCATATTGTCCCATAACATGCAGAACTGTATGGAAGAGAGTGTGGTCTACAATGTGAACTATGGTCCATGCTCAGTGGCAAAGCCCCAGGATGTGTTTCTCAATTGCAATTAATGTGCCACATTAATGACAGATGTTGTTTATATGGGAGGTGTGGGAGGTGGGGCATATGGGAATCCCTATATTTTTTGTGTAACATTTATGTGATCTAAGTATCTTAAAAAAAAAAAAAGTGAATAAAAGGGGGCAAAAAAGACCACACAATGTACAAGGCACTGTGCTCAGCATAACTTTTTCCTAAAGAACACACAGTCTAGGTGGCACCAAGGCAGAGAGCAGATGGCTTCAATAAAAGCCAAAAGGAAATGGTTGGGAAGATGTGTCTGCCCCTCTAAATTCTAAGCAAAAATTTCTCCCCAAAGGCCACTCCCTCCCAGTCTGAACCATCCTCCCAGTCCACCTAGAGCAGTGAATTCAAGACCACTCTGCCCTAGCACACCATCATCTTGGTCTCCAACATCTAGCTATGCTTTTATGATAACTTAGAGACCCCTGTGGAGTAATGAGACCTGACTGTTGTTAGTTTAATGTCATGTCTCCGTCTACCACTCCTGAATGTGCAATGTGGCTCTTCTTTTTAAATATAAAGGGAATTAATATCAATTGTGGCTAAAGTTACAGAGAAATGGGGGCACCAAGGCTATGGAATGGCTTCTCTGGGGCTGCAGATAACATGGTGTCCTGGTTGTCTCCCTGCGCAGAGAACTTGGTACCATCTATGCAGCAGGCTTTTAGAGCACACCCGCAGCCCAGTGTCAACCGACTTCCCAGCCTCCTTCCCATTCCTCCTGTTTTCATAACTGAAAGGAGCTCCTGAGAAACCAATTACTCACTCTTTCCTTTCTGCCCCAAGCACTCCTCAGGCTGGGCTCACCTGGAATTCTCACTGCTCTATCTCTGCTGTACACACTCAACAATCCGTCACGGCCAACACATTCCCATGTCCTTTCCTGCCACTCGGGTAGAAGAACTGTTCCCTTCCCCTTACACTCACAGCACTGAATGTCCTTTAAAGCACACAAAGTCTACTTTATGCTTGGCTTTCTTGAGTCCTTCTGTGCCACTCACTTCACAGGCGTTGTCTCCTCCAGGCCAGATGGGGTGGCCTTGAGTCTTAAGAATGCAGGGGGAACAGGGAAATCCCACAAATTGCCTGGGAAGCCAAGTTAGAGGAGCCAAGGGCTGGATGGGACCCAAGAAGCTGGGCCTGTGCATCCAACTCTGAACCACAATCTGTACAATTCACCCTTAAATGTGCATGGGGCAACTAGGATGGGCTTAAACTAGGAGCAGTGATGAGCTTACTGAGGACCCAAGGGACATTCTGGTGGCCACTGGAGAGAAGACCCTGCACCTGTATCAATGTCTGTGTCTTTCTCCATTCTTAGGGGACGATGGGTCCAATGGCAAAGATGATGGTGGTGGTGACAACAGCAGACAGCATGATTGGGGGGCCACTCTGTGTGTGGCACCTTTGTAGGTTATTTACATACGTTATGTCTAATCTTCCCAGCACTGCTCTGAGCTAGATGGAAATATTCACAAATCCCTCGTTGTATGTCAGGTACTGTTCTAAACGCTTTCCACTGGTTAACTTATGTAACGCTCTCCATAACCAAGGGGTGGGTATTATGACAGTCCCCATCTTATGGCTGAGGATCTGTCAGGAGCACCAACATATGCACAATAAGCTTGAGAACAGCTGTGGACAGCCTCACAACACTTTGTCAAGCTGCATTGGTCTCAGCATCCCCCTCCTGTCAATGGGGAAACCAAGGCTGAGAGAGGTTGAGAGACCTGGGTAAGTACATCAGTGAGAAGCAGATGGTAAACTTGCCCTAGGCTTTGCAACTCCAGATCCCACACTTTTTAATGCCACACTGGCATAAAGTGTGCTTCCTGACCAAGGTAAGTACCATGAAGTGGAGACCTGCAGAAGTGCCAGCCACAGAGCTGTTGCTCAATAAAGATTTGTTGCATGCATGAATGAATGAATGAATGAGTTAATAATCTCTTTAGGGCAACTTGGAGCTAAAGAAACTTCCCAATTGTTCACTGATGCTAGAAAGTTCTTTAATAGGACCCAGCCTTCAATCTATAACATCGAGCAAACTGACACTACAGTATATCTTTCTGAGAGAAGAGAACATTTTCTAAGAAAGATAATATAGTCAAGTAGGGGAAAAAGGAGGGGATTCTGGGGCACTGCTAAACAGAAAGAGAATGAGGGGGAAGCGGCTGTGGCTCAATCAGTAGGGCTCCCGTTTACCACATGGGAGGCCCTGGGTTCGATTCCTGGGGCCTCCTGGTGAAGGCGGGCCCGCCCGCACGGCATGGTTGGCTGACCCAGTGAGCACAAGCAGCAAGGGGGGGATAAATGAATAAATAAATAAAATCTTTAAAAAAAAAAAAAAAAAAAAAAGAAAAGAAAGAGAATGAGGACTTGGAATCAGAAGGCCCAGGCTTGACCTTGGGCAAGGCCCTTAACCTTCTGAGCCTCAGTCCTCTTATCTGCAAAATGGGGGTGGGCACCACCTACCCCACAGGGTTGTTGATGATATCAAATGAGGTATGGTTCAGCCACTTGGTAAATGAGATAAAGTCGAGTACAGGATTTGGACAGAGGATGGCACACAGTACGTGGTCAATGCATTTTTTTTCCAGAAAGAAGAAAAATCCGTAAACGAAGGCCAGGAATCCCAAAGACATATTTCATCAGCTCTATAATTTTGCTGGTCACTGAATACACTGAATTTAGGTCACCGAATATAGCCAATATTGATTCTGAATAGGAAAACCCTGACCTCTGCATTTTCTGACTTCTTAGCAGATGTACTCATCAGTTCAGGAACAGCAGCCCTCGGCCTCTTGGGCCAGGATACAATGCCATTTAAAAAAAAGGAAAAGAAAAGAAAGAAAGAAAGAAACTGGCCTAAAGGAAATGGAAGAGCTGGGAAGGAAAAAGGACCCATCCGCTTTGCCCATTTGAATCGCTAAGGACAATTTTGAAGGCAATAAATTACTAACATGAGTACAGAAACAAAGGGAGCTCCTATTTTTTTGCAGCTTTTTTTAGGTAGAGACAATTTTCTGGCCTTCTGAACCACCAGGGAGGTTGCATGCTAGTGAATATTGTATTTGGGACCACAAAGCCAGGAAAAATGGAAACAATACCCCAGTGTCATTTTACATCCCATCGCAGAGGCAGAAAATAGCTCAGTGAGGCTTTGAAATGTGGTATTTGAGGTTTCTTTCCCTTCCATTCCCTTTTCTCCATGGCAGTTTAGGAGGCCAGTGGTGCACCTGCCACAATGAGGCTCGCACAATTTCCCTCAGGAGGACTTTGGGGCGTGGGTCGAGAGATGTGTCCGGGCTCCTTCAAAGAAAAGAAAACCTTCTGGTCCTGGGCCTCCGATGTTGAATTATATATGTATATTTGCTAATTTGTTTTTATTTTAACTTTTTATTTTAAGATAATTCCAGGCTAATGCTGATTTAAAGTATTTTAAAACCCAATGTTACTTAAATATGCAAATATAAAACTAGGTATACAACTACAGGACAGAAACAAATGTAAAGTGCCAGTTAGCAACAGTACTACGATGGATGCTGTTTTACTGAAATGAAAGCCCGGGTGAAAGGCGGATGGTGGGGAAACGGATGTGGCTCAAGAGGTTCGGCGTCCGTCTACCATATGGAGAGACCGGGGTTCGATCCCCGGTACCTCCCGGTAAAAAAAAAAAAAAAAAAAAAGAAAGGCGGAGAGTGCTCACTGACCGCTCTGGGTCAGGCTCTTGGGAGGCCCCCATTTCTCCTCTTCTGTGTGCCCAATGGGGACCCAATTTCCCACTACTTTTCTCATTTCTAGTTACTCGAAACTTCAGCACCTGGGGACCTCATTTGACCTTTACTCGGTACACTCTCATGATTTGTATATATATCTGCTCTGCCCATTTCTCATTAGCCCAAGACAATTAAAATGGAGCTACAAGGTACCCCAAGACTGTAAATGAACACGTGCCATGATTTCACATGGCAGGACTGGGTTATCTGATACACCAGAATAGGCTTTCATTAACTTTTCAAAAAATGTTATCCCCAAAATAAAAACACAAATCCAGATCCGTAGGATTACATCCGAAGACTCCTTGGATCTGGTTTAAGAGACCTGTGCCACAAGGAACCTTGCACAGATCAGAAGGAAGAGAGAGATTCTTCACCATCACGCCAAGATGGTGCCAGAGAGATTTCTGAGGGCAGCCTAGGTTGTTCCAGAAATCTCCATGTTAGTTCACAGAAACAAGAGCACATTAGAAAATGCACTCAGCAGAAGAGCAGTTTCTAGCCTTAAAAAAAAACAGAAACCTGTCAGGTCAGTCCCGTGCTCCCCACTGCCGACAGGACCACGTCGCTGTTCCCAAGCAGGGCTCACGGGGCCTAGAAGGCATAATATTATCTCTCTTTGTCCTAAGTACCCTAATAATCTTAAATGTACACTGCCTTCTTTACCACCTAACTCTTCAGTAACTAACATGTTCCCCAAACATCAAATTTGGGGAACTATCTGAGGGACCCATTGCCATATGAAAAGGACTCATGAATGAAGGAAAAATTGCTGCCTCATCACTGAAAGAGAACATCTGTCTTTTCCAATCAAGTTTTATCAATTTTACAAAGCAGGTGGTGATTTGAAAATTATCTGAGCTGTGAGATCAGTCTCTTTCCTCCATCACTCCCCTTCTCGCTCTCCTTCTTTTTTCTCTCTGAAAAGGATTTGAAAAGACCGTAACAAAGGACACGTGCACAGAATAAAAATGAAATAGGAAAAACAAATATACCATGAGGGCTGTGATTAAGCATCTTATTTGGCTGTGGGCTTCCCAGCAGCAGGGACAAAAGGGGAAATATAATTAAATCGCCTAGCTTTTGTTATTGGAGAAGCATTCCAATTCCTCGAGGCAGAAAATGTCCAAGATTTTAAGGGACACACTAAAAATGTCAGTTAGATTCAATGAACTCATGTTGGAATGTCTAGGAGGTCTCCCCTTCTTCAGCCGTCTTGGGCTAGTTACGATCCTCTCCCACTTAATGACTACAGAGCACTTCAGCATTTCCTGTGTCAGCCTGGCTGGGTTGTGGTGTCTGGCTGTTTGGCCCAGCTGTTACTGTGGAGATATTCTGTAGATGGGATGAGCATTTTAAGTAAAGGAGAGGCCCCTCCATCAAGAGGGTGGGCCTCATCCAATCAGGAGAGGCCTTAAAGGCAAAGAACTAAGGGTTCCAGAATCAGCAGGAATGCTGCCTCAACACTACACCCTCCTCTCCTCCCTGGCCTCCCCTACAGACTTGGACAAAAGACTTAGAATTTTCTGCCTTCAACCTGGTATGTGGAACTTGGACTTGCCAGTCCCCAAAAATGACGCCCCCCCCATCCTGTTGTTTCAGCTTCTCTGGAGAACTCTGATGGACATTTACCAAACACTTCCACACACACAGTCTTATTTAAAGGACCCACTGGAACGTTTCTAGAGACTTTCCAAAGAGAACCCAGAGCCTACAAAAGACATTTTATATTTAGCTCCTCCTTCCCCCCACGTCATTCTCTTCTGGGCTGGCTACCTCTAGGAATTAGTAAGACTTTATGCCAGCGGTTCTCAACATCAGTTTGAAATCACCTGCGAGACTCGTTAAAACAGTTTGCTGGGTGCCACCCCTCGAGTTTCTGATTCAGAAGGTCAGGGATGGGGTCCGAGAGTTGCATGTCTAGCAAGTTCCCAGGTAACGCAGACGCTGCTGGCCCAGAGACCACACTTTGAGAACCACAGCTTTGTACTACAAAGAAATGACTGTAATCTAACATCTTTCACCAATTCACAGCTATTCTTAATTAGAGAACACAGAACCCAGATTCACCACCTGTTGCTAAGGGATTCCTAGGTCTACCCCCAGCTTCCAACTCCCTTCATCTCCCTTTGATGTCCCCAAAGCACAAATTAGGCCAGAGAAGGGCTGAGTCTAGGAAAATGTGAACATGGTATAGGCTCCAGGCTGTGTCCTGTGTTCTCGTTTAGATGTCTATTTTTAATTTGGACATTTTAAAAAAGCAACTATAATTAGTTTAAGTACCAAATTTAGGGACTATTTGAAAAAGCCTTTAAAACTTCAGTAGGTTTCATCTTAAAAAGAAGAAAGGTTAGTTTCCCTTAAATTAAAACATCTTTCTGTGGTGTTTGCAATTTCACTCAAACACAAGAACCCAAATTGAACAAAGTGCCGCTGTCCCACTTTACCACTGCTGGGAGGGGAGATGTAGAGAAGTGGAAACCCAGATAAAAAAGGTAAATTTGGAAGTATCAATGACCTGGTGTTGTCAGGACCAAGTTCTAATTCCAAGCATGAGCTTGGACCTGAGCCTCAGTTTCTCCACTTGAAAATCCTTCCAACATCTCAGTCACTCTGCCATCCTGTTGAGTTTAGAATTGGGGTAGGAAGAAGAGAATCCTATGATCTGATTTGATACGATTCTATCGCATTTCCTTCTGGAAGAGTTCCCTGATGTTGCCATAAATGAATGAAGACCCAGTATTTCAAGATGTTTCTATTTCTTAAGAAAAGACAGAAAACCAGAGTTTATGCGAAACTTCCCTATTTTTAAATATTAGCTATAATTTATAAAATATATATATATTTTAATGGTATGGGCCAAACCATACCTGTTTGGGCAGGGTTTGGCGTGTGGGCCACACGTTGGCGCCCTAAACCAGGTATTTGAGGACAGCAAACCAGGGTCCCTCTGGGAGCTGGCAGTTCTGGAGACCCCTGTTGCCTGCAGCCCAGCTGCTCTGGCTCAGTTAATAGAACCTGTAGGCAACTGCCAAAGAAACAATGGGCAGAACCCGGGAGTCCATGAGCGCAACCAGGAAAGCTCACAATTAGTGGTGGTTAGTAAGAGAAACCACTGGAACCCCGGCTCTCCCACCCCCTTCCCTGGTTTTCTTTTCTTTGTAATTCTCTTCTTCTAACACACTGATGAAAGAGGGCAGTTATTTTTTCTCTTTTTGTTCACTATTTTATTGCCAGTGCCTAAAATAGTGCCTGGCACCTAATAGATATTCAATAAAAGAAGTGTTGGAATGAATGAATGAATGATGGTCGAGATTTGAAAGATCATAAAATGGCTGATGAGGCTGCATGGGCTTCCTGGTGCCTAAACCTGCAACCCCCCCCCCAGTCCCCCTGGGTGATGTTACTCCTCCCGCTCGCCCCCCCACGGTTCCTGAACACAGATCCCGCAGCCCCAACAGGAGGGAGAGTTCAGCATCAGCATCAGCCCGGGAGCTTGGAGGGTCAAGAGTCAGGCCGCTGCCAGCCTCGAGGAGGAACGGGCTTCAATGAAGGCAGGAAACTGGCACTTTCCACCCGCCTGGCGAGGCCGGGAAACCGGATGCGGGTGCCAGGAGCCGCCGGGGAGGGCTCGGCACCGGGAGCTGCCAGGGCTCCCTTCCAGCCCGGCCAGGTGCGGCCGAAGGGCCTTATTTACATCTCAGACCAGCTGTTAGGGCTTCCGGAGGCCTGCAGGGTGCGGGAGGCCAAAAGGAATAGGGACGGGGCCGCTGCCAAGCCGGACCCGCTTCGGCTGAATGGTGGCCCGGAACAGGGACAATGGTGGGCAAGGCCGCGGCTCCTCCACTGCTTGGGAGGCGCTCATTTCCTTGGAAATAGAAGCCCGAGGGGCGGGCGGACTGAGCACCTGCTGACTGCTGTTCTGGGGCCCTCGGAAGCCACTGCTGGCAGGAGGGGGGAGTGGAGGATCCCCCGGTGCAGCCTCAGCGGCCCACCCGTGCTCCCAGCCACGGTACCCCACTGAGACCCGCCCCGTTCTCCTTCCAGCCTTTCCCTACTGGCTCTGCCCACTTAAAAGTATTACCATATTCTTTTCTCAGGCTTGCCAGAATGTTCTACTACCCAGATTGCAGTGAGTGAGTGGTGAAATGCAGATACCGGGAGAATTTCCGAGTCTCTGAAATGGGTAAGGTCGGCCTGGGCGCCTGCTCTTCACCACGGCCCCCTGGCGATTCTGCCAGGTCTGAGGTGGCTGAGGGAGTACAGTTTTATTTTTTTTTAATATTTATTTTTTATTTTTTTAACATTTTTTTAAACTTTATTTTGTACATCTAATAATTGAAAATATAAACAATTAAAAACTAAAAGGTAAACACAGATGAATAAATATATACATTTCTCAATTAAATATAATGGATACATATAAATTTTTTTTTGAATCAAACAATATATTACACAATATGTTAGGTTCATAGTAACGCATTCATACAGTATTTTACATGTGCGAGTTCAGCAGTTAACACTGACCACATTTGTCACCTGTGAAGAAGCTTGACTCACTGCACCTCCATATCTCACTGACCTCTAAGAAGACCAACTGAAGCAATTGCAGGCAACTTGAATTGGCAGCTGCTAAGCAAACTGGAGGTCTAGAGAGCAATTTTCTGAGCTGTATCAAGATTAGCTATTAATGTATTAGTGACTGTATGGTATGAATATGGGATTCAGAGTAATTGAACGATAGATTGAGAGATGCTCCCCCTCAAAAGTTCTATTTATATCTTTATCAAGTAGCATGTTTCAACAATATCCCATTTTCCCATTCTACAAAAGGCACATGTCAGGGGAGCAGATGTGGCTTAAGCAGTTGAGCACCTGCTTCCCACAAGGGAGGTCCCAGGTTAAGTTTCTGGTACCTCCTAAAACAAACAAACAAAAGCAAGTAAAACATATGGAAAAACCAATGCACAGGTCAGCCACTCTCTTGGGCCCGGAGTAACCCCAGCTTTCATTACAGCATGTTATGTATTTTCTGCTGAGATGGGGGCTGGTCTTTCACAGAGATGCTGAACCCGAGAAGGCCCCAAAGTTCTCTTCCCACGCACACTGAGGAGACGTCTCCCTCTTTCCCCCCAACTATCATGAATATACCTGGGCCCCCAAAAGAACCATTTCTACCTCCTTCACCAAGGCCCCCCCTGCTAAAAGCTGGTCCATCCCAATCACAGTTATAGCACCATGAATGAACGATACGAGTCCGACTCACTTCTCTCTTCCAGGGCTGCTGAGACATTTGCTATACATCTTTGTGTCCCATGCACAAGACACGAGGTGCCTAAGGCATGTGGGACTTAGGAAAGGTCATTAGCTTTGCGCCAACATGTTAATAATGGTCTAGTGCTAAGATTTTATGTCTGGCTCAGTCACTTCACTGCCTTATCTCTCTTTCAAGAAGGATGGCCCCTTGCGAGCACAGTGAAATGTATAACGAGGGCCATCAACGCTACGGGGACAAGCACATCTAAATTTCACCAACCTGGGCTGCTACTTAGGCTGTGACGGAGGATACATAGAAATACACAGTAGAGCTGCACACAGAGTCTGGGACTTCATCCTGGGACTCAGAGATGAGTAAGACACCCTCCAGCTAATGGCCATCAGAGGTGGAAATGCCTTCAATTTGCAGAGGTTTAGAATGATTTCACATCTTTGGAACCTTGGAACACAGAGCTTCAGAGTTGGAAAGTACCTCTGCAATCCAGCTGGTACCATGCTCTGATTTTGAGATGGCCAAATTGAGGCCCAGAGAAAGGAACTGATAACAGGCAGTGGCAGAGCTAAGACTGGAATCCAGGGCTTCTGCCTTTTTGTCAGGTCCCCTTTTCCCTAGGCAACGCTGCCACCTCATCCCGTTTAATCAGCCCAGCAGCGATGGGTTTGGGAACAGAGCGAGGGCCAGGTTAGCCAGGTAGCTGCCTGCAGGGCTGTCTAAGCAGTGCCGAAACATCCCTGTGAAGTACAGAAAACAGTCTTGCTACCCTCCGCCAACCTGAGATGAGTATCTGTGTGACACAGGCAGTCACGATCAGTGGAAATCAAAGAGGAGCAAGCGGCCTATTTTGTTATCCAGGACGGGGAACCTGTGACAGGAACCCCTGTGCTGGCCTGACTTAAGAACTCATCAAAGAAAAGTGAAGCAAGAACTAGGAATACTGACCCTGCTTGAGCTAGTGGAAGAAAACAAGTGAACCGATTTTGGAATACACTGATTCCATTTAAATAAATACTGACCAAATATTCAGAGTATTTTGGTTTGAAGGAACAACGTTTTACCCTGCCTGGGATGTCTCCAGATATGGGCAGAAGATGGACCCTGCACCAGACCACCCCCTTCCTACTCTAGCAGGGGTGGAGGAGGGTTTGCTACTCTATAGGAGTACAGATAAGGGGCCTACCCCTGGGGACTCAGGACAAGAGCTTCAGTCCCCCTAACATGTCACTGCCTGGTAAGGCACCCTGCTGACCATAGGGAACTAGAGAGGAGCTCACAGGATGGTCTGGGAAAGGGCCTGTCATCAAATGGTGGTCCCCAGCTGTGGCAGATGCTAAAAGGGGGCCCTTCCTAGGTGCAGAGTAGGAATGGGGAGCATGAGTAGGTGGGGGAGAGGAGGCAACACTTGAACCACGGATTGAAGAATAAGTTCTCCAGGTAGAGACAGCAGGGGCAATGGCAGAGTGGCATGATGGTGCAGAGGGCCTCCTAAACCACACTAAGGAGTTTGTGCTCATCTTTTGGGCCACGGCTTCTCAACTATTCCACCAAGTACCCTGGGATTGGTGGGTCTACCAAGAGCAAGACAGCTTCCTGATCTGAAAAATTCACATCAATTTTGCATCCTACCTTATTATTTATTGATATAAAAATAACCTTTTAAATGATTTACCGCCATGTTCCGGGAAATGCCAACTTAATTCTGAGGCTTTGTATCCCCTGGCACCCTGCAGGCAGTGGGGAGGAGTGAGATTTTTTTATAACCAGGAGTGACATGGCCAAATTCTCGTTTCAGAAAGATTCCCCCCTCCCTCACTGCTGGGGGTGGGGGGAAGGGGCAGAAGGGAACAAGATGGCATAGCAGGAAGGTCATGCAATGGTCTCTGCAGGTGAGGACTGGGGCCTCACCCAGACAGTGGGAACAGAGAGAGGAGGGAAAGATGGAGCCGGAAATGGTGGCAGAGGGGCCCGAGTGAACCCCTAGGCTTTGTGGGAAGGTAGTGCTGCTCCAGATATTTTCTTCATTCTGGCCTCTGCCAACATCAGCTCCAGAGGCTTGACCTGAGCACGCCTAAAATAGTGGCTCCACTCCCCCCCCCCCCCCATTTTCTCACCCAGTCCCATCTCCCCATTCTCCTGCCTGACTTTCTTCACAGTCCTTGTGGGCCTGTTGATTGACTGTCTCCTCTAGGAGGACAGAGACTTTCTCTCCTTCACTGCTATTGCTATGAATACTCTCAGTTCAAAGCTCTTTCCCATGAAAATATTGGCCACCTTTATTTTGTGGCCGATTCCACTGAGGGAGCAGAGCAGAATGGTCGAGAACACAGAGCTCTGGACCCAGAGAGCCTGGCTTTACAGAATGGCTCCTCCACTTACTGGCTGTGGACCCTGGGCAGATTCCTTAACAATCTGGGCGTTAATCTCATCTGTAAAATGGGATTATAGCAGTCCTGACCAGCTGTGGTTACATATCCCAGTGATGATAGTTTACTGCATGCGTGGTGCACGGGGGTGCAAAGGTGACCAGCCGCTGCCCCAGAGAAGCCATTTTGTCTTGTATTCTGGCCAACATGGTGATGAAAAGCTGAGGACCTTTCCCAAATCCAACTTCCCCAGCTAGACCTTTGTCTTGATGTTGCTTGTCCTTCTCCTTCCCCTGCTTCCCTTGGGTGGAGGCAAATAGTGGTGGGTTAAGGCCAGAAAGGTAAAGAAGCTCGGGCCTGGGTGTGCCCACACCCACTGGCCCAGGCTCCAGAGTAGGTGAAGAAGGGCTTTGGCCGCCCTGACCTCTGGCGGGCAGGCACGCAGCAGGCTCCCCACACTTCTGGCCTTTGGATGGGTCAGGCACCCCGCCCCCCCTGCTCAGCAGGCCGCTGACCTCACAGGCCCATTCACCGTCCCCAGGAGGGAACGCTACAACCCAGCAGCCAGCTCTGTGCTTTGCTTCAATCTGTCAGTTGCAGCCAGGTTAAGCTAACAGACCCTGGGCTAAGGCAAAAGGTCCTCAGGGAGAAAGGGCACCTTCACAGGGATGCAAATGCAGAAAGGAAACCATCACAGCACAGCGGGACTGTGGGACACGCTTACCCAGGGATAAGGAGTGCAGTCCAGTGGCCAAGAAAGAGGACTCTGGGCCAACTCCCAGACCTAGCAGCGACCAACTGAGAGGCCTGGGGCTTTCCCCACTGACTCAAGCCTCCATTTCCTCCTCTGCAGAATGGGCAGTACAGCAGCCCCTGGGATGAGATGAGTTGGGTGGTGCCCCTGGCACATAACTGTTCAGTGAACAGGAGGGTAGGTGTGAGGATGAAATGAGCTTTGGGAATTTCCATGCTTAGGTACCAAGGACACACGGGGCAAGAAAGCTGGTCCAGCTCAGAGAGGGAGGTAATGATTTCCCCAAGAAAGCGGTGTCCATGCTGAAGCCTGAGAGATAAGGAGTTAGCTGGTGGAAGAGGAGAAGGCTGTCTAAGTGGATGGGGACACAGGAAGTGCAAAGGCTCAGAGGCAAGAGAGAGCAGGGCACCTCGGTGGCTGTCCCTACAGGGCTGTGTCCTCAGCTGACAGATCTGCCGAAGGCAGGGGCACCCCTCCCCACCCCAGGCCTTCCCCCACGGAAGCTCTGCAGACATAATTACACTGGTTGAGCGAGCAGGGGCCCTGGGAAGCTTTTTAAGAAATATACACTAAGTAGTTTTCTTATTTCAAAGTAATGAATGGAGAAGTTCAGAGAAGCAAGTGGGGTCAGGCCCGGGAGGTGGGTCCTTCAGCTCTAGGGAACAAAGATGCCTAGTGACAGCTGGGGACAGGCCCCCACAGCCCCCAGGGGAGAGAACCTTGGCATACCCCTGCCTTCTGCTCATCTTTCACTTCCCCCTGGGCAAAATCAAATGGTAAGGGATTCTCCCCCTCTCGTTTTGTTTTCTTTTGAAAAATGTAAAAATGACAGTCATTCTGAGGAAGCAGGGATATCTCCACTTTGTATCTATGGGACTATCTTGAAGAAGGCACTGGGCAAAACCTCGGTGTGAGATCTGGAGTGAAAATAGAATGATCCATAATGAACAAGTCTAGGGCCCCAAGGTGGCCAGAAACCAGAAGATTACATGGTTTTCCATCCCCATATCATGCAAATTCACCTGCAGGCTCAGGGGAAAGAAGGGAAGAAAATCAGATGCTGCATTTATTTAGGTCAACATTTAGTGAGAACCTGTATTTGGCAGGCAAGGCCCTGGGTCCAGTGGGGAGATCAGATATGGAGGTGGGACAGGGATGAGCCTGGAAGACCCTAGGATGGGAGGGGAGGGATTCTGGCTGGTGAATGGGACTGAAGGGGTTGAGATACAAGGTAGTATTTTGAGGTTCTCCCCTTCCCCACTGTGATCGATTCTCTGTCCTTAAATGAAGGCCTGGGTGATAATCATAGTCAAACTAACAGCCAGAGACCCGTTTGCCAAATGCGGAGTCACTCACAATGATGAGGGCTACTCTTTATAGACCTACTGTGCGCTGACCCCCTCCATATAGACCTACTGTGTGCCTGTTTCTGCGCTTAGTGCTTTACATACATTGTGATTCTTACAGCTCTCTGAGGTGTTCAGTAACATCCCTCTCTTACAGATAAGGAAACCGAGGCTCATAAAGTTAAACAACATCCCAAGGTCCTGGTCTGTCTCATGGCTTTCACCTGCAGTAGTGGCGAAGTCAAAGCCCAGCTTCATGGTTTGAGAATTCTTCTAAGTATATCCAGCATGGGCTTCCTCAATGTGTTCTCCATGGTGACCAAGACCCAGTTATGTGCCTGGAACACTGTCCTTGGTGTGGACACACGTGAGTGCTGCCCAGACCCCACAGGAAGTGCCTGGTGGTGCCTGTGCAGGCACCGAGGTCCCGGCATGCTGCTGAGCACATGACAGGCATCTCCTACTGAATCCTCACAATAACCCTAGACGCTATGCCCATTTCTCAGATGAGCAAACTGGGGCTCAGAGGGCTTAAACACAGGGCCCAGACCTCTCAATCTGTAAATGGTGGAGCCCAAATTTGAACCCAGCTCTCAGGCTCCAGGCCAGTGACCCCCAAAGTGACCTTCAGTCCATCTGCCTTTGTGCTTCAGGCATTCGCACTGGGAAGGCCCAGAAGACACAGGCTTGATCACAGCCTAGATCTACCTCGCAGGGGCAGGCCCAGCTTTGGGGTGCATGGAAGACACTTGGGCAATGATTACTGAACTAAACTCTTATTAGGGAAGTTATGATGAATTTCCCTGCATGAAGTTTTTATGCATCATCCCATAATCCCTAACTAAATTGCTCATGCAGGATATCTCATAAAGATAATTTACAGATGATATTAACTGGAAACTAAATTTCCTTCTCAAAGATATTACCAGTTTCAATTCTGTAAGTCACTGGACATGGGTTTTGCCGTTTTGTCTCTTGAAGTCATATTTTGTTTCTTTTAAGACCCGGAGTGGAGCTGCCTCACATAGCCGAGGGATGTGTTTCTCCTTAGCTTTCCTAAGTTGGATTTTCAGGGTGGTTTACGCAGGTCATCTAGCTCACCTCCAAGTTGTTTGAGAGGTTTAAAAGGGCCCATAGAACTCTCTTACATGGACACCTGTGTGGAGTTCAGAATTGAAGCAGACTCTCAAAGAGCTGCTATATGAAACCCCCACTTGGAAGCTTCTGGCAAAGTGAAGCTCTTTCCCAAGTGTGGACACCTCACCACCAGGTCTGTGTGTGTGTGGGGGGGACGACACTCCATGGACCCTGTTTAGTGTCCATTCTGCTTCTCTGTGCTCCATTCCAGCTCAGTCAGTCTGGGCAATCTTCAAACTAGACCAGAATCCAGAAGGCGGGGCATTTTCTCTGGATTTTACAGAACTTCTAACAAGAACCATCTGGAAATATATGGGACTAAGAGTTGGATGCCTCTGGGTGAAGTTCTGCCAGGCCGGGCATTCACTGTATGAACTTGTAAGTCACTGGCTTCTCTCTCTGAGCCCTTGTCTGCAAAACGGCCTTTCTCCCTTCCTTCCCTCCCTCCCTCCCTCCCTCCCTTCTTCCTTTCTTTCTCTCTCTCTCTCTCTCCCTTCTTTCCTTCTCTGAACATGCCACGCTTATCTCATTTTCAGGACAGTTAACTCGCTGCTCCTTCTTTGTGGAATGCTCTTTCCCCACCCTATTGGGGACACAAGGTTGGCTGTTTTGGGGGCAGAGCTTTGGGGAAGGCAGTTTAGTGGGGAGTTTGTCCGTTAGGCAACACCCCTGGAATGTCCCATAGGCACCCCAAACTCAAAACCTCTACAAGTGAGCTGCTCCCGCCTCTCAGGGAATGGCACTGCTGTCTCCCCAGAGCCCTGCCAGACACCTGGGCCCCACTTGTCCCCATCCTTGTGACCTGGGTAGTCTGCATTGCTCCTGGGAGTACCCTAGTTTCAGTGCTCCAAGCCTGGAGACTCCCCGCTCCAGTCTCTGTGAACACAGCTTGGACTCTTTCTTCCTCTGTCTTAACCCCCAGCGAATCGCTATTGCCTTCCACGGGCAGGCCAAGCTCCCGAGCCTGGCGCACAAAGAGAAGCCCGGCACACAGGACGGGGCACCCAGCCCCGCCCGCCCCTCAGGCCTCCCCTCTCGGCAGCCTGTTCCACGCAGGGCAGGCTGGACACGGTGGCTCTCCACGAGGACGCTCCCTTGCACCTCAGGCTGGCGTGCAGGCCTCAGTCTTCTGCCCCAGAGTCTTACTCCCTACGTCTCCTGGACTTGCCACCCCCCTTCTGATGCTAATTACTTTGGGGCTGTCAGACGTCACCAGATATCTTCCTTTCTCCAAAAATGATGACTCTGATGATGCACCCCACCGCCAGGCTCACATCACCTAGGTACCCCTTTTCCTGGTGATCCCCCAGTGTCCTGGGCTCAGCTGGCTTATAGCACCTATTACCCTAGAGTTACCACCTAACAGCACAGCCACAGCACCTCCAGAGTGCTGCTGGGCCAACCACTGTTCTGAGCCCTTGTTTCGTATTGACACATTTCATCCTCATACTAAGCCTGTAGGTTAAAGACTATTCTTATTCCCATTTTATAGATGCGGCAGCTGAGGCCCAGAGTCACAAAGCCGGTAAGCAGTGGAGCCAGTATTTCAGATGGACCCTGGCACCTGCTCTCTCCTCACAACAAAGGGAAATGGCCTTGATTACGTGTGCCCCCCACCTGGCTGGACTGAGAGCCCCTGAGGGTGGGCCTGGGCCTGGCTCATTCTGCCCAGCACAGGCCTGCTGCAGAGGACAGAGGGGTTCAACAAATGTTTGCCAACCAAAGCAGACGTGGGGATTTCGCAGTTTGCCCCTTTAGTCCATGCAGTCAAGGAGGGCCCACGTGAATAATGTGAAGATGGTACAGAATCACTGTGGACCCATTTGTTAGACAAGCACGTGGCCATGCCCTGGTCCAAGCTCCCCGAGTCCTCTGGCCGCACCTCCTTCTCAGGGTCGCTGCCTTTCATCTTGAATGCTCTCTCCTTTGTGGGGATTCTCACCCCAGAGCATATGCCAAGCACCTCCCAGGGACAGAGGGAGGTGGTTACCCAGTCCCTGGGGGTAAAGGACTGAATGGACCAGAGTTGCCACCCAAGGCCCTCATTCCGGCCCCTGGTGGAGTAAGTATGGGACTAAAGAACCATACCCATCCGTTTTCCACCGATCCGCCTTCTGTCAATGAACGGGTAGCTGGGCTGCGGGGCCGCACACCTCCCCTGTTCGCTGCGTGACCTCGGATAAATCAGCCTCTCTGAGCCCCAGCTGCTGCATGTGTGGAGGGGCTCCGGGTGAAGTCTGAATGCATGCCTTTCCTTGCATGCCTGCACAGGGCCTAGAATTGCTGGCTCTGCAAACGGGATCATGCTCCAGGGCAGAACAGAACCAATCCAATCCCGGGACCAGCCAGCCTCTTTCTTACAGGCCTGCGGGCTGGGTTTTCCTTGAGAAATTCTGTTACTTATCTCCAACTACGATGAAATAAATTAAACAAACAGAAAACAAAACAAAACCCATGCACACAGAAAGACACGTCCACTTCTGTAGAGAAGTGTGAAGCTGTCAGCCTCCTGCTGGCCGGGACTGAACAACCAGCCCCCCGTGTTCCTTCTGGCATTGGGGCTCACCAGGCACCTCTCGGCAGCAGCTCTGCGGGTGGGAGCCCGTCCCTGCCAGCCCCCCTCGGACGCTTGCTCAGTGCCTACACCTTCACCAAGGGAGAGCTGTGAGGCCATGGCAGCCGTGAGAAAGTTCCAATCACCCCAGCTAGTGTTTCAAAGAAGCCCCTTTCCCACCAGGACCCCAAACCCACCTCCTCCTAATTCAGGGGTGGAGATGATCACAGCCGCTGGGGCCAATCTTCCTGGGTTTGGATACTGACTCAGCCACTTACTTAGCTGTGTGACCTAGGGCAAGTTACTTTCCCTCTCTGGGCTTCAATTTCCTCATCTGTGATGTGGGAAGAATAGTAGTACTGGCCTCGCAGACTATGCAAAGCACGCAGGAGAATGCCTGAAACACCAGTGCATGCTAAAGCATTAGCTGTCATTCCCCTCAAATGACCCAGGCTCAGCCCTGCTTGGAGGGCAGGTTCAGGAGTGCCAGGTAGGACACAGAGGAATGCGCTGGGTTTTAGGGTGCTCCTAGAATCAGGCAAGACCCCTTCTTGACATGCACAGGCCCAGGGTTACCTCCTCCTGCAAAGGCCTGATAAACTTCCCTTTTCCTCTTTATTCCATCCCACTGGGGGGCATCCTGTGTCTATTCAGAGATCTTTTACCTGTGGAACTTTGACAAGCAGGATCTCAGATCCTATAACAAGAAGAAATCAAAGCCCAGTCTTGTACCCTCTATACCTCCACGAAAGATACTTTGCATCAACTTTGCTGAACTTTCCTACAACATCTTCTAGTCAAAGACCCTGATGGTAGCATAATATTGTGGAAAGGGTACACTGGGTACAGTGGGATTCCCAGGGGTAACCTTGGACAGGTCACTTAACCGGTCTGGGCCTCGGTTTCCCATCTTTAATAAGGCTGGTAATACCAACCCCACAGGAATGCATGGTAAGGATTAAATGAGAGAAAGGGAATGTCAAGTTCCTAGCACAGGGCTGATGATGTGTCAAGAAAGTAAGTGCTTAAAAAATAGTTAATTCCAGAAAGAGAGAGGGAGAGAGATTCCAATTCCTTATGTCATTGCAAAATAATTCACCATTTGTTTTACCATCTGGTCTAATAAGTGATTAGGAAGCCAGGAAATGAGGGGGGAAGGAAGATGGAGGGTGCCAGAAAAGACCCTGGAGACCGAAGGCATCGACTGATGACGTCAACTGCCTGGATTAAGCAAATGCCCCAGTGACACCGATACGAATGGGACCTACCTGAGCTCAGGTTTTGATGTGGTCACTTTGACGTGAGGGACACTTTGGCCAGGGGTTTTCAGGTGGCTAAACACTAAAAGGTGTGTTTATCCTCTAGCAATGTGTGCAACAGGTACTTTTTCCCGTCACCCCATCCTGGCGTCTCTCCTGTCCCTGGCCCTTGCAGAGTGGGGGTGGAGAAGGGATAGGAGTTGGGAGATACTCAGAGATAGAGTAAGAAGGGCTCTTTCAAATATGATAGGTCAATTTTAAAGAAGTAGACAAAAGTCCAGTGGTTTGGTTTTTAGGCTACATCCAAATGCCCCTGGGGTCAAAACAGCCAAGAAAGCTTGCTGCAAGTCTAGTCTCTCCGCCAGGACCTGGTCAAGGGCTGAGGAGGTTCTCCGTGTAACGAGTATATCTGCGGTACCCACAGGTGCAGGAGAAGCCCTGCTGGCTTCTGGTACACGGGCCACTATGGAACACGCTACCGGTCTAGCAGCAGAGCTCCCTGACCCCTGGGAGGCCCGATGCTCCCTCCTGAGGACTAGGGGACTATGAGGGGCCACAACCCACCAAACCCTGACCCGAACCCTGATGTATGAAGTGTCACCAGAACCAAATTTCTCATTACCGGCTGTTCAATCTACTCAGCCTCAGAGCCAGTTCCAGTTTCTCCTGCCCTGGGCCACAGCTGACCCCTTAGACTGGAGGGGAAGGGATGGTGGTGAGGCAGACCTTTGGTCATCACTGCTTATTCACTGGAAATACCAGCAGAGGCCAAACTGCCATGATGGCAGGCTCCACATCTGTCTTGTCCACAGCTGTAGCCCCGATGCCTGGCACAGCTCAGGCACTCAAACTATTTGGTGAATGGATGAATCCGTGGATGTACTTACTGTACCATGGGGGGGGGGGGAGGGGAGTTGCATGCAATGATTTTTGGAATCATTACACTAATGGAGCTTGCCCCAGGAAAGGGAAGGGAACTAACATTTAGGAAACCTCTACTTGGTCTTGACCTGTTATTTCACGATCCCCCTCAACCCTAAGAGATGGATATGTTCAGCTCTGTTTTAGAGATGAGACCACTGAGACCTGGAGAGGTCAAGTCCTTTGTCCTGAGTCTCAGGGCTAGCGAGGAGGGTGACGGGGGCCAGCCCCAAGAGTCCTCGCTCTTCTGTTACATGATCAGGCCTCAGGGCCACAGCTCTTGAGCCCATTTACAGGACGCGAGGTGCCTAATTCTCCTCCTCCAAAATAAAACCAGGAGGGGGTTGGATGTGGCTCAACTGGTTGGGCGTCCGTCTCCCATATGGAGGGACCCGGGTTCGATCCCTGGGACCTCCTGGTAAAAAAATAAAATAAAATAAAAAAATAAATAAATAAATAAAACCAGGAGAAGCCCCTTCGGTCTGTGTTCCCCAGGCTTCCAACCGGAGCGGGACTGATTTACTAAGATCTCAACGTTGTAGAGAGTAACGCTACCCCCACACGCTGGAGGATAATTTTATCTCCTTGGCCCACTCCTTTGGGCTTTGGTTTGCTTATGGGTGGAAACTTCCTGTTTTGTTTGCTGGCAGAAGAGTAAGTATGTGGGCTGCACTTGCTTCCAGAGTTGTGCCTGGTGATGGATCTGTCCACTCTCCATTCCTCCAACAGCCATGCAAATAGGGATTTACCCCTCTAATGAGGTTCCGGTCAGCTTATACTCTTGGCTTGGAATGCCGGAGGAGAGAGCCAGCATTAAGGCACACAAAGAAACAGGATGAAACTGGGCAGGCAGCAAGGATTTGATCCCAGGAAGCCAGTGTAACGGTGGAGAGAGCAGACAGCCATGTTGAGAAGGACACAGCTCAGGGCAGAAGGATGCTCACGATGATGAGTGGAAGGCAGAGGTGCTTCCGAGAGGGTGAAACTCCCCACAGCTGGGACCGCGGCAGCTGGGTGCCGACCCAGGAGGCAGGAGGGCCCATCAGAGAAACTGCCGGGCCTTCCGTCTGCAAGCTGGCCTCGGCTCCAACTGCCAGGCCCCCATGGAGACGAAGAGGGTGAGGGATAAAGAGCCACTCCCCTCTTCATTTCCTTCCAAAGCAGAGGATGGACTGAGTGTGACCATACAACTTTGGGGCTTTTTAGTGCTCTCCTCTCTTCCTGGCCTGTCTTCCCAACTCCATTCTGTCTGCTCCCTCTTTGATCATGACCCAACCTTTGTCTCCTCCTCCAGGCCCAGCGCTGTGCCAACGGCTCGGAATGTTGTGCCCAGGTTGTTCCTTTATCACACTGTGTCTCAGGGAGTTGCCTACAAGTTTGGGCCCCAGGCCGCAAGCTCCTTGTCCTTCTAGCCCTTCTCCTGCACCTGGCACAGCACTGAGCATGCGGCCGATGTCCAGTAAAAGGTCACGGAGTGGACAACTGTATCTGCAGCTAACATCTATTGAGCGCTTGATATGGGCTAGACCTGCAAGAAGGTTTCATTGGGATTCTTTCAGTGGAAACCCTTATGACAGCCCTCCGTGCTAGGAACCATTCTTCTCCCCATTGGATACAAGACGTCATTTAGACAGAGGTCAAGTAACTGGTCTCGGGTCACACAGCGAAGCGAGTAGGAGAGGCAGGATTCCAACCCGGCCATTGTGCCATGCTGCCTCTCAAAGGGACGAGCGGAGGAACTGCAGGGGAAGCAGAGGGGTCTTCCAGGGTCTGTCAGAAGCAAGTCCTTGAGTACATGGCCTATGAGGCGGGCCGGGTACTGCCTCCATTTTCCAATACCGGCTAGGCCTGCAGATTAGGGGTCATGGGTGCCAGCCTGCACAGCAGGCGGGTGCTCCTCAGACCCCTGCCCGAGACATGGGGACTGGCAGAGACCAGGGAACAGAGCTTGCAAAACCACCAGGAAGACCAACCAAACCTCCTAACACAGAGCCAGAGGGGGCGGCCTCTCCTCCCTTCTCCTGGTCCCCTGCCCGCAGGGTGCCCCAAAGAGATGCCATGTCCCTCCTTCCTGCTAGTCTTTCTAAATCCAATGGATTTCATTCCTCCACGTTCCTGCCATTATGCTCTAAATCTCTGGATCTCAAACTTTAATGAACATAAGAAATCAGGGCCAGGCGGGGGTGGCTAAGGAGGTAGGCCTGCACTTAAGTACACACATGTGCTTGTAAAAATGCAGATTCCTGTACTCTGCCCCTGGATCCTATCCATGCCACAGGCCCAGGAATTTGCATTATGAACAAATCACCTTTGAAGAAGCACTTTATTTTTTTTTTATTTTTTATTTTTTTTGGATGATAAAACATAATTTTATTATTTAATTCAATAAAATTTTAAATAAGAGAAATTTTAGAGTTTTGGAATGCTCACTCAATGTATGGATAAAAATGTTAATATAAAAATTCTTCAATAAATTTCTTTTACAGTATCTGTAATTCAAATATAAATATTTACCATCAAGACAAAAAAAAAAAAAAAAAGAATTAGAAGGCGAAAATGGGACAAGTTTCCCCAACTGGATGACATACTGGAGGATGACTACAAAGCTTTTGGAGAATCCAATTTTGGCCCTTATAATATTATATACACATAAATTCATTCTCAAAATCACAGCAAGAGATATTTAGAAAATTGTATGTCAGTGCTATCCATAGATGAAGCAAAAATTATTTATATGGTCAAACGCAGACTGATAATGACATATATTAAGTGAAGGAAGTCAAAGCAAACTCATTTTAAAGTGATTTCAGTATGGAATCAATAAGATATATGTCATGAAATGGAGATTAAAGGTAATACAAAGAATATACCTACACAGTTAATCTCTAGGTGATGTAACAAAGTTTGTAAAGCTGCCAAATCATTTATGCCTCATTTCATTAAAAAATATATTGTAGGAAAATATGCAAATTCTCAACAAAGCAAAGGTAGTGGCTTAAATCTCTGATGACTTTAGGATGGGGGTGTAGTCTGCTCAGTCTCTCCTTCCTGATCTCTTCAAGACTTACCAAGAAGCAGGTGTTCTGCATCCTCAATATATAAAAGCTTTCATTACCATGCAGAAGCAGGCTTGTCATTGCCCACCCCCTTGTAGTCTGTGTGGACAGATCTGCTTAGTGCTGTGATCCAGTGTTAGGAACCTCTTTGTTTCCACACACCAAAACTACATTGCCCAACATCTCTGTCAAGAAAAATCTGATATCTAATATCCATTCAGCAGTCATTTGTTTTTCTTTTATTCAGTGATGAAGTGAGTGAAAGAATGGTTTTTTAGTGGGTCCTCTCAAATTCCAATACCAGTTATGACCTAGGCATTACAGACCTAAATGAATAGTTGAAAAAAAAAAAAAAATTCTAGCAATACACAGATAGAAAAGTAAAGATCAACCATACTATAAAACAAAATACCTTTAATATGAAGAAGAAGCACTTTAAATCCTCAGTACTTAAGGACTAGATAAAAACAATGCCCTACAGCTATGCAGTGTCTTGCCACTTGCCAGTTCTCCCTAAATCTTCTCCTTTGACAACCACAACAACTTATAAGGTGGGCAGGGCAGGGGCATAAGCACAACTCACAGATGAAGTTCAAAGGGGCGCTTGCTCAAGGAGTGGACGGGGGCAGGGGGGCAAGTTAGACTCCCCTGGTTCGTCAGTTGTTTCTGCCTTGCCTGTTTCTTGGTCTCTCTTTTTGTCTTTCTTGTTATTAGTAAAACAAGACAATGATTAAAACAAGAGGTAATGATTAGAAGTAAACAAAAAGAGGAAAATAAAAATCCCCCAAACTTCTACCAACCAGAGATGATGATTAATAATGTTTTCACATACTTTTAAGTTTTAAAAATTGGTATTTTGCAACCCACATGTTTCCATCCAAAAATTTAACAGGAACAAAGATGGAACTGCTTGAACTGGTCCTGTAAGCCGGGAGAAAGACACCAGCTCTCACCCTTGGATTTTCTCCTTTCTGCCTATTTCCCTCCTCAACGGTTTTTTCCATCCTCTTCCTCCTCTCCTCCTGCAATGAGAAGAGCTGATGGGACCCAGGAGGGCTGATGGGGAGCAAGCCTTCCTGGGCAGGGACGGGGCCCTGGGGCGCTCACAGCACTGGGACCCCACTGCAGGGGGCCCACCGTTTCTTGAGTTGAAGCAGAGGGACAATGCCACACTGCAGCAAATGATCTCAGGAGAATGAAGCCAGCACTTCCCTCAGGGATGGTCTGAGGAATGCATTTAAAAACGTGGGTCTGGGAACCCTGAAATCCATCACAAACTCACAGAAATGGATGACTTGTGTCTAAGAGGCCTCCTCCAACTCCCTGCTCTCTGCCTCTTAAAGAGAGCACTCACAGCTGAAACACACTGACTTCAGGACTCTCTATTTTTTTTTAAGGAGGCATTCACAGTTGAAGACAGTCTGATTATTCAAGATGCTTCTGAATAGAGAACAAGAAACTGTGTGTGCTGGTGTGTGCGCCGACGGGTCGGCAAGTCTGACTTCCTCTTTGCTTTTAGTCTGAAATCCATCATGGTTTTTCAGGGCTTCGCTTTACATGTAGCCACAGCTTTGGGGAAGTTTTAAGGCCAAGCTTGAAAAGATTTGCAAATCAGTTCCTGCCAAAAGCCTTCTGAATAGTGACTGATTACAGTCTCTAATTATTTCCAAAGAAACCACTTAACCAATTAGAACTGAAGCCCATGAAAGGGATGTGAAGATTCTCATAATGGAGAGCAATGAGGAATCACAGCTATCATCATCATCATCATCATCATTTTAAATCACTCTATGTCTAGAGGCCATCAACTCTTCAAATCCTGGCTTTTACCCCAACCCATTCCAGAAGGCACAGATGTCTGCCTGAATCCACTTCTCCCTCCTCTTCTCCTGACTCACTCCTACTGCCTGGCAGACCTACTTCTTGGGGGGACTTCCCAGATCAGGCTAGGGTCCCTGTTACCCCCTGCCAGAGCACCTGGTACCTCTCGTTCACAGCACTGCTTATAATCCTCAGGAAGCACTCTGCGACCATTTACTTGTCCTTCCACCAGTCCCTAAGCTCCACGCAGTCAAGGAGTGGATCTGCTGTAGTCACTGCTGTGTCCCCAGCACCTGGCACATAGTATATGCCTAATAAATACCTGTTGACTGAATAAAATGGATTGAAGAGTGAAATATTTCCCCCCTTGGGTTCTGAGTGTAGATTCCTGCCTAAACTTGATTATAAAAGCACCCTGATTGACGGGTTCACACATTCATTCAACAGGCATTTAAGAATAACCACGGATCAGGTGTTTATACAGATCCTGGCAAGGAATAAGTTCAAGCTGTGTTTCTGCTTCTCCGTGGGCTTTGATTCACTCCTCTTGGTTTAAGGGATGGTTTTCTGCTAGTTTTCTCTGAGAGAGAAATGGGATTCTGGCAGATCCCTCTCCCTTTTAGACAACAGGCTTTAGGGCATGGGCCACCCCTATTGGACAGTCCCCTCCTGCCCTCCAGACACTCTGAGGAGGAGGGAACCATGCATCTCCCTGGAGCTGGCCCGAGGCGGGGACTGGTCATTCGCAGGGTGTCCGTCACCCCCAGACCTACCTTGTGCCTTCTCCCTGGCTGGGCTCACCCGAGCTTTGTTCCTCTAAGCCCTGGGTTTTGATGGGCCCTTGACAGGGCTGGGGCGGGGTGGTCTAATCTCACTCCCTCCACTCCTTCAGCATCCAAGACACCACTCCAGGGTGGGGTGAACCTGCTTCCCCAGAGCCCTGCGCACCTGAGCCTCTTGCTGGCTCCACAGCTTGCAATGCTGAGCTCTGAGGAATGAGTTTCGGTTTGGATTGGTACAACTTCACTCTTCAGGGCAGGCAGACCACTTCCTCGGTCTTGCCTCCGGCCCTTGGCTAGCTTAACATATCCATTGCTCCTCAAATGGTTGAATGGGATGAGCAGGAAGCAAGGTTTGATCTTAAAGGGTCTAGAATAGAGGATCTGAGGGACACACAACACAAAATCCAACCAGTCAAGAAGACCTTAGGGACCCCCAGCGAGCAGCAGGGGGTAGGCGCCAATCCTTCTAAAGGTTCTAATGACATAATTTGCAGTTGCCGTGAGTACACCATCATTCTTCAGAGGAGGGTATGGCCAAATAAATGCCATCTATTTCCTTCTAGATTGCCAGAGACCCACCTATTTACAGTTATACTGGGGACACAAGTGGACCAGACAAACTGCCAAATGGGTAAAAGCGTCCTTCCTAATTGTAGTGATCAGTTGACATGCCCTAGACTGGTCCCTAATATCTTCCCTATTCCATCCACAAAAATGTACCTTTCCCAGTCCTACTCCATCAGAGCTCCAAGTTCTGTTACACAGATAATGAGATCATTCTGCTATATTAAATTTTACTCATGGATTCTTTTAGTCAGTGTATTCTAATTACATATATTTAAATCTAGTTAAAACGCATGTGCCTGGAAGATTCTGGAGGAATTACACTCTGTTTCAGCCCTTCAGCAGGTTAATAGGCCTTTGATGTCCCTCGAATCCTACCACACCCTTTCCAGCTCATTACACCACTATACTGGGCTAACCCTTTCTGGAAAAATCCCATTCTGGAACATGGTTGCTTGACCCATTTGTTTGGGGAAAAATATGAGAAGGCAGAAGTGTGCTCCATCTCTTGTTTTCCAATTTCCAGTGGCCCACCGTCACTGGGATCCTCCTGCTTGCTTTGTGGAAGGGGTCCATTTTCAGTCTGCAGTACTGGGTACCAATTCCAGATCTCTGATTCATACACAGGCCTTTAATTACGAGCTCCCTAGGTTTCCATTTTAATCCAGCTGTCTTAGTTTTCTCTTGAAACATGCTGAGGGGTGGATCCAATGCCTACTCCAAGCTTGGCCTCTGCACCTGGGGTATATGTGATATGGTTTTTACTGGTCAGCAGAGACCACCCAAAACCCAACTTCTAAATGGTCTGTCAGAAAATGAAAGGGACAGAAACTAACTCTGAACTCTGTAGCTGGACTTAAAGCAGAGGATTAAATGGTCGTTGATTACATATTTTGCTAAGGATTGAAGATGACACACTTAGAACCCCTCATGGAAGATGCAATTATTTCTCTCTGCAGGGCAGGAAGGGGGGCATATTTCTTTCTGTGTTGACCTCTGGCTTTACCATAGGCACTGTTCTTTGCCAACCCTTTGACACTGGCTTAAGGGATGGCCAGAAAGAGATTGATGCCTTAAAGACTGAAGAGATCTCCCATGTTGCCCAGTCCATTTGGATTATTCAAGTGGTAGAAGTGAAGCCATGGGGCAGATAAGCCCAACACTGTTTCCACTGGCCTTTGGGAGCCATGCAGAAGGACCTGACCTAGTCTTACTTGAGTAAGTGGGGAACCTGCCCATAGATAATCCATCCAGGACGATCTCATATGGGGCTATGGTTGTGAGACCCTGCCCACCTCAAAAGAATCAATTCCTGTGAGATCTGGAGAGGATGGTAAGAATGTAGGTATGTGAAAACCAGGGTTGGAAGCCATATTCTGCCACCTAATACCTGTATGAGCCTGAGGTTCCTTATTAGTCGAGTGGGGAAGAATAACACTCACTTCTTGCGGTTGTGAGCATTTGATGAGAAAACTGTGAGGGCCAAGCACAGTCCTGGAGACGCAGGGCAGGCTGCTCCTGGATGTTTAAAAATTGTTACTGACGCCTTATTGAGGTAGAATGTATTCTTCTGAGTTTACAAGAAGCCTTCGAACTGTCTCCTCTAACTTCTTTGTTTTAGAGCTGGGGAAACTGAGACCCTGAGACCTGAGAGGGGAACTGATTTGTGCCAGGTCAAACAGCACTTCGCAGCAATCAGCACTGGCCTGCCTGTCAAGTAAAGTGTTATCTTTAATTTACAATGGAAGGAAAATAACAAGAACAAGCTAACATTAATTGAACCCTTTCTATGCTATGGGCTTCACAGGTATTGTCATTTAATTCTTTACCATTGCACGAAGAAGGTACTATTATTATCCACATTTTGAGATAAGGGAATTGAGGCTCAGAGAGGCGAGTAACTTGCCTAAAGTCACACAGCTACAAAGTGGGGGAGCCAGGACTCTGGCTCAGATGAGTCCCACACCAAAACCTAATGCTGACACTTCAACCAACACCCTCTGGCTCTAAAGCACTAGGAGGCTGGGAAGAATCAAACCCTTGGATTGCTTCTATTGCACGCTTGCCAGATTTAATAATAAAAGACAGAATGCTTGTTAAATTTGAATTTCAGATCATTTTAGTGTAAGTCGGGCCAAATATTGTAAGGGACCAACTTATAATAAAGAATTACTCATTGTTTATCTTTAACTGGGAAACCTGTATTTTATCTGTTAACCCAACTCGAACGTACTGTGTTCATTAGGCAAGTGGTCTCCTCTTTGGGTCTCCATTTGCCTCCTGTAAAATGACCAGAACTGACCACAGCTGATCTTAAAGGCTCCGTAACTCCACAGAAGGAGGGACGGACTGGGTGAGGTCTCCAGCGACTGCTCTAGGCAAAGACCAGCCCATAAAATCTCGACTGCAGCGAAGACGGTACAGAGGGGAGACCCGCGGGCAGTCCCCCAGCCCCTCCTAAAGTCTTGGCAGCTGCTGTTCCCTAGTCCTGAGCGAACAAACACCTGCACAGGGCAGTGACATGGGCAGAAAATGACTCTGAATTCACCTGATGTAACTTATTTTCCCTGTGTAGAGGTGCAGAAAACACCCCAATAACTCTCTCTGGGTTCTAAAGGAAAGGGGAGGAACCCTTTTCCAGGGACGGCTGCCCAGGGCCATGGGAACCAGAGGTATGAGGGGGTATCAGCCCCCTGACCCCAGAGTCTACTTTAGACACCCCAAGGGCTTATCAGACCCTCACCTCTTCCTTGGGGCTCAACTCTGCATGTCAAAGGCCCTATAAATAAGCCAGAAGCAGATATACAGAGCACTCCAAGGCAGTTTTATTTTTGCTCTAACAATAAAGCTATAACAGGGAATGATTTATCCGGGGGTCAGGGGGAGCGTCAGGGGAGAGAGAAGAGTAAATTCCCAGCTCACTGCATGCTACAGATTCAATAAGCCTTCAGCATCAGGTTCAATAAGCCTTCAGCATGGGCAGGCACCACAGATGGTGTCCTGGGGCGCCACTGATGGCTCCCCAAATGCCCACCGTGGTGGCTCCAGGCACAGCACAGCACAGCACAACACCTTCCCAGCCCCAGTTACCCCCTCAGTAACCTGGGGCTAACAGCACCCACAGGGTGGGGGTGGCATTTTGTAAATGTGTAGCACAGTCCCCGGGACACAGCAACAGTTTGGGGGAAAGAGGGGGTTGGATGGGTGTATGGGGAAGTTCATTAGTGGGATTTGGGCAACAGTTCAGGAATTGATGGGATTTGGCTTCAGGAAGAATCTAGGTTAAAAGGACGATTGACAGGCACTGTCCCTACACTCAGAGGACTATTGTTGACCCACTGATGTTTTTTTTTGTGTTTTTTTTTTTATTGATGACTACCCTTGTGAGTCTTTGCTCTTGTAAATGAGACTTAGCCTGCAGTTGTGGGGTGCCTAAGGGTTGCCACCTGAGAGCCTCCTTGTTGCTCAAATGTGGCCTCTCTCTAAGCCAAACTCAGCATATGATTGCATTACCTTCCCCCCAACGTGGGACATGACTCCCGGGGATGAGCCTCCCTGGCAACGAGGTATTAATACCAAGTGCCAACTGGCAGCTTTGCACAGTGGCAGTATCGTAGCCAATGAGGTTTATCCGAGGCACGATTATTGCTAATTGAAAACTTTTCCCAAGTGCCAACTGGCAACACAACTGGAAAAAGACCTTGAATAAAAGGGGGAAATGGCAAAGACAAATGAGTTCAAGTGGCTAAGAGACTTCAAAGAGAGTCGGGAGGTCATCCCAGGGGTAACTCTTACGCACACCTCAGTAGGAGCTCATAGAACATCTAAGTGCCTATCACTTCACTCAGTGGGGTTCCTGAGAGCTCCGGAGACACCCTGGTCCTATATAAGGGGGGATAGCCCCAGAGACTGATGCCTTATCAGTGGGTTCTATTTTGGAATCTGTGCTCCTGAGAGTGACAGAATTAGACTCAAATAAGTCCTCCCTGCACATGGTCCACCAGTCCCTTCTATTCAAACCTATATGTGATGCTGGAGTTTTTAGGTATACTTCCAGAGACTGGAGCCTCCCGCCTACCTATGTGCCAGGTGTGCATGAAATCTCGGTGGAGCTGCAACTCCTACCCTACAGCTCAATGGACTCATCCAAGTCACCTGGTGAGGAGACAACGATGGGAAATGGCCATCCCAGGGAATGGAGAAGGCCTGCATTTGCAGGCAGGATCATCCCACCCACAATATCCATGGGATATAAGCCCTCTCTCACTTGGAGTTGGAGTGGACATCGCCATCCCAGTCCCCTCAGGATTGGGGGAAGAACTATGGACTAGAGTGGACTTGATGGTATTCTCTTGTTCACATATGGTGATTCTAGCAATGCAAGAAATTATAACAATGAGGTGGAGCCAGTGGCCACTTGACACTTTTGGGGTAGGGAGGGGACGAGCAGTTGAAATACAGTGGCTTCTTTGGGAGTTGGAGGTTGTCCTGAGTACTGTTGTGACAACGGATGTAGGCCATTTTAAATCAGCACACACCAGTCAGAACTGAGTGGGAGAGAGTGTGGTCTACAGTGTGAACTGTGGTCTATGGTTGGTGGCAAGGCTCCAGGATGTGTAAGTTCATTGAGGGTGGTGGGCCACACTGTGGGAGATGTTTGTGTGGGATGTGATGGGAGGTGTGGGAGGTGGGCAACATGGGAATCCCAGTGGGTTCCGTGTAATATTTTGGGTAATCTAAGCACCTCTTGAAATATATGTATATATATATATATATAAACAACATTTTTGTAAGCAAATACACATATATGCATATATATTTATAAAAAAAAAAAAAATGTATGTCTGAGCTGGTAATGAAATGGACTTTGTGGACCAGCCTTGTCCTGTGTATCCCCCATCCCTTTTTTTTTTTTTTATTGGGATAGTTTAGAATAAGGGATCTACATCAGAATGCCTGAATTGAGCCTTTGTTTTACCACTTCTTAATTATTTATTCATGGACTTTTTAGTTAAGTTCTCTGTTGCTAAGTTTTGTTATCTGTAAAATGGAGATGAGATTATTATCCTCCTTAGAAGGTTTTGATGGGGAATAAATGTAAATAAAATACTGCTTGGTACACACACACACACACACACACACACACAAAAAGGACGATTGATTTCACAAAAGTTTAAAAATATAAAGGGAGGGTCAGATAAGCCCCTGGCCTCCAGGTTTTCTCTAGCAAGATGCCCACAGGCCACTTTCTGAGCTAGCAGGGTGGGGGATGGAACCCCCCTCCCTGAAGGTACACAGCTTGAGCACCTACTGGATGCTGAGCTCTGCCACGTGCTTGCTGGGGGACTCCTGGCAAGCTGCTCACCTCTCGGTTTCTTCACCAGCCATGGTGAGAAGTGATGAGTGAGATGCGCACGTCCTCACCACAGCATGTGGGATATGGCAGGCACTCAGGAAGTGTTTGCTCTCCCTGTTCCATTGCCACTCAGTCCTTCATGGTATTACAACTGCAGCTGCCACCACGCCCTAGGGGAAGGTGCAGCTTAGTGCCCTCGTGGCATGAGGGAGGAAACCGAGGCTCAGGGAGTCGCGTGGGGCCAGAGTCGGGCTCGTGCCAGGTATTTCTGGCTCCTGTCTGGCAGGCTGGAGTCTGGAGGGAATCACAACCATGTGGTGGTGGTGGTGGCAATGTATACACGGGGAAGCGTCTGACTGGTCACCAAGCACCAGCCCCTGGGGCAGAGGGTCCCCTGCCTGAGAGCTGAGAGGTGAAGGCTGAGAAACTCAGCAGTCTCCCCCCCAGACGCACAGCAGCCCTTCCTGCAATGTGCTCTTGTTTGCTGGGGGCCGGTTTAAAATCCTAGGGGGCTGACTGTTCTGGAAAGACGCTCTCCCCACCTTGGCCTCCAAAAGCTCCTGGCTAACTTTCGATGATGTTTCACTGCCAGACCTTTGAGAAACACACCCACCCTCGTCCAGGACATCAGAGGGAAACAGGGAGATACTCGCAGAGGAAAAGCAGCAAAAGCTCCAGACAGCAGGGGTATGTGGGAGAGAGAACACATTCCTGGAGGTGTCCACAGTGAAAGAGCTGGAAAGCCAGGCTGGAAAAGAGGCCCAGATCACAAGAAGGCAGTTAACACTCTGCACCCACCAGAGTCCATCCTCTCCCACAAAGGAAAACGATGAGGTGTTAGAAGTAAAATTCATCTTCACCATTTTTGAAATGTGTTGGGAAGGCATAACTTATCCCTTTGAAACAGATGCACTTATGCTGTTTTATAAAGCCAATCTATCTTATCTAAGTACTGTAGTTTATTATCTAAGATGCCTGCATGACATAACAAAGGGTTAGCATTTAGATAAGGGAACAGGAATATACTATATTTCATGGTAGGAGAGTAGTAACTTTGTGTGTCACATTTAACTTCAGCTTCCCAGTAGCCAAGGTGTAAAGGGAAACAGGATGGGTTGTGAAACCTTCCTTCTGATGAAGCGAAAACACATACAGGATTTAGAGTTAGGACCTGTATGTGAGTTTAGGCTGCGTCATTTGCAAACTATGTGATTCAGGCAATACCTGAACCTCCTACTGCCTGGTTTCCTCACTTATTAAACAGTCATAACAGTACCTCAAAATATTGGCGGAATCGAAAGAGACACGCATGTGCTTTAAAAATTATAAAGTACAATTATAAAGTGAAGTATTTATTAGTTCCTCAGGAGAAGCAAACTTTTTTCCCTGTGTTTGTTTTGAAAACATTTTATCACATGGTTCCTTATACAAGGGCCACTGACTAACAGAAAGGACAGCAGTAATAAACCACCTGTGTTGTTGTTGTTGTTTTTTTAAGAAGGCACCAGAAACCGAACCCGGGACCCCCCGTGTGGAAAGCAGGTGCTCAACTTCTTGAGCCACATCCGCTCCCTAAACCACCGTTTTTGAGCATTAATTTTGAGCACAGTTACTCTTGTGTGTGTTTATATTAGCTGAGCAACACTGTCTAACTAACTTCCCCTTCATAGAAACCCTCCCTTATCCACGGCCACTCAGCCCTGCTCCTTTGACACCAGAATTCTATCTCAGAGCGCAACGAGAGGTCAGAGGACATGCAGATCATGTTCTGTCATTTTAAAAGGTCCTAAAGCAGCATAACACTGGTTAATGGCAAACCACTTTTCCTGTTTGTGTTCACATGTTTTGTTTTTTCAAATTAGATTTCTACTCACTGATCCTTTCCATTTTCTTTTTCTTCCAAATTGATTAGCAAATCAAAAGGGAAGCGGAGGAAAGCTCGCCGTGTTCTTCTCCCTCAAAGGCTTGGCATCTGTTGACTTCGTTAAGCCTTGGCTGCTGACCACGGCATCTTGTACTGTTGGAAATTAGCCGCCACCACAATACATGTTGGGTGGAAATGGGTGTTGGACAGCCGTGGTCCTGGGGAGATTCGTCCAGCTAATGGGGTGAGTGTGGCTGCAATTCAGACATGGTCCCTGAATGACCCACAGAAGTCAGGACTTGAAGGAGAGGCTGCCTTGCAGCCCTTGGGGGCAAGGGGACTCAGCACCGAAGGCAAACACACTTCAAAGAAATAGGACAGTGGCGACTGCCCAAGTTCTCCAGCAACTAGGGTCAAGTGTTTGATGTTACGGGGTCTGGGTCTGCCCCTGACTGCGGTGAGGACTTGATAAGTTACTTCACCTTTCTCAGCTCCATTTCCCGCCGCTGGAAGTGGTACCCATTGCATGAGGCTGCTGGAGGATACGAATCTGAGCATGCAGGTAATCTGCTTGGCACACGGTAGAAGGCCTTCAGGAAATGGAGCTGATACTATTCTGTTCCAGGAGGCCCCCAGCCTTGTCATGAAACCGGAAAGGTCCACTTACTCAAATTTTTTTTTTTTTTTTTTTTTACCGGGAGGTCCCGGGGATCGAACCCGGGTCCCTCCATATGGGAGACGGACACCCAACCAGTTGAGCCACATCCAACCCCCACTTACTCAATTTTAAAAAGAAACGTGTTTAAAAACTACACGGCCTTAGGCCCAACGGTGTGGAAGAGCTTCCGGAAGGCAGAGAAAGTCTGGAGGGAGATTTCTTTCAAGATCGTGGAGCAGGAGTCAATTCCTGAACCGTTTTCACTTTTCCTCCAGGAATTGGGTGCAAAGCAAAAGCTCAGACCTGGACTGCCTCTTGGAAGTGGCTTCGGTCAGAGGGTTTGTGGGGCTTCCAGGAGTGGGGCCTGTAAATTGTGACTGGCCACTGGGGTGCAGCCATGGGCACCCCATCCTGGGAGCCGTGCAGGCCTCCCTTGGCACCTCCAGGGTGCCAGCCCCTCAATCTAAAGGATACTTAAAAATACGCATGGTGTACTAGCTAAAAGGGTATTGGGGGCATGGACAGTGCTCCTATGCCAGCCAGTTGTTTTCCCTGAAGTAGGTATTAGCTAGAGCAGCATTTCTTAGAATTAAAAAAAGAACCATGAATAGAGTGTTGTGCTGTGTGTGCCGCCAGGGCCCTCCAATTAAAGGCAGGAAGCCTCTATTCCTGTTGGATTGCAGCCAGCGCCGTGTGCACGCGCGTGTATATGTGAAAGAGAGAGAAATGAAGGAAGGAAGGAGCAATGATGGGCAGAGGGACCATGCGGTCAAATTGATAGCCAGAGGGTTGACTTCCAGAACAATCCAGTGAACCCCTTTGGCTCTCAGGAGCTCACCCAATGATCAAATCGATGAGAAGAGGCAGGATATCACACAGGAAGGCAACACAGCACTTCTTTACACAACTCCTTTATCTGAGGGCGCTGCAGAGATCACTAGAAAGGAGAGTGGGGACCCCAGATCTCAGCCCAGGCCCACCAAGCATGAATTCAGGCTGGTGTGTGTGTGGGGGGAACCACAGGCCTAGAAGACAGTGAGGGTACCCGTGGGTGCTTTGGCACCTGGGTCCCCCCATTCTGGAACCTCTGCAGCCAAGCTGGAGGAGTCCTGAGCCAGGGCTGGCCTGCAAGCACACCACACCGCTCCCACCCATTCTGTACCTCCACCTCAGCAGAGGGTGATCCTGCAGAGAGGAAAGGCACTGGCTTTCCCTGCACCCCAGAAAATCAGGGAGTCCTCCCTGGCAGGAGCACACCTCAGACAGTTTGTTCTTCAAACCTTCAGTAACTTTATTATTTTTTATTATTTTTCAAGGGCCCTCCTTGTCTTGTTTAACTCGAACATGAGTAGTAATAAAGGCTGTGTCTGCTCCACTCTTGCACACAGGACCAAGATTTTCTTTAAGTTCCTCGGAGACCAACCACAATGATTCTTTCAAGCATTGCATCCGCCTGCTTGTTGCAATCTGCAGGCAGACCCACGAAATGAAAGTCCTGGGGCGAAAGGCAGGATATGCCACTCCATTTTCCACCTAGGTAGCCGTGATTACCTGTATAGAGGGGTGGGAAGACCTAGAGTGCCCTTATCAGTTGGGTAGCATTGGGCTGGCCATACAAGCATTTTTGGTCTGGGTTTCCTAATCTAAGCAATGGAAATTCAAACAAAATCCTGCCCTTACAAGGCTGCAGTGCAGCTGTGTGTGAACAGTAGAAAAGCAGGTGAGTCAACCAGAGAAGAGCAGGAGTTCTAGAGTCCAGCTCCCTGGGTTCAAATCCCAGTTCTGCCACTGCCTGGCTGTGTGAACTTGTGCAAATCACTGAGCCTCTCTGTGCCACAGTCTCCTCATATGTCGACCTTTGGGGCTATTGTGATGATTAAGTGAGGGAACAGGTATCATGTGCCTGGTACAAGACCTTTCACATAGTAAGTGCTCAATAAAAATTTGCTTTGCATAGTAGGAATGCAATTAACTCTGGCACATGGGAGAGGCTCAATTCACATTTCCTGACTTTGAATCTGTGCTATTATACTTTATTAAGGGTCATTATCATTGCAGCTATGACCAGTCCCAGAGAATGACTGAAAACTCGCCAGAAGGCACAGAAGCCTTTGGCCACGCATTTTAGGATGAGAAGCCATGGAGACCCACTAAAGGAGTGGCTGGCTCTAAGTTCTGTACCCTCCCAGAATGGTTTGGGGTGGTTAAGTAGAGAGTTCCCGCAGTCACTTTCCCACTTTCCTGACTAGCTGACCAATCCCTGTGGGAGGCAGAATAATGCCACCCCCCCGCCCCAAAGATGCCCATGCCCTAACCCCCAGAATCTGTGAATATGTTCCAGGGGAATTAGGTTGCTAGTAGGGAGATTATCCTGGCTTACACTGGTGGGTCCTGAAAAGTAGAAGGTGGAAGCAGAAGGGACAGCGTTGCAGTGACATGATGTGACAAGATCTCAGTCGCTGGCGGTGAAGGTGGCAGGGGCCCATGAGCCAGGGAATGAGAGCAGCTTCTAGAAGCCGGAAACGGCAAGAACACAAATTCTCCCCCAGAGGAAGACAATCCTGCCAGAACTTTGGTTTTTAGCCCAGGGAGACTCCTGGTAGACTTCTGACCTCCGGAACTGTAAGATAATATATTTGTGTTGTTTTAAGCCCCTAAATTTGCTGTAATTTGTTACAGTAGCCTTAGGAAACAAGTCTAGCTCCAGAGGCTTCCTTCATCTTCTGCGCCTGTGAAATCCCTAAAGGGCTCAGAGGCATCCAGAGACGCCCCGCCCCAGCATGTTTAGAGCATAATGTATTCATTTACTCACTCACACCGTCACAGATTTAACTAATACGCTCTGAGAACTCTGCACCCATCAGACCCAGCACTAGGTCCTGGGGGCACAGTGGGCAGATATTTCCAGAGGAAAATAACAGCATATGTTTTTACAGTGCTTACTCTGTGCCTGGCACTGCACTGGCCCTTTATATGTATTAACTTATTTAATCCTCACAAGCTGTCTATGAGGGAGGTGCTGTTATCATCCCCCTTTTACAGATGAGGAAACTGAGGAACAGAGAGTTTGAGTGATGTGCCCAGGGTCACAGAGCTGGGCGGTAGAAGACCCAGATTTGGAACCCAGGCAATCTTTTCATCACTACTCTATGCTGGATCTAAAATTACAGGGACACGGGACAGTCCCCATTTAGAGGAGGCAGTTTGTGATGCTGGCTGCCCTGGAGCTGGCTTTTGAGAGAGCGTGTGTGAAAGTCAATGCTAAACAGGGTTGGGGAGTCCTTGGCTCCCCCTGTGCAAAATAAGCATCCCCAGATCCATCCAGGCTCAGGGCTGGGGCCACACTTTTCTCTGGCTTGGCGCAGACCCCGAGCCCCAACTGAGTTGAGCCTGCTGACAGTCAACAGGCCTTTATTGACTGTTCCTTCTCAGCGAGCACAAGGCTGTCCTTTTAAACTCCAGTCCAATACTGCTGGACGTTGGGTCCACTCATCGAGAATTCGGAGGATGATGCTCCTTCCAGCAGAGGGAGGCACGGCACACATGAGCTCATTTATTCCAGCAACTGCCTGCAACTGCAAGATCCTTTCATCCTTCAGTGATATCCCCGAGGGGAGGGAAGCCACAGGAGCCTCAGGGACTCTGAGTACACACTGGGTCTGGTTTTGAACATTAGGTCTTGAGTTCCAACCCACAGTCTTTGAAACCAAGCACTCTATGAGGGAGGTACTATTATCCCATTTTACAGATGGGGAAACGAAGGCACAGAGAGTTTGAATAATATGCCCAGGGTCACAGAGTCGGGCAGTGGTGGACCCAGGTTTGGAACCCAGGTTGTCTTTTAATCACTCTACTATGTTGTGTCTAAAATAGAAAAAAACACAGATACTATAATATACACTATACTTGGTAGCGCTTCCCACTACCTACAAAGTTCACTTTGTACAGGAGCCTCTGGGTGCTGTTTAAGTGTCAAATGCAAAGCAGCAGCCACGTCTGCCAAGAGATCATCCCCATCACCATGATCTCATCATCATCATCCCCACCACCATAATCACTATCATCATCACCATCCCCACCACCATTATCACCATCATCATCACCATCCCCACCACCATTATCACTATCATCACCATCACCACCAGCACCATCATCATCACCATCATCATCATCACCATCACCACCACCATTATCACTATCATCATCACCATCCCCACCACCATTATCACCATCATCACTATTATCACCATCATCATCACCATCACCACTAGCACCATCACCATCCCCACCACCATAATCACTATCATCATCACCATCCCCACCACCATCATCACCATCATCATCACCATCCCCACCACCATTATCACTATCATCACCATCACCACCAGCACCATCATCATCACCATCACCATCATCATCATCACCACCACCATTATCACCATCACCATCACCACCAGCACCATCATCATCACCATTATCATCATCACCATCACCAGCATCATCACCATGTCAACCACCACCTTCATCATCACCATTATCATCATCACCATCACCAGCATCATCACCATGTCAACCACCACCTTCATCATCACCACCACCACCACCACCATCACCACCACCAAAGCAAACCACAATTCTTCACAGCTACCAAGTGCCTTTTCTATTTTAAAGTCCTTTACATCTATTAGCCTCTTTGACCCTCACCCCAATCTTGTTTTAGCTAAGGCAGGTAGAACCATCCCATTATGCAGAGGTCAAACTGCCAAGGCCTCATAATTATCTAGTATCAGATGAGGCTTTGCACTTTGCTTTGCAGCTTTCCAGTGGGGAGCTTTGGCCCAGTGCCTCAGTCTGGTGGGCAGCGCATCCTTGGGTATTTGTTGCAGAGAAAGTAGGAAGACCCCAGGGAAAGAGTGCCTTGATGATGGGATTTTAGATCCATTTGTTTACAGATATTGGTCTCTTCCCAGTGGTCTCCCTGAGTATCACACAGGTTCCTTTTTCATATGCTTTGACTTAAAAAAAAGTTATACACACACACACATAAATATATATATATAAAGATCAATGTAGGTGCGTGTATGCAATCCACACTATTGGACATGAAATGATCCAGCCGTGACCTTCCAAGCTATGCCTGGGGAAAATGGGGAGTACGTGTGTTATCCACGCGGCATCTTCCTTCGTTGCACATCCTGGGGCGGGGGCTGCTTGAGCTGCTTCCACGTTGGAAGACACTCTTTCTACCAAATGGGCTTAAACTGCCTCCCTGAAGAGCACGGCCCTGATGCCTCCTACCAGAAGGAACAGAAAGGGCTTGCTAAGGGTAGGGCCGGCAAAAATGCAACCAACGTGTCTTCACTCCCTAGCCTCAGCTGCTGCCCCAACTGGGCTCCTCAGGCAGCCCCTACCAGGAGCTGGCACCAAAGAGGAAGCCTGTGAGCAATCTGGCCAAGGCGGGGCCTGCACTGCAGCATTGTGGGGGCGATTAGGACGGAAAGCCTTGAATCGGGAAACAAACATCCCAGGGTGGACCAGACCTTGGGGAATCAGCTGCGTGGGACATCCTGGAAAGGGGGCCAGGACTGTGTCTTTGGCCTGCAGGATTCCTTAGGGGGCGATTCCAGAGCCAGCTGTCAGCACCTGTCACATACACTTTATCTGTCATTAAAAGCCTTTGTAGAGGCTGTCCACAGGCTGGATTCAGATCTCTTAGCAGCACACAGAGCTGAGTTCAAGAGTTCCTTTACACGTGGCTACATACACCTGGAGCAGCTAACTCCTACCTGGTCTGCTCTCCTATCTTGGCTGAGAGTGTTAGAAAATCATGCCATGGCAAATCCGCAAGTAGAGTAAATGCAGGGTAGCCGTGCCCTCGAATACCTGCCGGATTCCGCGAAGGGCCTGGGGTGGGACTCAGCACAGTCTGCTCTGTGTTTCATGAGGCCAAGCTCCCAGAACAGCAAGGGCTTGCTGTTTTACAAGGCATTATTTGTCCTGCACTGCTACCAGGAAATCCTCAAGCATGCTCTACTGTGTGCTACACATTTGCCCTGAATCCTCACAGCCGAGCCTCAGGAATTAGGGGCTGGAATCCTTTAATGAGTGCATTTTCTTATTTATTTTCAGGGGTCCTGGAGGGGGATGCAGGAAGGGGAAAGGAGCTAGCTGGAGGAGAACAATAGTAGACTGTCCCCTAAAATAACATCCCCCCCCTCCTCTCGGCCAAATAAGGGAAGCCTTTAAGTCACCAGGGCCCGACAAGAACCACCCAGCCATGCTGCTCTGCTCCAGAGCTCAAATTGGCATCACCCCATAAATTGGGAGAAATGGGCTCCATTCATTCAGCCAGTAGAAAAGGGCATTTGTGCTGGAGAGGATGGGGGAGGGCTTTAAAAATGATGGCGGCCACTAAAGAATTTACATCCAATGTCAGAAGGACTGTGTGCGGAACCAGGCTCAGGCTAACCAGAGTTCCTCTTGGTCAGTAGGTCTGAGTGTTAACAGCTAAACAGTGTAGATCTGCCCAGCTTGTCCACACTCCAAATACCTTTTTCACAGGACTCTAGAATTCAGTGGTGGCGAGAAGGGAGATACTCGGGCTTGGAGCCAGCTGGACCAGGATTTTTACCTTGGCTCCATTACCTCTAGCTGTGTGACCTTGGACATGTTACATAACCTCTCTGGCTCCTGATGTCCTCATCCATAAAGAGGGACTAGTTATGGTTGAGGGGATATGGCTGTGAGGAACATCTGCCTCTTACCTCACCATAGAACCTGAGGGGGAAAAGAGGGCTTCTTGCTGCCTTCTGATGCAGTTTATACTCACAAGGCTTAAAGCCCTGGTTCTGGAAGCAAAACTCCAGAAAGCCCGTTGCCCGTCCCTGTGCTTCAGTTTCGTCAGGGGTAAACTGAAAGTACTGATAACAGCACCTACCTCCTAGATACCAAATTACGCAACTTATGCAGCATGCCAGCCTAGTGCCTTCCACACAGCAAATGCTTGACAAATGTTAGCTCTTAGGATGAGTTTTCCATCCTAACGAGTCGTTCCTGACCCCATCCCAGCCCAGCAGTGGTTTGCTCTCACCCAGTCGACACATTTCACATGAGACCAGCTTTTCCTGAGAATATTCCTTTCTTACAATCTGTCCACTGCCCACCACCCTCTCCCTCCGACAAAGCTAATTCTTTGTGGTCAGAGAAGGCACCCAGGTGGGCCATGCTGAAGCTTCGAGGAAAAGTCCTCTGTCTACTCTGTTTTGCCGCGGCCTCTCAGTTCTCGTTTGAGCCAGGCGGAGCAAACTTGTAAAACACCTCTGAGCATCAAGTGGACTCGGAGCCTTCATCCACACGCGGTGTTTTAGTTACTTCCTTACATTCCACCCCCAGTTTCCATAGTACTCCTCATCCTCAGAAAGTCTGTCACCTCCACTTCGCCCACCTAGGCCATCTTAATTCACCCATGTAGGCCCTGCTTCAAAATGACAAGTGCATATGGATGAGAACAGAATAAACCTCTCATTTTCTACTTCCACCTACCCCACCCCCTCCCCATTTGGATTCAATTATAAATTGGCTGGCATTGTCCTTGGGTCCTTCCCAAGATTAACTGGGAAATCAACATTAAGGGCATTAAAAAAAACGAGCTTGGCTGTTTATTCACAGAGGAAGAAGGGGGAAATAATGTCTAACGCTTATTTTCTACTATCTCCTCGTGACATCTTCCATCCCCACCAGACGCTTCAGGACAAACGTGCCAGAGAACAGAGCAAAACCCCAGTGGAACTCTGCCACGTCAACTTTCTTTTTCTTTCTTTTTTTTTTTAAGCATTTGTTGTTTATTTGGACGTATAGCCTATTCAAATGGTGTCGCGGTCAGGCAAGAAAATGCTGGACCTTCTTTCAAGAGGGAGCTCATCTATAAACTAGTAGAGAAATTAAATCCATCTGGGTAACTTCAGGCATGGTTTTAAAAGGGACATATTTTAAAAGCATTCTTGGGGTGTCTCAGGAAATGTATTCAGGGGACAAGGCCATCTCGACTTGGCACGGCTTTGCCAGTGAAGATGTAAGAATGTGCCTGCCCAAATATTTTATAATTGTAACGGATGTTAAAATGGAAGTTTCCATTTTAAGCACCAAGCACTCTACATTAGATGCCATAATCCAAAGGAGATACTAGGTTATATGCAATCTTTACAATGGAAGTGCTAAAAACATCTTTTGTTAAAACCCCATTCTCAACTCTTGCCACATCAAGCCCAAGGGTTTTAGGAGATCTGGAAAGATCACTGACCAAACAGCTCCCCCAGTTGCAGCAACAGCTCAGCTGAGGAATTTTTTTATAACAACTTTACTGAGTTGCAATTGACAAACAACACAACCCACCCATGTGAGGTGCACAACTCAATGGCTTTTAGTATATTCAGAGCTGTGCAGATATCACTACAAAGGTCGGTACTTGTTAGCAGTTACTCCCCATTTTCCCTAAACCCCTCAGTCCTCAGTAACCACTAATCTGCTTTCTTTCTCTATAGACTTGCCTTTTCTGGACATTTCATGCAGAATAGATCTTCTGTGACTGGCTTTGTTTACTTAGAGGTAAATGAAATTTTACGTGTTGACCAACTCTGCAACTTCTTGGTCTTGGGTACATCTGCAGATCACGGTAGTCCCTTCCTCAAAGGGAAGTGGTAACTGCTTGACTTGAACTCACTCAACTTCCTGGGCTCTGGCCCAGGCTGCCCCCTGCACGCCTGGCCAAGGGGGTGTAATATTTTGTATGATGTCTGTCCCTCCACTATATGAAAACCTCTGTGAGGGCCGAGTCTGCCTCATCCACTTTGCTCTCCCTCGAGCTGCCTGGCACGTGTCAGAGCCTCAACAGCCATTTGCAGGCTGAGGAGGGAGGGAGCAGAGGAGAGGGGGAACTCTCCTGAGCCTCTGGTGGGTGTGGGGGCGTCTGTGAACGGGGAGGACTCATGTCCATGCAGACGTTGCTCAGAAAGGCCAGGAGGCAGCGCCAGGTGGCCGGCAAGCTCTGCGGCTTTCTGGTTATGTTTTATGCATTTCTTTCTTTTCCAGTTTGTGTCACTGACATCTGTTGCTTTTTATTGTACCAGAAGCGAAACGAAAAGCAGAAAATGGGTCTTGGATGCTTTGTTCTACCCTACCTGGGTCCCCTACTTAGGCATGGCTTATGCTTGGGCCCAGGGCTACCCCCCATTCCTGCCTGGTGACCCTTTCCTGTCCCTACATTCACCACTCCTGTGATCTCTTCTCCTTGAGGCCAGACGCCTCGAAAGTACTAACATGAAAATGACCATCTTTTCAACTAGTGCATCCCAGTGCATCCCAGGCAGACTTGAAGGGGCCTCTGCCCCAACCCAGGTAACCCAGGAACATCATCCCAGAGCATTCTGGAGATGGAGAAGCTGATCCTTATAAAGCAGGAGCAAGAGTAGATCCACCCAAGAAATTACAGATGTCGTTACCAAGGTTGGTTCAAGAAGCCCACAGACGTTGGTCCTGGAGCATCCTGGCTGGAGAGGAGCACAGCTCGATGTGCTGTGGCCCCAGAGAGGGTGAGGACAGCCAGCCAGCGACGGAGCCAAAATAGGAACCCAAGCCTGCATGACTGCAAAGCCTGTGGACTCGCCCTCCCCCCACCTATCCAGCCGACTCTGCTGGGGGAGAGGGTGTGCTCGGAGGCCTCCCCTGTCACTGTGCAGATCTCAAAATGGCCTGGGAGTTTCCATGCTGGGGACTGAGCAGGAAATGGAAGCATTGAGGATACCATGTGGCCGCGTGGGTGGATGCATGTGAGTGTGCCTGTGTGTGTCTTTGCTTGTATTTACATATACACATTTGTGAGTATGTCATGATGCGTTGGTGTGTATGTGTCGGTGTGCTGATGTGTTTGTGGATATATGAGGATGTGTGTATCTCTGTGTTCTTCTGTGGACATCTGCATGTGTATTTGTGTCTGAATGTGTAAGTAACCCCTTGCACGTCAGTGGAGACTCAGGAGATTGGATCCCTGCTAGATGGAAAGTTATTCATTTTTTCCATTAATAGAAGACAAAGGAATCTTTTCTTAAAGTTCTGCTTCGGGGCACCAGAAGGTAAACTTTATGTGACTAGGTTTACAGTCTCCAAGGGAAGAATGTTCCTTTTGAAGATCTAGTCTGAGAAAACTCAGAATTCACTGTTGACTTTCAAAACCCACTCCACAGTGAGGAACACAGCAGATCATTTTGTGTATACACATGTACAGATCCAGATCTATAGATCTGTCTATAGCTATAATAGTTCTCAGAGCAATTACCCTTACCATGTGTTTCTATTTCATTTTTCAAAATGCTAGTTGTGAGCCACTAAACTGATATCACAACCCACTAATGGGACATAACCTGCAGTTTGAAAAACACAGGTCTGGGGTGACGCCTCCCCCACTCTATGAGCAGGTATTTCATCAATTCATCTAACAAATAAAAAGTGAGCAGTTACTATGTGCCAACTCCCTTTTCAGGTTCCTCAGAAAACAAGTTTCCTGCCCTCCTGGCACTTTCATTCTCATGGAGAAAATGAACCATAAACTCAGAAGCACTTAAATAGTTTCAGGGGGTGACATGGGTAGTTAGCGAAGACTTCTCTGAGGAGGTGACATTTGCTGAAGACCCGAATGGTAAGGGACTGACTGGCCATGTGAAGAGGTAGGGGGAGAAAGACTACCCCCTGTAGTTTGTCTATCTTCACCATCAAAGGGTGGAAATGGGCCCTTTATTCAGACACAAAATTTGCCACCTTCAGCTAGGTTTTGCCCTAAGTTCTCTACATTCAAATCTGGCAGCCCTTCAGTGGCACATATTCATTTTCCCCCTGGAACATTTAAAAATAACATTTGGTCTGATTAATTATGTTATTAGGACAAGCTCCCTGAAGACACAGCCGATCTTGTGAAGGGCGATTTGGCTGGTCAATAAGACTAAGAAATGAAGGGGCCCAGTCCAGGTGGGTGGGACTCTAGAGAGCCCCTTGGAAAGCCCAAGTCAAGGTGCAAAGCCCCTCCCCCAAGCAGCTCCACAGCGGGGCACTGCTCCCTCAGAGGTTTACAATGCATTTCTCCGGCCCTGTCACCTCCTTCCGGATTTAGCGGGAGTCCTGACCACCCTATTCTCTGCAGCCCCTCCCTTCCACATTCGCTGCTTTAGGGCACTTGTCACCATTTTCTCCTTTACTTATTTATGGTCTGGCTCTCCATTTAGAGGGTTAGCACCACAAGGCTAGGGAACTTTGTTTCATTCCCTGTTTACTACACAGTTGGTGCTCAATAAATAGCTGTCCAGTGGGTAAATGAATAACATCCATTTACTTAGGATATACTATGTGCCGGGGTCCTTTGCATACGTCTTCTCTAGTCTGCAAAGAATCTCTGCCAGGTGGTTATTCTCATTCCCATTTCATAGATGATAAAACTGAGGCCCAGAGAGGTAAGATAAGCACAGTAAGTGATGGATTTGCAGTTGAAACTTGGGACTCCCCAACTCTAAACTCATCAGACCATGATGCTCTCATTCACAGAAGAATTAACACTCTACAAATCAGCTGACCTTCACTAAGACACTTCCAAAAATAAGCTCTGTAGGCACAGAGCACTCCCGTTTGTTTTGCCTAAAGAAGGACAAAAGGTCTGTTAATTGGCAAAGAGATGCTTCTCCGCCAAAGAGCTGGGTCAGTCCTTTCTGAGTAGAAGGAAAGTTTCATGTTGAAGTGTTATTCATAAGAAGTTTCCATGCTTTGTTTTTCAAAATGGAACTAAATGCATGCCACTAAATACTTTTTGCTTGATACCCCCACGAGGTTCCAATCAGGCTGTGTGCTCCCGAGGGCTGCTGGAAGAGGAGACAGGGGCCAAGATGGCCCAATGATGCAGGACACGGCAACCTCTACTTCCCTCAGTACCTCAGGGAGAGAGGGCCGAGGGAATGAACCAGGCGAGGCTTCTGAAGGCCAGGGCTCTGGGACTCCCTCCCACAGTGATTCTGCTTGGGGAGGACAGCTGCTTCAAATTATGAACTACTATAAACAGAGGGGGAATTGACAAGGTCTCTCTGCCCTGGAAAGAGCCCGAGCAACTTGGGCCACAGCTCCTTCTTCTGGCTGGAGCCTCCAGCTGAGAGGCAGACAAAAGAAAGCCAGAGGCAAGGACAGCTTTTACCCGGCCCCCGACCCAGCCCTGACCCGCAGCAGCAATTTCCAGAGTGCCTGACAGGGCCTGAGCTTGAAGCTGAGGCGGAGAGCCCAAGAGAAGGCTTTGCCTCTGCAAAGAGAGCAACTCCCTATCCCCGACCCCCATGCCCAGACACCCTAAAAGCCTGGTCAGGAGGAGCTCCATTCTTTTCCGGAGACCGCATCCCTGACTTACCTAGATCTCCCTGAGTTTGGAGCATGGAAGCAAAAGTTAGGCCCCATAGAAAGGACAGAGGCAAGGGGAGTTCCCCAGAGTGTGTGTGTGTGGGGGGGGGGTGAGCCGGAAATGGGCTCTCATCTCTCTCTCCAACAGTGAAGTACTTATTGTCTGTACCAAGCAGGTGTGCACTGCCTTACATGTTTCATCTCTGCATCTGCAGTTCCACAAACAACTGAGTTCATCCTTGGTGCCAGGCATTGTTCCACTCAACATTCAATGCCATTCAGCATCCCATCCAACAGTCTGAGTATCTGCTGAGAATCAGGCCCTAAGGATGCGTTACAACAACAGGGAACAGGGGCAAGAGGCAGCAGCTAACCGTTAGGAGCTAGGCTCTGTTCTGAATGCTTTTCACTGATAGAGGATTAATCCTTAAAACAAGGCCTTGACGGTCGGTGACTTTGTAGAGGAGGAAGTGAGGAAGCTAGCCGCGTGTATACCTGCGGGAACAGTGTTGCAGGCAGAGGGACCAGCAAGTTCAAGGGCCCCACAGCAAGCGTGTGCCTGGAATTGGGTGGTGAGGAGGCACATGGGAGGTTGATGAGGACAAGATCATGGATGGCCTCTCCAGCCGCGTGGAGGAGTCACCCCATCTGACTTACGTTTTAGAAAGTTCTGGCTGCAGCACTGAGAATATTCTTTGGTAGGGGAGTGGGTGGAAGCAGGGATACCAGTTAGGCGGCTGTGGCGATAACCCACACAAGACTGACGAGGGAGTGGGGGTGGGAGGTGTGGCTGAATTCTTAACACATTTGAGAGTAGAGCTGAGAGGATTTGCGTATGGGCTGAACACGTGGAATGGAAAAAGAGGGCATCAGAGAGGACTGTGAAGTCAGAGAGGGCTGTGAAGTTTTTGCCCTAAGCAGCTGGAAGGACAGGGTTGCCATTTACTGAGGTGGGGAGGATGTGAGACGATCAGGTCTACTCAGTTTATCTGCAGTGCCAAATAGACGTCCAGGAAGCAGATGGAGAGACAAGCCTGGAGTCCGGGAGACCGTGTGTTCTCTGAATAACTATTAGCAGGAAGTCTGAATGCATTCACCCAGCAAATACTCTTTTGTGCTCCTACTATGGGCTGGGCACTATTCCAGGTGCCCGGAACCCAGTAGGGAACAAAAAAGACAAAGTCCCAACCTTCTGGGTTTCCACGAATGAGTAGGAAAGGTGAGGGCCCAATTACAAGGAAAGATGCTGGGGAGGCTGAACAGCCAGCATGTTTTAAGCCCCACAGGGGTGTGGGGGTGTGGGGGGGAAGAAACCTGTTCCAACTGTGGACCTGAGGAGCCAGGAGGTCAGAGGTGACCACCAGCCTGCTGAACCCCCCAGGCAGCTTTGGAGCCAAAGCCCTTCCAGGGAGGTGGCACCCAGCAGCTGCTAAAGCAGGGGGAGGACTTGGATTGAGTGCATAGGCACCAGGCTTGCCTTAGATCTGAGCGACGTCCAACGTGCTGGAATCCATTATCGATTCTCACTGACCCGCTGTCTGCCCTTGGAGAAACATCTAAAATGCACCGTCTGAGCCAACACCGGCTAAGACGAATAGCATGGGGGAAAGTTAATGTTTCCAATGTGCTTTAAGACACTGCTGGGGGGGTGGGGCAGGGTGGAATCTCTGGGAAGAAGCTGGAGCGAGTGGGGGGAGGCTGAGATGATCCACCACAGTGTGCTCTGGAGTGGTTAAACTGATGATTCCCTTCCTGAAACTACCTAAAGTACCCTGAGAAATCACCTGGGTCCAGTCTTTCAAAGTCCAATAGGTCTGCATCTTAGTGTAGAGGTTCAGTGCATGAGTTTGGGGCTACCTGGGTTCCCAACCTCACTAGCTGTGTGACCTTGGGCAAATTACTTAGCATCTCCATGCCTCAGTATCCATATTCATAAATTAGGGCTACTGTGAGAGTTGCAGAATTCCTGAGAAGATTCAATGAGAACAGCATAGAGCATGACTTAGAACAGTGTCTGGCACACTGAATGCTCAGTAATCATTAGCTATTATTATTTAGTGAGCACCTAGAATATGCCAGTATTAGGCATTTCTTTGAAAGAGGCAATATAAAAATGGGCAACTTGATAAGATGGCAGGGCAAATTAAACACTATCATAAGTTACCCGAGGTAGGGAAACTTTCTCTAAGGATCTTTGAAAATGGAATAGAGTTGCTCAGCCTGCTTGCTGAATGAATAAGGGATGGGCTTTTAGAACCCACAGTAATTTGGGCAGCCATTTGGAGCAACATGTATGTACCCATGAGTCCTGTCTGCCCCAACCCAGCCTGGCTGCCAGAAGCGGGTGCCCGAGTCCCATTCCAACACTAAACAAAGGTTAATTTAGTTTGGAGAAATACTGAGAGCCTAGGAGATGGTGGTGGCAGGGGGTAGAGAAGGACAGTCTGTGGCCAGGGTCCCTGTGCCCCCCCGCCATGGCCCTGAACCCAGTGAGCATCAGGTCCATCTTCTCTGCCCAATTCCCTGACTTCATCCCCAACTTCTCACATCCTGTGGGCCCCCTAGGAGGGACCTCTCCGGTCTGCTCAAAACTGAACACTCCTGAACACTGAGATTTTAGCCTTGCTTGACTCCCAGGGTGCCAGGAAGCTCTGTGCTCCCAGGCAGCCCAGCCCATGCTGGGTGCTGGAGAGATGAACTTCACACTTGATCCTGCATTCTTGGGCTCACAGACAACACTGGCCTTCTGATTCCAACCTCAGTTATTTATTTTTTTGCCTGGTCTTACTGTTGGGGATGAAAAATGTCTTTACTTATAGGAAAAGAAGACTTTCAGACTCATCAAAAGGCTCAATTTTACCACTATAACGGAGGCAGTTCTGAGGCAGGAAAGAACAGAGAACTTGTGTGCAGAAAGACTTGGGTTTCGATTTGGGTTCAGCCACTTAGCAGCAGGTTAACCTTGGACCAGTTACTCAGCCTCTCTGAGCCTCGGCTTCTCCCTCTGTGTCAGAGGGGATGATTACAAAGTTGCAATGAGACCATGTGTGTAGCAGGAATGGGACTGGACTATGTCAGGCATTCAAGGCATTCATCTTTATTATTGTTATTATGCTTTCCCAGACCAGTTCCTAGACTTTTACTTTCAGAATCTTCTGGCTGCTTACACCTTAACCCATTCACTAAGTCACATTCCCTAAAAGCGGCAGTAATAGAGGGAGAAGCTTCCCTTTTCCATTAATCTGATGTGATGATATCCCAATAATGCCCAGCATGGGGGGGTGAGGGAATAAAGGTTTTGAAACTGCATGGATGAACCTGGAGGACATTATGTTGAGTGAAGCAAGCCAGACACAAAAGGACAAATACTGTATGAATGCATTACTATGAACCAAATATATTGTGTAAAATATTGTTTGATTCACACACACACACACACACACAAACAACAAAAAAATTTACCTGTATCCATTACATTTAATTGAGAAATATATATATTTATTCATCTGTGTTTACTTTTTATATTTTAATTGCTTATGTTTTCAATTATTAAATGTACAAAATAATGTTAAAAAAAAAAAAAGAAAAAAAATAATATAATCATACTAATGATTCAAATGCCAGATACCATGCTGATTGCTTTCCAAGCATTATTTTCATGCAACCCTCCCCATTTTAGGTAAGTTAATTACTAGTATTATTCCCATTTTAGAGATGGGGAAACTGAGGTGCTAAGAGATTAATTTGCCCAAAGTAGCATAATTAAGGCAGAGGCAAGGACAGGATTTGAACTCAAGATGATCTGATTTTGAAAATCACTCCTTTGACCACCATACTGCCTCATGAGTGCATAATTTTCAGAGTAAACGTAGGACGGGAAAAAAACAACTTACGTTAAATCTGGTATTTCTGGAGTTGAGTCATGAATTATGGGCAGTGGGATAGAAACAAGTAAGTAAATTGCAGTAGTTATATGGGGCAACTCAAAGGAAAACAGACACCGCAGCTTACTAAAGCAGTAGCGGACAGGATTATCCTGGTTCTAAGTGAAAACAAGGGGCGATCCAGGGAAGGACTGCCAAAGAAGATGAAATTATAGAGGCCACTGACCTCACCACTCAGCAAGCCAGGACACAGGGGCACTTCCTGTGACCTTGCTGAGCAATGCTGAGCAGTCAATACAAGCAAAGGGCTAAGATCCTTTCCTGACATCATTAAAGAGATCCAACCAGAAGTCAATAAAGGCTCCAGCTTTTACACTGCTCATTTTACAGATGAGAAAACTAAGGCCCAGGACAGTAAACCAGTAAATGGAAGCCACGTGTTCCTGACCTACTTCATTCATTCATTCATTCATTCATTCATTCATTCATTCACTGAACAGACTTAATGAGCACCAACTGAAATTCACCAGGAGACAGGCACCATGTTCTTAATGACTCAACAATCTAGACCAGCGCTGTCCCATAGAGAGGCAACGTGAGCCATTTAAAAAAATGTGCTCTGGCTAGCTACATTAAAAAGTAAAAAGATGGGATTAATCTTAATAATTTATTCAACTCACTATATCTAAATAAGTATCGTTTCAACATGTAGTCAGTTTATTTAACAATTAATGAGATATTTTACTAAATCCTTGAAATCTGGTGTATATTTTATACTTACAGCACATCTCAATTTGGACTGGTCCCATTTCAAGTACTCCCTAGCCAGATGTGGCTAGCAGCTCCCATACTGTACAGCAGAGATGTAGAGCCATGGCTTTGACTCTCTCACTATGTGTTACAATCACATGGACAACTTGCTAAAAATACAAATTTCCAGAGCCCACCCAGAGATTCGATTCATTAGACCCAAGAAGAGTCCTGGCCATCTGCATTTTAACCAGTACTCCAGGATTTCCGATGAAGCTGGTCATTTATTGTGCCTAATGGAATCTGGTTAGATATTCAGTGAGGACTCTTCTCTAATTCATATTGAATAGGAAAACTGGATCTTAATTAGCAAATTAAAGATGACATTCAACCACATTTTAGATTACTTTTAGGTATAAAGAGTAAACTCAAAAGAGTTTTCAAGTAGAGGGTGCTTGTTTTAATGAGTAGATAGGACTTCCTGCTCAATAATAAAGAATATTCATTTGCACACACTGTCTTAAACTCTTTAAACATCCATTTATTTTCTTGAGATTTAAACAAATTCTCAATCACGGCTCCAGTATTAATTCGCTCAACAGAAAAGCTTTCTTAACAGACAATGGATAGTTGGTTGATAGTGCTACCTATGCTGAACTGGTAAGAGTGAGAATGAAGGAGTTAGGACATATCCATTAATAAACTTTAATTAAGCATCTTATGTATGATAGGCATGGTCCTCAGCCCGAGACTACAGAGACGAATGAGGTGTGGTTCTTCTCTGGAAGAGTTCAGGCCATAGCTGGCAAGACAGCAAAGCTCTATGGGAACACAGAAAGGAAAAGATCAGTTCTGCCTTGGAGGGTGGAAAAGAACGGAGCAGAGCCTCAAGTGACTAGAAGTGTTCAACAGGAAGAGATGAGGAACCTTTGCCACTGAGCGTTTAGAGAATGGTGGGCATAGAGACTGGACCCCAGGGTAGAGACAATGGAGATGATGCTGGAGAAACAGGCTGGGGTTGGGATGGTGAAAGCATTTGGATTTGGCCCAGCAGATAATGAGGGGCCATAACTGTAATTACAGGAATGCACAGAGCAGGGCTTCATAAATGATGGATGAGAAAAATGGAATGCCCAATGCGTGCATGAAATGAATGGATGGATTAAAATGGGGGAAACTGAAGTCAGGAAGCCAGTGAAGGTGTGGGGACAGCTGTCCAAGGGAGAAGTGGGCAATGAGGCTTGGACCAAGAGGAAAGAGAGTCAAGACACTGAAATCGGTTAGGGAGTCACCCTTCACCTGGCTAAGCCTGAAAAGAAATGCTGCTGTGCTAGAGGCTGAAAACTTCCAGGACAAGAGAGGAGGCATTTGAGGACAGAAGCTCCAAGAGCCCAGAGAAGGTTGATGTTGAACGCTAGGATTTACAAAGCATCCCACTTCACAGGCAGATGTATGACATGTCTATGCAAACCCCTCATTTTTACATTTTTAATTTTTTCAATGGAGAAGCTACTTAATTAAGAATTGCAAAACATCTGCCAATATCAAATGGTGGAGAGGATACTGGGATACAGGAACCCTCTTCCAGTGCTTCCATACTCTAGGAAAACTCTTGCCCTTGTGTATCTGGAGGTGGGAGTCCACCAGAACGTTGAAATCAATAAAGGAATAAAAAACTGAAAGCAACTTCTGTGTCTATCTATAGGGACATGGATAAATAAAATGTGGTATAGTCATATGATTGAATATGAGAGAGCAATTAAAACCAACTAAGGACTCCACAGGGCTGGACCTCAAAACAGAAGGTTGAGTGGAACAGGCAAACTGAAGAACAATAAATGTAGTATGATAGCACCTATATGAATTATGAAAATACAGCCCTCAGTGTGTTGTTTATGAGTACGAATACAGGGAATAAATGTATAAAAACATAGACTGGAAGATTATATAGTAAATTCATAATAGAGGTTGGGGGGAGGGGTATGAAGGAGAGAGTTAAAAGAGATTTCTATATAAACATATAAGATATCTGACCTATATGACAAAATGTTATTTTAGTGAGTTTGGAGCAGTGAATATAAGATGTTTGTTGTATCATTCTCTGAACTTTCCTTTATCTTCAACAATTTCCCAAATTAAAAAAAAAAAATGGGGTAGATGAGAACCAAACAGAAAGCTTGGGAACCACTTACCATGCCATTTACCACTGACCTCTTTACATAGAAAAGGGAATATGCAGGTGGTTATTTAAAGTACCTAGGAAAGTCCTCAGGAATCCATGCTGCATTGTGTACAGTCAGAAAATCTGTTCAGGCAAAGGCAAAATAACCACATCTCCTGTGCTTCCCTTTCTTTCCCTGGCCAAAATGAGGGTGGGGGTGTCCCACCATTTATTTACATAAGGTCTTCTTTATATGCACGCCTCCAACAATGCTGTTCATCTGTTTCCAGAAGACTGGGAGCATGACATCAGTGTACAGAATCATATCCAAGTTGCCTCTGTATGTGACAACACCAAATGTGCATTGGAAAGGAGAAGTTTGATAGGCTAAGCTTGGGCCATATGGATTTCTTTCCCCATTCTGGCAAAGAGCTCTATGGTCACAGAATACAAAAAACCCATTTCATAGTAAGTTCAGGCACACTGATGGTGGAATTGTAGAGCAGGAAAACCCATTCTCTTGGTGAGCTCCGAAAGAAAGGTGAAAATGTGTGGCGGGGAGCTCCCTCCTCACAGGCAGGGACTGCAGCTTCGTCATTGTTAAGGGTTGAATTGTGTTCCTCTCAGACCTCACATTTTAGGTCCTCACTCCCTGGACCTCAGAATGTGACCTTGAATTTGGAAATAGGGTCATTGCAGATGGAATTAGTTAAATTAAGATGAGGCTGCATTTGGAACAATAAAATTTAATTCCATGCTCAAAAAAAAAGATGAGGCCATGCTGGAGGAGGATGGGCCTCTCATCCAATATGGCTGGTGTCCTTGTAGGAAGAGAAGAGGCAGACTCTGGGAGATGATGGACATGTGACAACAGAGGCAGAGACTGAAGTGCTGCGACTGCAAGCAGAGGAGTGTCTGTCAAGGCTTCTCCCCTAGGGAGCTCAGACTGCTAGCCTCCAGGACATTTCTATTGTTCTAAGCCATCCAGTTTGTGGTCCTTTGTTATGGTGGCCATAGGAAACTAAGACAGTCATCTTTATATCTTCAGGGCTTTGCAGAGTAGGTTTCCAGGATACAGGTGATCAGTAGTGGAAGTGCGAGGCTATGCGTGCACGCACACACACACACACACACACATTTTTTTTAGACCTGTGCTTTCATGAGTTTTATCTCACTTAGTAAAGCAGTATCACCTGATGGTTAAAAATGTCAATTCTAGAATCAAATTGCCTAGGTTCTTAGAAAAGATACCAAACCTCTTTTTTTTTTTTTAACCGGGAGGTCCCGGGGGTCAAACCCAGGTCTCTCCATATGGGAGATGGATACCCAACCATTTGAGCCACATCCGTCCCCCCCAAACCTCTTTTTGCCTTAGTACCTTCACCTCCTAAACATTTTGAACAGGGCTAAGACCCTTGAACACAATAGCTGGCACATAAGATGCACTTGCTGAAAGTTAGCCATTTTCACAATTTAGTCCTCACAGCAAGCCAGCTGGACAGGCAATACCATTTCCATTTTAGAGATGGGGAAGCTGAGGTTCAAAGTCCTACACGTGCCCAAGGCCAGTGTTTGAAGGCAATTCATCCAGGTCCAATTCTCAATGCCCCTTGCTGCTGCCATTTCCCAATAGCTGATTCAATGGCCAACTTCCAGCCTCTTCTCTCAGCCCACTGAGGCTACGAGCTTCTCCTGCAGTGCTGGAGCCTAGAATCTAACTCAGGTCCAGAGAGCTCGAACTCCCACATCAAAGCAAAAGAGTTGCTGCAGACTCAAGTCACTCTGGCTAACTGCGCAGAGAAAGCAGTCCGTTCTGATGTAAAAAGAGGACAGTGGAGACTCAGGCAGGCTTTAATGACCCCCCGCTCGCTCCAGGGCTGATGCTGAGAGACCAACAGCTCCAGCGTCAGCTTGAACTTTTTATCCCAGGAGTTCAAAGAACGTCCATCACACATCTCACAAAAGCTCACACCCCTTGTCACGCTCATGCTCGCTTTATGGAAGCAAACGTGATCCCAGATAGAATTCCCGGCAGGCGACCGGCGAAGGCACGCTCTGCATCAAACTCATTCCTTCCGTTAAAGCAGCGTCAAGACAGACGGCTATGCCCCTGACCATGGGCCCAGATCTTTCAAGGAAATGACCACAAAATACATGTGTTTAAAAATACCTGTGATTCAAAAAAATAAATAAATAAAACATTTGTGACTGGTGTGCTTGTCCTGGCCACCAGGTCTATGTGAACTCCCAGGGCCCAGGGCAGCACGTGGCACAGAGCAAGTGCTTCAAGAGTGTTGAAGAAGAGGAGTGCGAAGGCAGCTACCAAACGTCTTCAGGGCAGCCCTGGGAAGGAGGCGGGGTGGTTAAAGGGCTTGCCTGGGGCCCCACTGCTGGTGGGTTTGAGATGGGCTTTGAACGCAGGCCTGCGGACTTTTGAACTAGGTATCGTCCATGATACCATGCTGCGTCCCCTCTGCCTATATAACAGGCAAACGAAAGCTTTCCGAGCAGTGAATATGCCTGTTAACAAAGCTGGGCAATGAGGTAAACTCTGATAGAAAGCCATGGGCCAAATCCAGTCCGCTGTTTTGTTTACAGTCCTGGAGCTAAAAATGGTTTTTATACTTTTAAATGGTTACATTTTAAAGGGTTATATAAGTTCCTACCTAATATCTTCGATTTTGCCTCTTGGCCCACAAAGCCTCAACTATTCACTATCCGGTCCTTTAAGAAAATGTTTGCAGACTCTTACAAAGATTTCATTTTATATAAGAGGTCCTAGAAGGGGAGGGTATGCCTGGGGCCTCAAGCCAGAGACCTCCTTGATGGGACTCAGGCCTGGGGATCCCTGCAGCCTCAGCGATCACCACACACGCTGCTTTGCTTGGCTAACTCCTCTTTATCCATCACTTTCAGCCTAACTGTCCTTTCCCCAGAGACCAAGCCAGGGTCCATCTCTATGCCCCTACATTTACATGGTCTCCCGTGACCCCCGTATCATGGCACCCCGCATGCTGCGTTAGTATATTGCCACTTTCTCATCTCCCACCCAGTGGGCTGTAGATGCCATGAGGGCAGGCACCATTTTACCAGGGCAAGAAGCAGCAGAACTCAGGTGACCACACATCTTGGTTTGCCCGAGACAGCTCCAGCTTATGCCCTGTGATCCAGCATATATATTTATGGAAGCCTCCCTCGTTCACAAAACTGTTCCAGTTTGGAGCATAAATTATATTGCTACCCTATGTACTGAGTAATAGCTTAAGGGCATGGACTCTGGGTTCAAATTTCAGTTCTTCCATGACCTAGTGGTGTGACACTGGGTAATTTCTTTAACCTCTCTGAGCCTCAATTTTCTCGACTGTAAAATGGGAATAATAGTTATTTATTGCATAGGTTTGTTGTGAGGAGTCAATGAATTACAGACGTAAAACACTAAACCAGTACCTGGCAAATAGTGAGTGTGATATAAGGGTTAGCTTTTCTTGTTGTCCACGGCAAATCTCTGTTATCTAACGCAGTATCGTGTGCGTGTCAGGCAGTCACACACACTGGCTGGATGAATGCCTGACTTCAGGGAGGGGCAAGCAGGGCCCTGCAGCCTGGGATGCCAGAGCTGGCCAGGAAACGCTCAGTCGGAGCAGTTTAGCTCTGGGGTTTCTCACCCTCTGGGCTGAGGCTCACTCCAGGGGCGTTAACTGTGAGGTCCTGCTTTCAGGGAAATTGTTCTGTCAGGAACCGTGTGTTACATCCAGGAAGAAATGAACCTCCCTTGCGCAATTTCACCATCTAGCTCTGAACATTCGAAAAACTTGTGTATTTTAAAAGTGGTGACAACAAAAGAAGAAAAATAGATGGATTGGACTTCATCAAAATTAAAACCTTGTGTGCATCCAAGGATGTTAATGAGAAAGTGAAAAGACAACCTACAGAAAGGATAAAATAGTTTCAAATCATTTATCTGATAAGGATGTAGTATCCAAACTATATAGAAAGAATCCTTAGCACTCAACAACAAAGACAAATAACCCAATTTAACAAAAATTGGCAAAGGACATGAATAGACATTTTTCAAAGAAGATATAGAAATGGCAAAGAGAAAAAAAAAATGGCCAAGAGACACATTAAAAGATGTCCACTATCACTGGGGTCATTAAGGAAATGCAAATCAAAGCCACAATAAGATACGACTTCATACTCACTAGGATTATTTGCAATACCAAATGGTAGAAAACAACCCAAATGTCCATCAATGGATGAAGAGATAAACAAAATGTGGTCTATCCATACAATGGAATATTATTCAGTCATAAAAAGGAATGAAGTTCTGATACCTGCTACGACATGGACGGACCTTGGAAACATAAGTGAAAGAAGCCAGACACAAAAGGTCACATATTGCATTATTCCTTTTATAGGAAATATTCCAAATCAGCAAATATATAGCTGCAGAAAGCAGATTAGGGGCTGCCAGGGGCTGAGGAGAGGAGGGATGGAGAGTGATTACAGAACGGGTACAGGGGTTCTTTGGGGCTGATGACTAAGTTCTGAAACTTGAGAGAGGTGGCGAGGATACAACATTGTGAAAGCAACAAATGCCACTGAATTGTACACTTTAAAATGGTTCATTGTATGTTACGTACATTTTATCTCAATATTTAAAAAAGTGATAATAGAATTAAAGCAATAAAGAGGCAGGCATGAGGTCTGTCTTGTGGCAGGGCAGAGCTCCTGTTCAGAGCAGAGGACCAGCAGCCAAGAGAAGAGAAATGGTAGGCGTGCATCAGTGGCTCCCAAGGACACTCAGTCACTGCTTCTTCCCACTCTGGCTGCCTGTGAGTTCTACCCTGAGCCCGGCACCTGGAATCCATGTGGTCTGCTCAAGGTTGCCTGCCGCAGCCTGGTGTCCCTTGTCCCGATCTTAGGTGATATATGTGAAATCTGCTGGAACTGCTACCTTTTTTTCTAATGTTCTTTAAAATAAAGACATATAACTATTAAGATAAAAATTGTTGGCCTGTGTGCCGCACTCTGGGGAATGTTGGCGTAGGCTCATCCAACGGTTAGTGGCTGAGCTGGAAGTCCACCTCTCATTTCATCATCAACCTGACACTGTCTCTAGGAACCCTTCCCTGGTGAAAGGCGACAGGACACAGGACATGGCATTGCCTGGCACTTCCCAAGCTGCAAGGAAGTTTGGAACGAGGTGGTCTAAACCCTCATGTGCCTAGTTGGGAAACCGAGGGCCTTGAGATCAGTCCCACGCCCACCTCCTCCCTCCCCAGTCCCTCATGGGCAGGAGTGGAGGGAGAATCCACATCTGACTCTAGACCTAGAGTCTAGAGTCCACAGGAGCGAGAGTGGACAGGAAAGGAGATGGGAGTGAGCTGTACCTTTCCTAAGCTTTTCAATATGGCCAATAGTGGGCTCTTTCAGACAAGAAAAGGCCCCTCTTTGATACTGGCCAAATAAGATCTTAACATGCAGTAATTACACTGAGATAAACTGCGTTTCTAAAAATACCCCATTGGTCTTCGCTTCTCTTCTCAGCTTGGCTTTACTTTCTGGTTGGTGCTGTTTTAAATACAGGCAGTTTTTCGTAGTCTCTAAGACTGGCAAGGGCTGGGCCCTTGGTCCTAATGTATGGCCATTTCTCACATGTGCTGGAGTCAGAGCCCAACTTGTATTCCTGCCCATGAAGGAAACAATAAGTGAAGGCAACTTCAAAAACAGTAAGGATAGTTTCAGCAAATTGAAAAGAGAACTACTAAAGAAAGAGATTCACCTTCAGAACGCATAAAAGACTGACAAACGCAAAGTCCAACTCCTCAAAGGCTCCCCAAGCCATTTCTCTCAAATGTCATTCTTCCTGTCAATTCCACTTTATTAGAAAGCTATTAAGCGAATTCTCACCTTATTTATGGGTACCGCGTTATTTTAATGAAAACTAAATCTTGCTTGCTCTTTCTTCTCAATCCTTTCTCAGCCCAATTGATTTCCTATGGCGACACGGGAATAATTTATATTTAAATCTTCACCTTAGTCGCAAAGAGTTTAACCCACCTGAACGGGGAGACAAGGATAACTAGTGAATAAAGGCAAAACGCTCTCAAGAACTTCATGCAAGTTCATCTAGAGCTGCTCATTTAATCCACCCAGTTTTTGTTTTTTTTTTTTAATTTTTATTTATTTACTTTATCCATTTTAAACCCCCCCTTCCCCATTTGCTGTTTTGTGTCCATTTGCTGGGCAATTCTCTGTGTCTGTTTCCTGCCATCTCTTCTCATCCTCCTCCTCCAGTCTTCACCAGGATTCGATCCTGGAGACCTCCGATGTAGGAGAGAGATATTCTACTGCCTGCGCCACCTCAGCTCCTGGCTTCTGGAGCTTTCGGAGCATCCCATCTTGTCTCTCCTCTGTTACATCATCATCTTGCTGCATGGCTCTCGGGGCCTGACAGCTCAGCAGCACACAGAGCCTGGCAGCCCATGCGCCTTCTATATATATTTTTATTTTACCGGGAGGTCCCGGGGATCGAACCCAGGTCCCTCCATATGGCAGACGGACGCCCAACCATTTGAGCCACATCCGCCCCCCTCCACCCAGTTTTGACCTAAATTATGATTCTTGCAAAATGGCTTGGAATAAAAAATATACCCTTAATATTTTGTGACAGATGTGCATGTGGGATAAGAAAGGGAGGAAGGGGGAAAAAATAAAATAAAAAAAATAAAAAATAAAAAGAAAGGGAGGAAGGGGGAATAAAGAAGCTGGGAGAGGGTGTAGATGGGCAGAGCTGGGGTGGGGGCATTGGATTGTTCTCCAGTTAAGCAGATGGCACCTGAATCCTCCTTTTTTTCCACTGGGCTTTGCCTCTCACCAGGACAGCCCTACCTCTGCCCTGGGTTAAAGGCCGGTGTCCCCCCACCCCCAAGTTTCTAACCTCAAGCAGTGCCCAGTCTGTCCTGGGCATCCTCATAGTGCAGCACCTAACACAGTGCCTGGCACAGAGGAGTCAAATAAATGTGCTTACTAGGATGAAGCATACTGGGTGCTCAGTAAAAGGCTGTTGCATGCATGCATGCGGGAGAGCCTGGGTGGGAGCACACCCACTTTCCCTGGCTTCCTAGATGCTGGGAGGTTGGTCACACCCCAGTCTTAACCAGAGCACAAACTTGACCAGAATACAAACTAGGATCTCCCGTCCAGGACGGCCCTCGGGCTTCCCTTGGAGTTCTTTGAGAAAGAAGCCTGCTGACTGTAGGAGGCAGGAGGTGAGCCAGGACCCCGAGGTTGAGGTTCCATCAGAAGGGACTTTGGCTGGGACCAAGGTTTGTTCTGGTGTTGAATTTTTTCCTAATCACAAAAGCAACATATATAAGTGCAGCCGACTTGAGGAACAAAGGAGGAAAGTTACAAAGGAAGGAAGCCCAAATCACACACAAAAAAGTTCTAATACTCAAAGGTAATACTGCTAATCTTTTGATGAATGTGCTTCTATGCATTTGCAGATACCAAGAATTGTAACATACATCGCCTATACTAAAATGCTTACTGTTTTTATTTAGCAGTTTATGAACGTTTTCCCATGTCTATCGATTTTATGCTACGGCATTACCTTAAGGGTTCTATAAGTTTTCATTGTATAGCTGTTATAAAATGTGCTTAACCTAGCCCCTATTTGTGGCTATTTATCCCGTTACAGCTTTTTGTTACTATAAATACGACTTGATTGAACATCCTAAAGGATTTTTAACACCTATTTCTACATGCATGTGTGATGACTATCTTAGGTATATTTTAAAGGCTTTTAATACATCTAGCAAAACAAGAGAGAGGAAAATGCAAAAAAAAAAAATCACTCGGCAGGATTCCTAATGTGTTACCTACCATTCCTATTACTATAGCAGTGAGGTTCAGAACGCGGGCTCTGGGGTCCTTGGGCCAGGCTGCCTGGGTCAAAACCCACTTCACTGCTCACTGGCTCAGGGACTAATGGTGAGTCACTTCTCTTTGCCTCAGTTTTCTTATCTATAAAATGGAGAGGATGGTAGTACCCATCTCATAGAGTTGTAAAAATCGACTCGTCAATACCCACGCAAAGCACTTGTTAATACTATGGCCAAAGGCCAGGACCAGAACCCCAGGAATTGCCTGAACCCACTTTTCCAACAGCAAACTATTCATCTATAGTTAAAACCCAATGGAATTACAGTCACCTAAATGCTTGCATCTCATTTCAAAATGGAAGGTTCCCCTTCCGTCACCCTCTGCTCTAAGAGCCTGGAGTTCTAAAGACATACATGGGGACCCTCATTTATAACCACATAAATAACCACCTTTTGTGATTTCCGAGAATTATAAGGTACATCTGACACCATGCAGGGAAGTGACGTACAGAAAACTTGACCACACCATTACCAAATTCAAGTGTGTATTCTCGCCTCCCCACCACACTGGCTGAGAGCAGGAAATACAAAATGACAATCCCACCCGCCCCCACACCCAACAGCGTTAAACTGTACAAAAAGCAGGTCTGACATGAAAACAGCTGAATTGGGACTATTTCTCCCAGGAATTACCACTGGTGTTACCAAAACCTGAAGTTGTGAAAGCAAACATTTTTTTTTTTTTGGGGGGGGGGCAGTGGCTATCTGGAATATGACAATTCTGGGCAGAAAAGACAATTTCTTTAAAAGGAATCTTAGTACTAAGTTGTCTTTGGGCTCCATTCCCTCGTCTCAACTCATAGCACCTGTTCGCTTCTTGGACTATGTCTAAAGGCCTCCCTGTGTTCAAATCCTTGCCTCCTGCTTTCTAGATATGACTCTGGGCAAGTTCTGAAGCACTTGGGACTCAATTTCTTAATCTGTAAAGTGGGGACTGTCACAGCATCTAATTAATAGGGTGGAGGGTGAAATGAGAAAATCCAAGTAAAGAGCACTTAGCAAGTGTGCGATATCTAGCACGTGCTCAATAAAGTTGGGCCATTATCTTTCATCATTGTTAGCACTGCGCTAAGGTTTATACATGTTTACTTAGTGCCTCTGATGTGCTTTTGAGAATTCAGTCAACTAACATTGGCTTGACCACGTGAATGAGAAGAAGAGAAGGCAGCAAGCACTTGGCTGCTAAAATGGTGGCTCCAGAAGTGCTGGCGGCAGGTGTGCGCCCGGCTCACTGAGCGGGGCCACTCTGAACCCTGGGCCCTATCACCTACTACTCGTAGTACCCGGCGATCTCTAGGAAAGTTGCTGTGTTAACTGTGGATTTGTAGCTTCGGCAAAGGAGAAGGGCCATGGGCCGTGGAAGTTAGGACCTACACAATCCTCAAACCAGCCCCTGCAGAGGTTCATAAAGAAAACCAATTCAAAATATAAATCCTAAGAACAACAATGACAACAAAAAACACAAGGCCCCACTTAGTGGCTATTTCCTTTTGCTATGACAGTGCCCAGAGTTGTCTAGTCTTGTCCCCAGATAAGGAGCCCCTAGAGTGACAAGCAGGAACTGAATTTGGGTGAGTCTGGTACCAGAATCAGGTTACCCATTCCTTACCAAAGCCAGCCTCAACCACAACCCGGTCTCGTGTCTTCCACCCGTGGGTGAGCAGGGACTGGTGAGTTGTTTAATTTCTTAGAGTAGAGCTTTTCCACAGCCTGGCACCCAGGGATAGTCAGTCAAGCCCTGGACCACGGAAGTGAGGTCAATCAGCTACCCACTGGACTTTTAGGGGAAGTCAAGCAACCCCCTGAATCACTACATAGAAATGCTTTGAATGAATTCCTGGAACCATCAGAAAACACTAGAGTGTCTGTCTGGGAAGTCCCCAAATAGCATAAGAGGAATGGCATAAAACAACTCATGTCTCAGGGAGTGTGGAGGTGGAGAGCAGAAGTTCAACACCAGCAGTGTCACGAGGTGTTATTTTGACCTAACTTGCTCCAATGAAAGTCCAGGAATAATCTCACACACAAAATCCCCAATCAGCTCAACCACCACAACAGTGATACTTAATAACATTTATTAAGTGCTATTATGGACCAGCCACTCTACAGACATTACTGCATTTAATCCTCACCATCATCCTGCAAGCAGGTGTTCACTTAGGTGATAGAAATGGAGCCCAGATAGGCCAAGAGACTTGCCTGAGGTCACACAGCTAGTGAGTATTTGAATCCCTGGTCACCAACTTTATGCCTTAATGATTAATGTTTAAAAATGGAAACAAAGGTGTTCAAAATTTATCACTGGGTAATATAGTACAGCTTAATATTTCCAATAAAAAGCAACTCTAAGTAACTTGAGACAAGCATGGGTAGTAAAAGTCATAATGTAAGTCTGGGTTTCTTTTACCAAGCAACCTAATTTCCTTGGACATATATATCAAGGGATAGAAAAGCAGAATTTCAAGCCAAATTGAATAAAAAGTGTATAGTAACATCACACCTCGGTCTTTCCAGGAGGCTATATATTAAGATTTCTTTAGGCCTTACACCTAATGCTTCTAGAGCAATAAGACAGATGAGGTTTGTAGATTTATTTCAGCACAAATTAATGCTAACCATCTGGAGGGATAAGATAACCAAACAGCCATAAAATCTTGGCAGCCTCCAAAGAAAGAAAAGAAAGCAGAGAGGGGGAAAATCTATGTAGAGTTTGTTGGAGGAATTCCAAAGTGATCACAGAGTTTACTAAGATTTTGACTTATTCTTGCACTTTAATCATAATATATTTGCAACTTGGAGAATTATGGCTGTCTCTGGAACGAAGAGGTTAGGTAGATAATAATCCCTTACAGCTGTAGAGCACCTTGGCTTAACCAGAGATGTCTGGCTTTTATTTTGAGCTTTCTGATAGTGCTTGGAGCTAGGGAGAAGCCGGGTTTATCATTTCTTTTTTTAAAAAGAGATGAAAATACCGGGTTCAGAGAGGTAGAAGACTGAGTAGCTCTTCTAGTCAAGATCAATACTTTTTTCACGATCCCTTGTTTATATATCTGTCCTCCTGAATGTCATTCACTACCAATCCATCCACCCATCCATTCACCTACCCACCCTTACCTCTTCATCCATCCATCCATCCATCCATCCATCCATCCATCCATCCATCCATCCATCATCCATCCCCCACCCTTCCTACCAATTCTTATCTATTCTGTATATCAAGACAGAAAGGAAGGAAAGGCCAAAGCTTTGGTGGAGGAGCCACACCCATGTGCCTGGGCACCGTCTTGCAGGAGGTATCCTTCCTTGCCAGTACGGCAATCAGCTTAAGGATGCGCAGCCCTGCCTTCCTCCTGCTTCCCTGCGTCTCCCACTCTTCCCTCATTTCCACTGCTGACTGCTCTTTTGCCACGAGTGTGCATTTAGTCACGTTAGCCACTGTGGGAACATTCTTTCATCTCTCTGCGCTTCTGCTAATCCCCCAGGTTGGCAGGCCTCTCCAGCTTGGGTTACGTGGTTAACAAAAGCTAGCATGGTCAGAGGTTAATGGAACTGAATCCAGAGGTAAATATCCAATAGTAGTGAATTTTCCCATAGATGTGAATGCATACTTTCACTCACACATTCATTCATTCATTCACTTATTTATTCCTTCATGAATTCAACCAATTACTATTAAGGATCTACTAACTGCCTAGCAATGTGCCCAAGGGATGCAACCATGAAAAGACTCAAGTGTCAAAAAGAAGGGTTAAATAATTATTTTTAAATTTTCATCCCTTTGGAGTTATAAGGCCTGGGGTAGGAGGAGGGACTCACACACTATCTTACTGTATTTCCTGAGGAAAATCAATCCATGTCACAGGTTCTTTTTTTTTTTTTTTTTTACCGTGAGGTCCCGGGGATCGAACCCGGGTCCCTCCATATGGGAGACGGACGCCCAACCAGTGGAGCTACATCCGACCCCCAATGTCACAGGTTCTGAATGTCTTATTTTGACTCCACTACGTTGCTCCCCACCAAAAAAAAAGTATTAAAAAGAAATAGGTTGCTCCCAGCACATCCTTTAAAGTGGATTCCTTCCTGTTCTTGATTGCATAAAACCCCACAGAAGGCAGGAATAGTTTGTCTCCATTTGATTAGACAGAGCATGGGAGCCAGTCACCGAGCAGTGTCTGGTCCGCAGGACTGGTCCTGCGAGACTGGACGCTGTGTTAGTTTCCTGGGCTGCTCTGCCACACGGCAAGGCACGTGGCGGGGTCTGCTGCTCTCTCTCTTCTCTTCCGGGTTCCGCTGACTTCGGCCTCTTGTCCCGTGGCACTCTCTGTATTTCTTCTGTTCATAAAGGATTCCAGTGAGAGGATTAAGACCATCCTGAATGAGGTGGGTCACACCTTAACTGACCCACCTCAGTTAACCTCAACTGTAACAATTAACCTTCATCTTAACTGTAACAATGGGTTACAGCCACAGGACTGGATTAAATTTAAGAACCTGTTTTTCTGGGATACATACAGCTTCAAGCTACCACAGTTGCTATGGTCACAGCATCTAGCTAGTTAGGTCTAGGAAAACAATCCAGGACCTGGATTCCCAGAGCTTTCTGCTAGATTAGGCAGCTGCTGCTGGGATTAAACATCTACTGGCGAAGTGGCCGATTTCATTCCCACGTGAGACACAGGACACCTAAAAGGCTGACTCCTTAGACCACAGAGAGGACACCATTGCTATCTCTGGTCCTGCCGCCCTCTCTCAATGCCCACTTACATCCTGCAGGCTGGTGAGAAACACCACCACGAGTTCCACAGAGATGGAAACCTTCAGCACCAAGAGCCAGGCAAGACATTACAGGTGCTGCTGCTTCTGCCCAGAGCAGCTCAGCCAGGCAAACACCTGCTTACTCCTCAGTGAAAGCTTGGTGGTTGCCATGGTTTCAGGGCTGGGGAGGGATGAAGAGGTGGAGCCCAGGGCGTTTTTAGGGCAGTGAAACCACACTGTATCTCATACTGTAACAGTGGATACATGACATTAAGTGTTTTCAAAACCCGCAACACAGAGTGAACCCCAGTGGAAACAAACTATGGACTTTAGTTACAAATAACATATCAACATTGGTTCATCAATGATAACAAATGTACCACATTGATACAAGATGCTAAGAATAGAGGAAGCTCTGTGTATGTGCGTAGGGTTATATGGTAACACTGTACTTTCTGGGTAATTTTCTGTAAACCTAAAACTACTTTGAAAATAAAGTTTATTTTTTTAAAAAACTGGGGGTGAGCACAAACCAGAGAAGCAGCAGAGTAAGAGAAATAGAAGAAGCCTCCGTGTCCATGCTACCTGGGGCCAAAGCAGGTGCTGAATCACTGAGTCAATAAGAAGAAAAAACCCAATGAGAGGACACCAATGGGAAGCTCCACACTTCTGCTCATCAGAAGCAATGAGGTTTCCTATCTAAAAACCCAGATTTTCAGGGCCTAACCAGGCTCCATGGATGGGCCCCTGCCCACCTGCCCAACCACGTTTCCACAACTTTGCCAACAATCATCCTATCTAGCCATATTGGCTTTGTTTTGGGTTCTTCAAAGCACCAAGCTTGCTTGTACCACAGGACACTTGCACTTGCTTTTCCTCAGCCTGAGTGCCCCTCTTCCTCTAAATGTCTCCATGGCTGGTCCCTTCTTGTCATTTGTCACTCAACCTAAATGTCCCCACCCATATAACCACCCATTCCCCACTATCCTGCCACTTTATACTATTTTCATCACTGCATTCTGTTACCACCGGGCATTTTCATATCTATCTTCTCAGTATTGCTTGTCATTCCCCCCTGCCCCCCACAACTAGAATGTACAGCCCTTAGGAACAAGGATCAGATGGCCTGTTCACTGCTGTATCCCAAATGCCCGGGACAATACCTGACACACAGCAGGAGCCCAATAAATGTTTGGAGAGAGTATTAGTTTCCTAGGGTAATAACAAATCACTGCAAACTTGGTGGTAATCAAAACAACACAAACATAGGCTTTCACAGTTCTAGAGGCCAGAGGCATGAAATCAGGGTGTCGGCAGGGTCACGCCCCCTCTGAAGATCCTTGGGGAGAAGCCTTCCTTGCCTCCTCCAGCTTCTGGTGGCTCCAGGTGTTCCTTGGCTTGTGGCCACATCATCCCAGTCTCTGCCCCGCCTCCTCGTGGCCTTCCCCCCATGTGCTTTTCTGTCTCCTGTGAGGACGCTCTCCCTGGGTTTAGGGCCCACCATCCAGCACGAGCTCATCTTGATCTTTAATTACATCTGCAAAGACCCTATTTCCAAATAAGTTCACATTCTGAGGTTCCAGGTGGACAGGGATTTTGGGGGGGTGGGCTGCAATCTGTCCACTACAATGAGTGAATGAATGCTGAACAAGGTTCAAGTCACACAAATGAAAGCGGAAAGGTTGGTGTGGCTTTACCAACTGTGAGGCCACCCTGCAGACCACCCTGATTCCTGGGGCAGGAAAAAACAAACAAAACAGAGGGTTACAGGGCACAGTCAGAGCTGCCTTTGGCAGGAGGGAGCTGGGATGGGAGTGATGAGCTGGCAACAATTTGGGCAGTGTTTCTCGGAGTTGATTAAGATTTCCCAATGGGGTGCCCCGTTGTGAACTACCCATGTGTATCTTTCCAAAAAGAAGGCAAGTTGACCGCTCTCTGTCCAGCAGTGTCAGTGCTGGCTGTCCTCACAGACCTCGGCTCTGTTATCACATCGTGGTTGAGCTATGGGTTCCACTCAGTGGCCACATGGGGCTGGCCTCACCGCCTGCTGAGCACCTACCAGCAAAGGTCTTCATTTTGAGGGCCACCTCCACTCTCAGCTCCTCTCCCCCAAACCAAGCACGGAGCAGAGGCCAAAGCAGAACGCCTGTCTCCAGGAGCTCTGCTCCAAGGAGAGTGCAGCCCTATGAGAAATGGCTGCTCCAGGGCCTGAGTGATTCTGTTCATGAACGGATGGCCTCGGTGGGGGGGGGGTTGAAAGAGATGGTGATGACCTGGCTCTCCCCTTGCTCTCCCCTCTAAACTGTGGAGAAGACATTTTTGGTCTCGAAGGCCCCACTGCTGAGTTCCAGCTCATGCAGATGGCATTGCCTCGAGGAGTAAGAACTGTCTGGACTGGAATCTTGATTTGCTCATGTACTAGCTGGGTGACCTTGGACCAAATCTCCCTAAATTTCAGGATCCTCATCTGTAAGAGGGATATAATAATATCTGCTCTCATGGGTTGGTTTGTGTCCATTCTTCTTACACATTCATTCAGCCAATATTATTGAGTACCGACTATGTCTCAGGCAACCTGCTATAGGGCAGAATCTTTATGTGGATAATCTCAAGGGAAATAAAAATAGAATTGAGATTGTGTGAGTTGGAACAAGTTTTTCACCTCACCTCAGTCTCCGTTCCCCAAACTGTGAAATGGGGCCAATGCATTCTACTTCTCAGGACTACTCTGAGTATTTTATGATAAAATGCAGCCAAGTGCCTCATACATGGTAGATGCTCAATTAATGTTAGTTGCGCCTCTACGAAAATCTAAAATGCAGTTCCCCCACTCAGAAAAGCAAACTACAAATCCTTTTATTTCCATTCCTTGGCATTCTCAACAGCTAGCATGAGGAAATAGGGTGTTTTGTTATGCAGCACTATAGCAGTAATAGATAACAGATACAATTGCTGAATTAATTCAGTCATGCCTCAAATGCATCTGAACAATCTGCTCATTTATTGATTGATTTTTAAATTTATCAAATGCTGCTTCAGTTTCTTCTGCAAAATGAATTACTTGAGAGGATAAAATGAATTAATGTGTGTAAGGCACTTAGATCAGGACCTGGCACACAGGTGCTATGTAGGTGTCAGTGATAACTATCACAAATGTCCTCTCTGTGCCGGGCAGTATGCTAGCTCTGGGATTATGGCAACAACGTCAAGGTCCCTGTTCTCTCACTCCCTCTCTCTCTCTCTCTTTTTTTAGGAGGTACAAGAGATTGAAGCCAGGACCTCGTACATGGGAAGCAGGTGCTCAACTACTGAGCCACATCTGTTTCCCAATCAGAGTTGTTTTTTTGTTTGCTTGTTTGTTTTTAGGCAGTAATGGGGATCGAACCCAGGACCTTGTATTTGGGAAGCAGGCGCTCAACTACTGAGCCACATCTGCTCCCCTCCCAGTTCTCAGAGGTGATTGGATATCATCCCTCATTGTTATGAAGTACGCGATAAATATTCTCTGTTCTCACCGTGAAGAGAGCACGAGAGAAATGTAAGTGATTTTTGTCTATTATAACTTCTTTTTTTTTTTTTTTTTTAAAGATTTTATTTATTTATTCATTTATCCCCCCCTTGCTGCTTGTGCTTGCTGGGTCAGCTAACCACGCCGTGCGGGCGGGCTTGCCTTCACCAGGAGGCCCCGGGAACTGAACCCGGGGCCTCCCATATGGTAAACGGGAGCCCTACTGATTGAGCCACAGCCACTTCCCATAACTTCTTAATTAGATCCATTTCAATAGTAGAGAGTAGAGTTTTTCATTTCATAAATAATGAGGACTTTCATCATCCATTTCTGGTTCAATTTTAAAACTATTTCTTTATAAACTTATTTGGCCAGACTATTTCAATATAAATAGCTGATTAGCATTTTCTCCCCTGAAACATGTACTATTATAGTAGAGATAGCTAGACTATGTTTACCTGAGCAAGCAAAACATAGTGAAAAATAAATCTTAAGAATTACACAGCACCTTTCTTCAGAAAAACCCAAAGCATTTCCGTATTTTACCTTTCAAGTTACCATGTGTTGAGATTTGCTCTAATGCCTGCCACTTAATGTACATTAGCACATTTATTATGTTCAATGATTTAACCCCATGAAACCAAGGCTCAGAGAAGTTATGTGGTTTGCCCAAGTCACAAAGCATTTCTCTTCAAAAGACCCATCCTTCTCATACCACAACAGGTATGAAGAGGAGGGCATTACTTCCTAGATGAGAAAACCAATAGAAGAACACTTTCCTAGTCTCAAGCCAGGGGGCAAAGAAAAGTTCCATTCAACGTTCTAATTCTCTATAGCAAAGGTAGACTAAGGATCCTCGGTTAACAGGGAGGCATTCAGCATTCAATTAATTCATAAATGATTTAACGGACTCTGTGACTCTAAGAAATTGTCACGGGCATTTAATGAGGGGCAGTCCTGGGCTGGGGCTCAGAGCATGACTGCTGGACTCTGGGACTGGGTTCGAATTCCAGCTCTACCACTTCTAAGCTCTGGTTGAAGTGTCCCCTGAGAAGGCACTTTCAAGCCCTCACTCCCCGTCTGGTGAATGTGAACTTGTTTGGAAATAGAGCCTTTGAAGATGAAATTAATTAAGATGAGGCCAAACTGGATTAGGGAGGGCCTTAATCAGTATGACTGGTGTCCTTCAGAAGGGGCAACTGGGACGCAGACAGACCGACAGACAGAGGGGAGAACGCCACGGATTGCCGGCCAGCCACCTCTGGAAGCCAGGAGAGATGCATGAACAGGTTCTTCCCCACGGACTTCGGAGGAAGCACGGTCCTGCCGACGCCTTGATTTTGCACTTCCAGTTGTTTTAAGCTGCCCGGTTTGTGGCACTTTGTTACGGCCGACTTAGGAAACCACGACACTGGGCAAGAAGTTACCAAACCTTCCGGGCCTCGTATTTCCTCATTTGTAAAGTGTGGATGGTAACAGGACCTTCTTGAGGCTGTGAGGAGTAAATGAGGTTTAGGTGTGAAGGGCTTAGAACAGTGCCTGGCGGAGCAAGCACTGTGCAGGGGGATTTTCACTATAGAAATACGAGCTAATGTAGGATTTGCGATGATGCTACAGCTCATTAGGACAAGCCAAGGAAGGAAATGGTGCAGGACCGCCCTGAAATGTTAGGAGTTTTAGACAGAGAAAGTTAGAATTTACCTGAACCTTTTAGCTACTAGAACAGCTCAGGTTTCATTAGATAATGACAAACTTCCTCCCCAAACATGCCAGCACAGAACTGCTTCTGGGACAACAATCTGGAATGCACGGCCTTGTCTCTGCTGGAAAGGCAAGAGAAACTGGGCTCAGGGAAGGGAATCGACTAAAACTTAACTGCAAGCCATTCAGTGCAGGCTGGGGATTGCTGCCAGCGGGGAGGAGCAAGCAGCAGGGAAGAAAGATGCCACGAACGTTTAAAGAGCAGCGGCAAACTGCGCGTGATGCTTTCTCACTGTTCGGCCAAAGTGGATTGATGTTGACTTCGTGTTGTGCAGCCGACCACATTTAATCTTTATGCAGCCCTTTCAGACGCAGAGAGGTTAAGGACTTTACCAAAAGGTCACACAGTAAGTAGCAAGTGGAGTCACAAATTCCAAGCTATTTTCATTAAGCCAAGAAGCCAGGACACTAAAGGCCAGCATGCCAGAAGGATACAGGGACTGCTGAATGAATGGTCTATGAAGGTCTCCACTGTCTGGGGAGGTTTCAATGGTGATTATGATGTCCACGATGACAATTATCATAAGAATAGCTAATATTTAGGGAGGGCCCACTATGTGCTGTACTTATGCTAATCCATTTACTCCTTACTGCAACCCGATTGGAAATACTAAGATATTCCCGTTTTACAGGTGAAGACACTGAGGCCCAAAGAGGTTAAATCAGACAGCTGGAAATAGACTTATCACCAGGTGTTTATTCCTTGGGACAATGTCTCAGATTTACCCCCTCAAGCCAGCAATAATCCATTTAACTAATCTTTCCATTTGCGGAAAAGGTATGGCCCAGTAGCAGGATTTCAGGCTAATCTTCAGGCCTGGCTGGCTGGGTGGTGGCAGTGGGAGGAACGGGGGTCCCACACTCTAGTACCTTGCAATACCCAGGGGAGGCTCAATGGCTGGGACGTGTAGGAGGAAAACTTGCAGTCGGTCTAATGAGGCAGTTTTCCAGCCGCGAGTGTTGCCCAACAGTGTGGGGGCTTCTTGCAACTCATCGAACTTCCCATCAAGGGGCGCAACCTGGTGGGAGGCTGCTCCCTTGGGGGCGGGCTTTAGAGGGTCCCCCACTGGCGCCTGAAACCAACTACACACCTGTTCTCCTGATGCAACCAGTGGATGAAAGTCACGGGATACTTCATAAAGGGTTTTCCCTTTAACGTTTTCATCCTCTGTGGTTTGGCAGTAGAATTTGCCAGGAAGCAGAAAGCAACGACACGGTTACTTTTCTGGAGCTACCCTCCACAGGGGCGGGCACCCCGCTCACGTGGGCTGTTCCTCCATGTGCCAGAGCAGACCCTGGAGATTCTGCTCCGCTGCACCCCTCCCCCCATCCCCATCCCCCACGCCTGCATTTTCCACCACACTGTACAGACCACGTGGGCCTCGGAGAGCCTGGTGGCACCACGTACATTCTTCATTCACCCTGTTTCCAGAAACAGCTGCTTTTGTACTGCCCTGGCATTTCCCAGCAGGACACTGTCAAGGATTGACAACTTGGGCTTCCTAAATCATACCAAACGTATAAAGTCAGAGCAAAAATCTTAGTATTCCTTCCCCAGGGGTGATAATGTAAATATTTCCCAAATGGTATGACATAGTCACTGACCGGTCAGAAGAAATGCTGACGGCGAGCTGTGCCAACACCTACCCGCCAAGTATTTCTGCTTCTCCAGCCACCCCCACCCCAAGGGACAGAGGAGGAAACTGATGAGTCACTGGCCACTTTGCTAACCTCAGAGTTCCCACAGCCACATGCCTACATGACAAAGCAGGGGGCTTCCATTTGGCTGTCGAAAGACTCTCTTTATCTTATGCAATATGCAAATAATAATAAGTGTGGGTGGCACGTCTGAAAATCAAATAATTTTAAAGGGAGCCTTTCGGTAAGACAAAGACTCTCTCACAAGCAAAGTATCATCTCGCTTGTCACAGTGGCCTTTTTCCCACACTGTAATTGCTCTCCAGAGGTGATAAGGCACTGTCCTGGCTCTTCATTTGCTGCCAGTAAATCACTGACCACAGGTCAGTCTAATAATGGCTTCAATAATGGAAACAATGAAAACACATAATAATAGCAATAATAACTGTGCAGACATATCAAGCACTGTTTTTTGTTTGTTTTCACTTGAAATGATCAAAGGAGTTTATTGGCAGATGGGCATTAAAAAAACCCTAAGGTAGTTCAGGCTTCAGAACAAACTAGATTCGGTGGCATCTCAATGACATCCTAAGGTTCTGGTTGGGACATCTAAGCTCTGTCTTCTGCTGTACTCACTTCCTCTAAGGCTGCCTCCTGGCTGTACCCAAGATGTTTCCTAGTAGCTCTCAGGACTGTATGTCTCACTTTTATGTCCAGCAGGAAGGAATAGCTCTTTGATCCAGAATTCCCAGCATAATTCTAACAGATTTGCTCTGATTGGACCTGTCTGGGTCCCAAGTCCACGAAAACCATGACGGAGTCAATCCCAAGAAAACCACATGACTGAAGAATGGGGGAGAGACAGCTTCCCAATGGGGATTTGGGATTCTGATACAGTTAAGGAGGGGAAGGTTCCTGGCCAACTGTCAAAAGGTTGATAATCTCTAATTTTTTTTTTTTAAGATTTTATTTATTCATTCATTTATCCCCCCCTTGCTGCCCATGCTCGCTGGGTCAGCCAACCACGCCCTGTGGGCGGGCTTGCCTTCACCAGGAGGCCCCGGGAACCGAACCCGGGGCCTCCCATATGGTAAACGGGAGCCCTACTGATTGAGCCACAGCCGCTTCCCTGATAATCTCTATTATTCGAGGTTTAAGAGCCATATTAAATTGTACCTGGAGGTGAGCCCAAAGTTTGTCTTGTGTTCTGAGACACCCTGCCCTCCCTTACCACTTAAACTCTCCTTTAGAACTGGGAGGCCATTAGTTGAAATTCTACCTCTTGCATCTGGGCCAATAGTAAATTGGGGTTCTAAGCCCTTTATATGGATTTTCTCATTGAATATTCATAAGAACACTATGAAATAGGGGCCAGTATTTGGGCCATTTTGCAAACGAGGAAACTAAGGGACAGCAAAGTCAATGACTCACAGAGTCAACACTGCAGCCAAGAAACTTGGTGAGAACGCCCATGTTCTTAACTGCTGCCCTACATTCCCTTGCTTAGGATCACAGGAGCACAAGGAAGTGGTATCTAATCAGCCTGGAGAGCATGAGAGACTTCCTGGAGGAGGGGAGGCAGCCGGCAACCTAGAGAGAACCTAAAAGGGAAAGATGCTCTGTCCCCATCCTATGTTAATGAAAAAAACTGACCACTGATGTTTTAAAACAAGCCTTCCAATTTGGGGAATATCTTCTTATCTCCATACCTGATCTTTAGGCTGGCAGTTCCCTATCACCCTTAGAAGGCAGGCCAGGAAAATCAGTTTTGTTAACTAGGTAAACACTACCCGGAGAACTGAAGTAACTGAAAAGGCAAACGCGGATACATGAAGCTGGGAATGTGTGTGTGTGCAGTCCATGAAGGAGGTCAGGTTTGGGTGGAAGAGATGGAAGTGGTTCGTGGAGGCACTTGAAAAGTAAGGAAGGACAACTCTGCACCCAGGGCAGATGCTGCTCACAGATTCTGAGCCGAGGGGAAGCCCACTGGTTTGGAGGATGGTCTCCTGCAGACCCCCTCTGAGGAGTCTCCCTTAGCACCCCAGGAACAGAGGGAGTCAGCTGATTTTGGGGCCTTCTGTGAGCTGTTCTGACAGAGGATACCTGGCCAAGGCACACCCTTCCCCTCCGTCTCCCTATTAGGACAGCAAGCAGAGTGGAGATGACAGGCTCTTCTGGGTCGCCTTGGCAAGATCTTGCTGCTGTCCAGCTATCGGTTTGAGTGAGGCTTTAGGAAAGGAGGGAAGGGAAAAAGAAACTCAGATTCATCAAGTGTCTATAGTCACGGGAGACTCTGTGTGTGTAGACCACAAACACATACATGCACACACACACATACATATCTATACATTAGATATGTATGCATATATACATGTTCATATATTTCTGTCTTTCTTAACTAATATTTGTTGAGCTGCTTTCTATGTGCGAGGCACTAGCACATAACATAAATGAACTCATTGATTCCTCTCACTATTTTTTGAGGGAGTCGCTATTATTATTCCCACCTTAGAGATAAGGAAAGGAGGAAACAAAGAGGCTAAGATCACAGAATGGGGATGTGGCAGAGCCAGGATTTGAACCTCAGGCAGTCGGTCCTCTAGAGCCGGCAAGGCAGGAGTTGTTTATCACATCCATTTTACAGATGAAAAACAAAGTTCTGGAGAAGCTAAGACCTGTGCCTGGGGTCACGCAGCTGAGACCTCAGCGAGTCTGAACTCCAGTGAGCTGCCCCACCTGTTGGAAACACTTGCAATGCACTCCATGGTGTGGTGGAAAGGTAAGGGAAAAGGGGAGGGAAAAGGGAAGGGAAGGGAAGGGAAGGGAAGGGAAGGGAAGGGAAGGGAAGGGAAGGGAAGGGAAGGGAAGGAAGAGGGGTCTGCAAACAGGAATCTGGGCCTGGAAGGAGGCGCCCAATCAATGTTTATGGACAGCAAGAATGAAGAATGAACAAAACCTCAGCTAATGCATCCAGGTCCGAGGCTGCCTTCAGACTCCTGCCTCGGGGGCAGCGGAAGGACCCAGAAGCATCCTTTTCAGGAAAAAAAGTAATCATTTTCATCATTTCTGAAAGCTGGAGGGGGAATGGATTCAAAACAGCAAAGCTCTCCAAATAGCGATAAATACCTTAAATTACCCAGCAAGTTTAAAAGCCTTCATGCTGCTCTTTTTCCCAGCCCAGAAACAGGCTCCTGATTGTGGCTGTTTAGAATGGAACATTCAGGAGGGTATGGAGCCAGCGGGGCAGGAGGAGGGGACGAAAAACACTCAGCTGCCCAAGATCATTCAGCCCAGCTGGCTGGCAGGGGACAGAACAGGGAATTGTGCAGGCTTGTGCTCGCAGAGCACTGAGTATGTCTAAAGGCACTGGAGCTGGGGCTTCCTCAGTTTCTGGGGGCTGAAATGGCTGCCTGAGGAAGCTTCCATTTCTGGAACCCAGCACTGAAAACAACAGTTCCAATTCCAAGGAGGAAAACAGTTCACTGAGGGCTGTGAATTCCCAGAATCTAATTCCCTCTGAAGAGCAGGGCTTTGGGATGAGCTTCTCTCCATTCCTCCATGACCCATATGCCCATGGGAGCTGCTGCCATCAGACCGTTCTGAATCCGGGCTGCCCACCCAGGGGAGATGGGCAAGCTAGGGAGGCAATCCCTCCAAGCATCCAAATAAATGCTCAGAGGCAGGACAGCTGGAAGGACCGGCTGCAGGCTTGCCTCTTCCCTTCTGCACAAAGCAGCTGATCTCCAGCCCCAGAGGAGATGAGCATCACCTGCTGAGAATGGAGTGTCCCTCACTTGTGTGGTCAGCGGGAGGTCGGGGACCAGGCCACCACAGGTCCTTTAGCTGGGCAGATTCCACTGACTCAGCTGGGGGGAGAGGGGAGGTGTCCCGTGCTGAGTCATGGTTAGGAGCTCTGTGTCTCAGGGAGTGGATTCGAACACCTGCGACTAGAGAGAAGTCCTCCATGTCACGTACGTAGAACATGGATCACGATAGTACCTGTAACCTAGGTTTGTCCCCATTAGGCTTGATGTGAAGACTAAATGAATTAAGCTATATAACATGCTTATCATTTATTGGGGACTTACACTGTGCCAGGAACTTGTTAAGACTTAACACGCATTACCTTATTTAATCCCTATATAAGCCCATGAGGGGTGCTAATATGCCATCATTTTCTTGCTAAGTAAACTGATTTTCAGGGAGCTTTAGTAATTTGCTCACATACTCAGGGGTAAAGGAGAGAGTGGGGAGGGTGGCGGTGCTAGGATTGGGAATCTAAGCATTCCCACTCCATCTTCTATGCCTGGCTGCACAGCTCCACTACGTCACGAAGAAAATGACACATAAACCCAGCTCCTTCCAAATCAGTAGTTTCAACCGTGGTCGGGCATGCAAATCACCTTGGGGCTTTTGAAAAGTACTAACTCCCGGGCCCCCACCCCCACAGATTCTGATTCAGTACGTCTGGGTCTCCCAGGTGTTTAAGAAGCACCCCCCCCCAGGTGATTTTGGATGTGCACCCATAACCCAACTTCCCCTGAGCCCTCGCACTGGGCTAAGAAGCCAACATGCAGTATCTCATTTAATCCTCACACAAAAAAATTTTTTTGGCATGAGCCGGGAGGATAGGACCATTACACTACCAGCTCTGCAGATGAGAAAACTGAGGGCCAGAGGAGTTAATGACTTGCCCTGTGAAGCAGAGCCTGGATGAATGGTGAAGTCTCTTCCAGCTCCAACACCTTGCTTTGGTTGGAAACATGGACTAACAGGCCAGGGCCCTCGTCCAGTACCGCCCTGCCTCCACGAGGCCCCTTCCTAACCATTTAGGTGCAGACTGAGAGCTAGTGTGAAACTCCAAGGGCCAGAGTTTTCAAGAGCACATGTGTTATTTTCTAGAGCAGGGCTCTTAACCTTTTTAGTGCCACGGACCCCTCTGCAGTCAGGTGAAAACCACAGACCCCTTACTAAGTCCACACTATACTGCGTATTATTTAATAAATATATCACACCCACACCAACACATCTTCACAAAAATAGTGTTTTTGAATTTCAGTTCAAGCTCACGGACCCCTTGTTAAGAGCCCCTGCCTTAGAGCCAGGGTCCCAGCACACCCCATGGAGGACACAGCCCTGGCATGCAATCTGTGAGCTAGGGGACAGGCGAGACGTGGAGCTGGGGTGGATGCTGGACGACTTTCGCATCTTATTTCAAAAACAGTGAGACATCTGCAGGTCTCCATGGCACCAAGATGCTGACGGCTTCCTACCATGAGCATCTTGGAAGACCCCTGATGTGTGCAGTCAACGGTTCAGGCTAAGGGGCTATTAAGAACCAGAGATTCTGCTGGGCCAAATTCACTGAACTGAATGATTCCGGTGGACAGATTCAGGGGAGTTAACATGCCTTCTGTAAATGAAAACGGCTATGTTCATTACGAAAGTGTCAAGGTCAACTAGAACGTTCCAGTCAACAAGCATTTCCAGGCACCTACTATTTGCCAGGCCAGCATGCCAGGCTCTGGCAAAAAGAATATGACCAAGATGGCATCCTCGCCAGCTACCCTGGCACCATTTCAGGGAACAGAGAGGGAGAGCAAATCATCTGTTCTGGCCCTCTCCACCTCCACCACCCCAGGAATTGTGGACACCTGATTATCGGAATCTCCACCCTTTCCTGAAGACGGAGGGCCCCGGGCCCCAAATTCCTGGTACATAAACTCCTGGTACATACTGGACTTCTCTATCTTCATCTCCCTCCCCACCTGCCCTCTCCTCCTCCCCCTCCCCCTCCCTTTCTTTCCTTCCTTTTTTTTTTTTTTTAAAATCAAGAAGCATTTGTTGACCATCAATTTTATCTCACAGCAAAATCTGTATTTCAGGCACAGTGAGTCTTGAATACCGAATTTGAATACCAATGTAGCAGGATGCCCGTATCATTTCATCCCATTTCATTCTTCTATAATTGCACCCTGTAGAATTCAATGTGCAGACATATGCAAATGAGTTACCAAAAACCCTCAGACTCATAAGAACAACAGAAGGAAATTGGGTGGTCTTATCTTCATAATATCTTGCTTTGGCAAAGCAGAATTTAAGGCAGAGGGGACTGCAAAGGTGTGTTCATGTCTGACAATAACCCCTGCCCTCCTGTATTGTATTTTTGGGGGAGGGAGGACTTCCTTTCTAAAATTCCTCTATTCTTATTCTCCATCCAAAGTTGGATTGTTTTGGAAAGTTTTGAGGAAAATATTTCAGGTGTTTTTCATGGGCAGAGAACCCATACTTTCCAAATTTTTCAAAAGACCAAGCATATTTTTTAACCCCCACCCAAATAAAACTTGCAATTCATAGCAATTTAAATAAAGTACTCCAACAACAATTCTATATAAGTTGGTCTGAAAATGTTTAAAACACAAAATGAACATAAAATAGGCACTTGCACTGTATCCAGAGAAAACTCCAACTATGTTGTTTCAAATTCACAATGAAAAATTAGGCATATTACTACTTACGTTTATTGTACATACGAGCCAGACACTGTGCAAGGCACTTTAGATTATCTAAGTTAATCCTTATATTTATAAGAATAAACTATTATTATCTCAAGTTTAAAGATGAGGACACAGGCACGGAGAGGTTATGGTAACTTGCCCAGAAGTCATTCACTCATCGAGCTGCTGTGTGACCTCAGAGCCTACACTTGGAATCCCACACTCACCTACCTCTCTCATCAATAGCAGCAAAATGTCCAGACTATGATACATTTCAGACGTTGGTAAAGTGGTATTAGCTTCTCCTTTTCTTCCTATGCTGCCCCTTACACACCCTGGTCAAAGATCTATTTTCCAAAAAAAATCCTGGGATGGGTGTTATTTTTATTCCTGCCTTTTGCAGATGTAGAAATAAGCCCAGAACAGGGTAGTAATTTGCCTAAGGCCACCCAGCTAATAATAAATGGAGTGGAACCAGACGTCAGATTCGGGTCTTTTGCCCCCAAACTCAAGGTTTTCCCCACATATCTGCTATAGACCCAAGCATGGCCAGACTACTTAGAGAGATGGTAGCTGGAAGAAGATGGGAAGGCACAAGGAAAGTAGCACCCCGGGCGACCGACACACGAAGCGGAAGGGGTGTCTGAGGCACTCCCTCGGAGCAAGGAGCCTCTGTCTGTTTCTGACTATCATGGGTGTTGGATACATTCATTATCATAACTAATCTCCAAGGTTTTCCTCTGGGTTGGGGTTATTAAAAATATTGTGGTATTAAAAAAAAAAAAACACATAACAGTATAGTTCCATAAATGTAATAAATGAGCCAAGTTAGTGACATGGAAATGTGTTCATGGAAAGGCTGTAGCATTTCATAAATAGCACATGTAAAGCTTTAGGATATCACTAAGGTCCATTGGAGGAATTATTTCCTTATAAATCTATGGCGTTCTTAGGAAGTCGAAATGGTACCATAAAAAGAAACAACCCCACTTCCCTGGAAAAAGTGCAGCATGGTCCACGAGGACGCGGCGGGGGCTGTTTACAGGGGTAACGATTTACAGTAACTGCTGCTGGCACCCGGTGAGGCACCTCCTCCTCTACCCTGCTGCTGGGCTCTGTGCGCGCTGCAGTATATTTTACTGGCAAAAAATAAGTCTTACCTTTTTACACAAAGCCGTGCTTCTCTAGAAGAAACCACGAGGGAGAGAAAATGCTGTTTAAATCTAACAAAACTGCCTTGCTGTCTCACAAAGACCTAAGACCACATGTAAAAAATAAAAACCTAAAGTAACCAAAAGTTTTTTGTCATCATCCCTATTCCTCTGATATATGAGATATATAATAGTTGCTGAGAACTAGCTTTTAAAAGGCTGTCACTTCACCCTTGACTCCAATATTTAGTTTACCTTGTGGGCTCACTGCGTATTAGGCTGTAGGCACTGTTGGCGATCAGGGATTTAGAATAGAGGGGACACAGAGCTCCTGCCCTTGAGATGCTTTCACTGTTAAGCAGCCAATTCTCTGGAAAGGATCAATTTCATGGTGGAGAGTTATGATGGAGGTTACCATCCATTTCCAGGGCAGATGGAAGTTCTGGATGGAGACTGGTAACTCCTAGTGGGCTGGGGCCTACGTTATTTTTCTCTGCATCTGCACCAACAAGCAAATGTCTGGCACAGCCTAGTCATTCAATATATATATAATGGATGGATGGGTGGATAGATGAGTGTGTGAATAGAAGGAAGGAAAAGCAGATGGTCAGCTGGGTATAAAAATGGAAGGATGAATGGGTGGTTGGATGGGTGGGAGAATGAATAAAGAGAAGGAAGTACAGATGGATAAGCAGTAGGATGGATGGAAAGGTAGAAGGAAGAAAGGAAGAACACAAGAAAGACAAAGCCATCTCTTAGGAACTTGTTAAGAATGGTACTTTAAATGGGCTAAAGAAGGGGGGGGGGCAAGAATCTATATTATGTCAGTGTCCTTGAAATGACATTGCAAGTCACCAGAAGGGTCTTGAAGAAACCCAAACAGAAACACAGCCAATCTCACCTTTCTGCACGGACATGATGCTTTTGGGCAAACCACGCCTACTGAGATCAATCTCTATGAGCCCCTTTGAACCCTGTCCAAGCAAGGCAGTTAATATTGTGGAGGAGAAAATGCTCACAAATGACAGTGAATATTAGAAGTTAAGAAAACTATGTACTCTATGTGTTCATTTAAAAAAAAACATAAAAATGTACATCAGAGAAAAAATATCAGAAACGATATTTATCAAAATAGTTAACAATGAATATTTCTGGGTGGTAGATTTGCTGGTGATTGCCAGCTTATTCATTTGGCTTTTATATTTTTTCTATATTTTTCTGTAATTAACAAGTACCTCTTTCCTAACAGAAAAAAAAATTTTTTTAATGACAAGAAATCTCTAATTACTTGTAGGCTTTATTAATATATATCAATAAAATTGATTTGTTAAAAAAAAAAGAAATCTCTGATTGCAGTGGAGAAGAAAATGTTATAGCAAAACAAGCCCACCGATATCAGTCTGTGGAAAATCAGACTTGATAAAGAATCACAAGGTTGGAAGAAATATTAGGGGAGCTCGACTCTAGCTGACACAGGAGGGTAAATCTGTTTGTAAAAGTGCCAGAGCTACATGGGAATGATGTGAGGATAATGTGTTCCTCTGGTCCCCTCCATTTATGCAGATAAACAGCAAATGGCTTGCACAGAGGTGTGACGGGCAGAGCAGAAGAAAGGGCTCACCCCAGATTTCTAGAAGGAAGCCCTGCCACACTGGCCCAGCCCAGACTAAACCCTAACTGACGATCTGTGGAGTCCACTTGCCCCAATCCCTTGGGCACCCACTGCTCTACGGGGGAACTGCTGATGTTTGTTTTTCCTTGGCTGTGGTGAGGAACAGCTGTACAGCCTAAATCACATTAAATAAATTAGTGGCTCCTGAGTGGGCTCCATGGCACAATTTCTAATTCATACAATGCCTCCAGTTTTGCTATTTCAACAAAATCATCTATCAATCCCTTCATGGATGGTGTAAATCTCAGCATCCAGGGACTCATAAACATGAAAATAAGAAGCTATAAAAATATTAGTAAACCAATTAAAAGCTCAAATAGCAATAAACTCTATTCGCATTACACCCAAAAAACAAAACCTCCTCCTCTGAAATGGAACAAACATTCCGTATCAGCAGTTTTTCAAAGAGCTTTTTCTTTCTTCTCAAAAGAGCTCCTGATCTCCCTTTTGCTAACCTGGTGAGCAAGGGATCGCTTACAGACCAAGCAAAAAGGAATAAAGGTTACAAGAAACCCAAGTTTCTGTCCCCAGAAAGTAAACATGATCCATAATTGGTTCCAAGAGTTGAAATGGTCTAGTTTGAATCACGGCTAAGTTACTATTTATCCAAATCAAACAAAAAAGATGTACAATTGTTATCATTAAGAATAATGAGTGGGGAAGCGGCTGTGGCTCAATCAGTAGGGCTCCCATTTACCATATGGGAGGCCCCGGGTTCGGTTCCCGGGGCCTCCTGGTGAAGGCAAGCCCGCCCGCACGGCGTGGTTAGCTGACCCAGCGAGCACAAGCAGCAAGGGGGGGGGGATAAATGAATAAATAAATAAAATCTTAAAAAAAAAAAAAGAATAATGAGTGGAAGTAGATGTGGCTCAAGCAGTTGGGTGCCCACCTACCACAAGGGAGGTCCCAGGTTCAGTTCCCAGTGCCTCCTAAAAAGAAGACGAGCACATAACAAACAGACACAGAGAGCAGACAACGAGCACAAACGAGCGGGCAGAGAGAAATAAATAAATAAATCTTAAAAAAAAAATAATGAAGATGGAAAACTAACATTCTTCAGTGTTTTGCCATTTACAAAACAGTTTCATTTAATTATGCAATCATCACAATCATCCTGTGAAGTAGGCAAAATGGTGATTATTCCAAATTCTTAAGATAAGAACCCGGGGACTCAGGGTTGTTAAGTGGTTTGCTCAAAGGCACACAGTTTATGAGAAACGATGTCAACATTTGAATCCAGGTCTTGGACTCCAAGTCCATTTCCTTTCCTAAAGGAAACCTTTAGAACCTTCTTTAGGCATTGCACTGAGGACAAGGAGGAGGCACATATTAAGAGCATTCCAAGCGCCAGGTGTTGCATTAGCAAGTGGATCCTTGACGTTGGTTAATCCTTCCAACCATCTGAGTTTATATTTCTATTAAAAAGGACTTCCTGCTCTCCTCCACTTCCGCCCAGATGGGGTTCCCTGAGTCATCCCCAAAACGGAAAATGAGGCTCAAGATGTTTAATTAAAAGTAACATCTCCTTTTCACCAAGCTTCTAAGTTCAAATCCCAACACAAATAAAAAGAACAGGTGGTTTCTGAAAAGCAAGGACATAGAAATATGAGTAATCCCCAACTTCCAGAATACTTTATCACAATTTTATATTTGCCATGAAGGAGAACATTTCACTGGGTATCATTGGGTAAAAAATCCTATCTGTGCTAGAAACCAGCTGCAGACCCCAGGCCTGCCTGCTCTCACGGTCCTGGTCAGGAGAGAGGGCAGGATGGAAAAGCAACCACCCAGGAACCAGCCGAGAAGGCATGTCATGCTCCCTAAACTCTATGACATTCCAGGCACTGTTTAGTGCTTTTTGCATATTATCTTATTTAACCCTGAAGATAGATGAGAAAACTGAGTCTCAGAGAAGTTGTCACTTGCTCAAAGACACGCAATTCAAGCAAGTTCACATTAATTCAGCTACATGACCCTGACCCTCAGAAGATGGGACAGGAAAGTCCAGACTTGCGGCAATCGGAAAGGGACATGAGGTTAAGCTGTGAAGGTTTTCATCAGTTCTCTTCTCCTGCATGCTGAGCCTCATGGAAGGATAAGAATCACAGAAATCCAAAATATATGGAATTGGATCAGAAACCTCTCTAGGACCCTGTCCAGAGCCAGCATTGTTTGGCCCTAAGAAATTGCTCCCTGAGATGCTCCACAAATCTTGAGATTCGTCAAGACTGTGGGTGGCGCTGGCCTCAGTTTGCCAAGACCTGAGGCCAAAGAGGAATGTCAAATACACACCCCCCTACAAGAGCTGGGAAGAAGGGGGCGGGGGGGGGACAGGGGAGAGGGATTACCTTTTCTACCTTATAGGGTTCAATCTGAGAGGCCACGTGCAGGAGAGGACCTTGAACTTGGTGGAAATTTCCTTCGAGCCTTTCTCCCTCACTCTCCCTGCACAGTGTTCTCTTTCATGGGCCTCCTTTGGCCTGTGCAGTGAGCTTTCAAGTCCTCTGTGCAAAGCTGGTTTCTCGGACACACTGAAAATAGAAGAAACGGCCACAGCGGCATCTTCCCTTAGATTACCCTTAAATGAGGCCGCAGTAGCCCAGGCAGCAAACCCAGGCAGTCGGCGGGAGCCCACAGGCAATGCCGATGCCACCGAGACCTCGAGCGAAAAACTCCAGTCTGTGGGGCTTTCCCTGAGCTTTGGGAAGCAAGGGCTTTTCCCCCATTCCTGGCTTGGTACCCAGCAGGCCTCTCAGGACTAAGGAGAACAGAATCAAGTCTGCATCATTAGCTATTTTTGAGCATCTACTACAAGGCCAGGGGTCTGAGCTCGGTGCTGGGATATAGGAGTAAACGCAACAAACAGGTCTGTATTGATACAGAACTTACAGCATGCAGTCTCCACCAGTGCTGGGCAATCGCAATAATGCAAGCCACGTATATAATGAAATTTAAATGTTTCTAGTAGGTACTTTCTTTTTTTAAACTTTTTATTTTGAAAAAATAATGCAAACCCCATATAGAGAACTCCAACATACTGCTACTCTCTCAGGTACCAATAGCCACCAAATTTTTTTATTTTTTAAGGAGGTACCAGGCATTGAACCTGGGACCTCGTACATGGGAAGCAGGTGCTCAACCACTGAGCTACACCCACTCCCCTTAGATGTACCAATTTTAACACTTTGTAGTAGGCACATTTTTTAAAGTAAAAAGAGTTGAAATTAAATTTAATAATATATTTTATTTAACCCAGTACTTCCCAAACCAAACCATATTCATCAATCAATAAAAAAATTGAGATAATTTACATTCTTTTTTTCATACTAAGCCTTCAAAATCCGGTGTGTATTGAACACTCACAGCACATCTCATTTCACACTATCTGTATTACAAACACTCAGTAGTCATCTGGGCTCAGGGCTACTGTAGTGGACAGTGGAGACCTCGACTGTGAAGATGGAGGATGAAGGTACAATGACAGGCGACGGCGCCTGGAGAGAAACAGTGAAACGACGTCACCGCCAATAATGTTTTTTACGCAGTTACCAGGTGCCAGCCACTCAGGTAATCCTCCCTGAACAACTCTTAGAGACTGTCACCCCTACTCTCCAGGTGAGCTAAGAGAGGCAGAGAGAGGTTATATCACTTGCCCAAAGCCACACAGCTGTGAAAACAGGGTGCAGAGATGCAGAACCCAGAAACCATGCTGTTCCTCACTGAGTCTTCCTAACTCTCAGGCACGGAGCCAGACTGACCCCGAGTTAGAATCCCTGCCATCTCAGTCCCTCGAATGTTGCCATTTCTGACGAGAGAGCTTATCTGATGCCTTTGGAAAGCTGTAAAGGGTTTCATGTTGAATAGTAAGTCTATGCAGTAGAGTGGGACGTGGTTTAGAAAGTACTTCCTGATGATATGTGACTGCCTGGAGTTCAAATCCTGGCTCCACCAAGTATTGCTGTGGGACCTTGGGCAAGTTTCTTAACCACTCTGTGCCTCAGTTCCCTGGTCTGTACTATGGGAATAATAATAATAGAGCCTTCTTCAAGGGCTGTGATGAAGGCTGCATGAGTTAATAGAAATAAAGTGCCCAGCGCCTTGCTTGGTACTGAAGGAGCACTCAATAAGTAACAGTTTGAATTAGTATGGTAGAAAGAGGGGTCCTGAGACATCTTTCTGGACAAAGGAGGACAGAAGCTGAAGGCAGAGAGAGAAAGGCCAGTCATTAATTCACTAGAAAGCCCCAGAGCTGTGGACCCCAGGGCTGCTTCTCCCTTTCCATATGAACAAGACGGGATGTGCGGCACACACGGATACGTCTCCTTGACCAGGGAAGGCCGCAGATGGAGGCACTGCAAAGAGGCTGGAAGCCAGCAACCGGCACTGGTCCACAGAACATGCTTGTAAAAACTTAAAGTCTCCTTGGCCAGCTTGCGTCGGTGAGTCTATCGCAGTGGAAAACTACCCAGGAAGGTAAGCCACGTCCCCGAACACTGCTCACTCTGTCTCTCCTGCTACCTTCAAACGCCCCCTCTGCCAAGTGAAAAGGAAATAAAGCATGTCTTTATTCGGGTCCAAGCTCCCTTGGACGCCACGCTCTGGCTTGAGCCAAGACAGACACAGTCGCTTATTGAGCGAGGTTTCCGACAATACACCCGAGCCTGTGGCCCCTCAAAAATGCACGTATGTCCCTTGGAGTTCTGAGCAGCAATGGAAGGTGCAGGCGGCAGAAGCTGCTCAGGTAGCCAGCGCCAGGGTTACCTGTTTATTTAAAACTGTGGGCACCTGGAATTTATATTTTCTCTTCCTTCCTAAATCCCAACCATTTGAGACAATTATTGCTCGTTTTCCAGCTGTGAAATGTGACACGCATTATTCCTCACAGGCTGCTCAGAGAACGTGGGAAGGGGTCAGCCTGCAAATGATTCCAGGGGGTTATTCTCATCTGCTGTGGAAGAAAGAAGGTGCCGTGGCTCCCAGAGCAACTCCCCGTTCCTGAAAACTGCTGTGTGAAAGGCAATTTCCTGAAAGACCTCACGCTCAACTCCATTAAGAGCTTTTCAGTTTTCTAATCAATCATGCCATTTGCCCAGGAGAATTAGCTAAACAGAGCAAATCTTGTATTTTAAAACACAGACCTCTGACAATAACTTAAAACGTGGGCAAACGGTCATTTAGGGAGAAGGATATGACACCATTACTATTTATTCTTTTCGTTTCTCCCTCAGAGAGGAGCAAGACCTGCAAATAATGACTTAAAGAGGTTTCCTAGACCAGGAAATAATGACTACTTTAGATGTCACATAACTGGGAAAATAAATTGGGGTGGTAGCATGGGCCTGTGCTGACAGAGAAGAGAGCTGGGACCAGGCCCCACCGTTTATCAGCTTTGTGGCCTTAAACAACTCATCTAATATCCCAGGGCCATACTTTCTTCATCAATAATAAAAATTAAAAGAAAAGAAAAGAAAAAAGATGCTCAATTAGGCTGTATCGAAAGGTCTCTTCACAGTCTGCCTTTGATGAAAAGTGCTATATACCAGAAGTTTCGGGCGTCAACTTGAGGCAGGGACCTGGGGCAGGTCACCTCTGCAGCCTCAGCACCTAGTAAGGATCCATAAATGCTTGTTGAAGTAAGAGGCAGGACAAAACAAGGAACCGCCTTTCTTTCCTCCTTCACTGGCCTCCTCCACAATCCAACAAACGCCCCTGTGGTTGTGGAGATGGTTCATGGACTTCATTTACTCTATGGTCACTGGTTGTGGATGACATTCCAATGCCCCATGACCAAGGCTGGCTGGGGCTGCTTGTGCATCAGTTAGACTGATCACACGTAGCCTGGCGCGCAGGATGCCACGGGCTTTGATTCCACGGGGGCCACGAACAGTCCCCAGGTGCACTGCTGACCTCCACCACCATCCCACAGTTGGCTCTAATAGGGATGGTGCAATGTGGCAGAGGGCGATCTGGACCAAGTTTCTGTGGCCAGTGGAGACGAAACTTCATGCTATGGTCAGTGGCACTATCTTCAGTCTATGTAGACAGAGCCTGGACCTCAGTCCCAGGATGACCATTTCCATTTCAGTGCTGGGAAGCCTATAGCAGAACTTGGACAAAGGTAGGAGATGAACAGAAATGTGGAAAATTGAGTGGAGGTTAGAGAAAGGGGCAGAATTTGAATGACTTCAAAAGCAGTACTGTAACAGGCTGCTATAGCTAATTACCCACCAATATAAGGGGAACTTTGTTCCTTCCTATAGAGAACCTGATTTTATTGGGGGTTGACACTAAATTCCCTGACCTCACTAGGGGTGGCCAATTGACCCAATTCTGCCCAATGAGCTGTAACCAGAAGTCTTCTGGAGATTATTCAGAAACTTTTGCTTTCCAGCTCTAAGCATTGCCCTTTTTGTCTTGCCCCCATTCCTCATTTCTGCTGCACTCAATTCAGACTTGATAACTGGACCTGCAACAGTCATCTTGCAACCACATGGCAAAAACACAGAGATGTCGGCCCTGCCATGTCTGAGCTACTGACCCAATGAGAGCACCTCTAACTCTGGACTTCTCAGGACAAGAGAGAAATAAAGCTCTTAGTTTTACATAAGCCACTATATAGGGGGGTCTCTGTTCCTAGCATCTGAATGGGCCCACCCTACCTTAACACGTGCGTTTAGTGCCTCCATCACACTCTAGAACTTTCTAACCACAAATGTGCTCCTTGGGTTGAAAAAGAATACATTTCTATTCTTCTTTTTACCCAAATCTCTTATCTACTTCGTGGAACTCTGTTTCTCTGTTAGGTTGACTCTCTGGTATATTGTCTGAGGAACAGGACGGGGGCAAAGTACCCTGACCTTTGCTTGTGCCATAAAAATCAAGGATACTCAGACCTCGGCCCTCCTTCTCCCGGAACTCACACAGGTCCCCAAGCCTTCCAAGGCCTCCGGCTGAATGGTTGACAGATGAGTCATAGACAAGAAGACAATCTCCCCTCCTCTCCAGCCTAAGGATCAGCCCTTCATCTTCCAAGTCCTGAAGGATCTTCAAGGGAGGAAGAGCAAAGAAGGATCTATCCTCTGCCATCCTGCAGAGGCTGGAGAACAGAGCTGCCTATACCCTGGCATCTCTTCAACCAATCAAGAAAGAATGAAAAGAAATGCCATGAAATGGAAAGTATTTGCCCCCAGCAAGGACTCCCAGGTCATGATATTTGTTACAAAGTCAGGTACCCCTCACCCAAAACAGGGCATGCAGAAACCTTCCCTGTCACCTCCACGAAGGCCCCTGCTGTTGCCATCAACTATTAGGCATGAGTACCCCCTCCTCTCCCCATCTCTCTCACACACACACACACACACACATACACACACCAATTTCCCAGAATTCAATGAATTCAGAATTCAATGAAGGGATAAGACAGAGAGAGACCCAAGACACACACACGCAGTCAAAAGATGAGAGAAGGGAAGCGGCTGTGGCTCAATCAGTAGGGCTCCCGTTTACCATATGGGAGGCCCCGGGTTCGGTTCCAGGGACCTCCTGGTGAAGGCAAGCCCGCCCGCACGGCGTGGTTAGCTGACCCAGCGAGCATAAGCAGCAAGGGGGGGATAAATGAATAAATAAATAAAATCTTTAAAAAAAAAAAGATGAGAGAAATGACAGCAACTGTGTGCTTCCTATTTTCCAGACACTGCCAAATGCTCCACCTGTATTTCATTCAGTCCTTTCGATGCAGATATGATTTTATCATCTCTGTTTTGAAGATGGTGGAGCTGGTGATATGATGACAACTTCCTTACTTTGGGGAAGTTGGAGGTGAAAACGGATCGGAAATAGGGGTGAGAGGCTGTGTAAGGTCATCTCGGGTCACCGCAGGAAGGCTGGCATCCTTCTGGGGAGCGACCGTCCTCGCCAGCCTCAGCAAGCCTCCCACTGTCTGACTGCGACCCCTGACCTCATCATTCTGCTGTGACAGCCAAGCAGCTTCTCTCACACCCCCAGCCCTTTTACACAACCCTACGGGGAGGGGACATTGTCAAGTCCTTGGCTTCCACCAAGCGCTAGGATAAGCCTGGGTGGTTCTGAACACTAGGGATTATTTGTCCAAGACTCCAGGGACAGAGGGGCCAGGAAGGACCCTCCCTCCCCTTATATCCCTGGCCACAGTCTTCAAAGAGTTCCCCTTTCTGAAGGCAGGATCTTGCTGCTAGATCACTTCTGCATCCCCAGCACCCAGCACCCAACAGATGCTCAATAAATACTTGTGGAAGGAGCGCCATAAGCCCAGCGTGCCTTCCCTGCCATACAAAGGCAGCATATGGTGACAAGGGTCCCGAGCACTGGGCCCTCCCTGGCCTAACCTGAGCCCCCACGACATTTTACCGCCTGGGAAATCACCCGCACGCACATCTGCTCCAGGCCACGTGGCAGGGGCTTTCCAGAGCCCCGGGGGCAGCACCTCGGCCCCCTGCAGATGCAAAGGCACTGCCATGTACAGACAGCCCTGGCCTGCGGTTTCTCAGCTTGGTACCCCCAGAACAGGAGGTAGGTCTGGGCTGTCAGTGCCCAAGACTGTGCGGTGGAACTGTCGGGGAAGCTTTCTCAGCACACTCCCCTAGCCCGACGCCACGCTCTGACTAGACTTCTAGTGTTTGGGGACTGTAGGACCAGAGCCAGAGCCACTGCCCGGATCCAAGTTCGGGCTCTTCCGCTGCCTGTGCTGTAATCTTGGGCATGTCACTTAATCTCACTGAGCCTCAGTTTCCTCACTGGAGGTAAGGGTAGCACCTGCTTGTCAGGGGTGTCGCTATGATTAAATGAGGTCCCATGAGAACGAAGGCACTGATACGGACTGCAGAAGCATGGCCGGTTCTAGGAAAGGACCTGATGGATGTGGGCTGTTGTCACATTATGGGGTTGCCGGGATGACGGGACTCTCCTGGCCCACGTCCAGCCTTCTCTCAGTGGGAGGGACTGGGACTTGCACACACAGCCCCTCCTGCTCGTACACATTCTGGCACGTGGACAACTGGGCGCTGGGGAGGTGCGGGCAGCAACTAAACAGTGCCCACCACATGGGAGACGCTGCGTAAATATTCATTAAGAGGGTGAACACCTCCCTAGGCGTAATGGGCTGTCAACAGGCCAGGGCAAAGTGGTCTGACTATGATGAAAATGGGTGTCAACTCCCCAAGGCACGGTAGGAAGTCCTGGCCCAGCAGGAGGAGGCTGCCCTGGGCAAAGTCGCAGGCCTGGTTTCTGGAGGGCAACACAGCTCAGGGTCAAAATCAACAAGACTCACCAGTCAGCAGCCTCATTTCAACCTACGAGCCATGTTGGGGTTTCCGGTCTTCCCCCCAAATAGAGAGAGCAGCCCTCACTGGGCTTTTGTAAACAATGTGCTCTGTCTCAGGCCTTGGGAATTTAACAGTTTCCCCCGCCAAGGCTGGGCGAGTTAACAGTAAATACTGCAGTCGTGAAATATTTTCTAAATTATCCCCAATGTATGCTCTGTTCTCCAGAGGCAACACGGCAAAATACACAGCAGTGTTCATTTGCTGGCACAATGAAAATACTTCCCACTTAAGACACGCTGTTTCCCTCGCGGTCCCCATGCCTCGTCTTGTCTCTTGGCTCCACCAGGGAACCTTCCAGACTACTTGTAGTCACCCAGGTCCTGGGACACAGCCTCAGCTGCTGCCTGCAGGAGGTGACAGGCCTGGTTCATCAGTGAGCTCTTTCCTTTGTGTAATTAAATAAATCATCCTGCTGCTGACAATCACTGTCCTTGCCCTGTGCCACTTTTAGTTTATTTGGGAACTGAACCAAACCGTAAGTTTGCACTGAAAACGTAAATGTTAAAAAACACTTTAAAAATGCTCTACATTTTTCATGACTCTCTAGGACTTGAGATGGGGGTGGGAGTGGGAGGGACAAGTCCCTAACTATGGATTGGGGGCACGGTGTGAGGCACAAGCACATGTGCTACTTCCTTTACGCCTCACGGCCCTGCTGAATTGGTAGGCTTGTCCCTTTCCTACAAAGAAACTGAGGCTCAGAAAAAGGACCTTCCTTGTCTAATGTCCCATAACCAGAAGTCCAGCATTCAGTGGTCAGGCAGAGAGAAAAGAGAAAGAGTGGACGTTAACCCTGCATTAGATGATTGCCATGCAAGGAAGGGTGGGGGTACCCCAAAAGAAACACCTCTTAAGAGCTCCTGGGGATCAAGATCCAGGCACAAGAAAAGAAAACAGGTCAGGTTTGTAAGAGCTGGGATTAGGAGGGATCAGGCGATGGTAGAGAGAGGGAGGGGAAAAAAAAAGGGGGGTGGGGTAAAGGAACAAGAAAGGATTTTTTTTTTTTTTTTTAAGATTTATTTATTCCCCGCTTGCTGCTTGTGCTCACTGTGTCCATTTGCTTTGTGTTTTTCTGTGTCTGCTTGTTTCCCTTTGTTGGGTCATCTTGCTGCGACAGCTCACTGCGCCTCGCGGGCCGGCTTGCCCTCACCAGGAGGCCCCAGGAATCGAACCCAGGGCCTCCCATATGGTAAACGGGAGCCCAACCAATTGAGCCACAGCTGCTTCGCAATAAAGGACTTTTAAGAGAAGAAGAGGACAAGGGTCTTGGACCCTAGTCCATGGGCTCTGGATGAGTTTTGTGTCCTCAAAACCTCCCAGGATGGCCTTGGATGGATGGGTTCCTTCTGGTCAGTTCCCTTATTTGGCACAAAGGAGGACTGACCAGAAACCAAGTCCAGTGAACCCCAAACAGGGCCGCAGAGCGGGTGCACCAAGGACCCCCCACAGGAGCACAAAGGCTGGGAGCAGCGGGGTCTTCACGCCAAAGGGGCCTTTGCCCAGCAGGGCAGGACACCTCCCCACGCTGCCCTGAGCTCAGCCAGCCCAGCCCGCCCCTGCCTCTGTGGAACTCTTCAGTTGCCTTCCAGCCTCCTCAGTACTTCTCGGGGGCCAAGCCTTGAGCATCTGCATGGCTCCCAGTTGAAACGGCTTTCCCCCTACGGGAACCCCTTTCCCTCCACTGTCCTGACTCACCTGGCTCACCCATCCAGTCCCAGCTGGTGGCCCTACCCTAAATCTGGCAGGGCCCCTGCTGTGAGATTGCTACAAAGATTAGAAAGGGTGCCTGTAAAATGCTGAGTGCATTGCCCAGCAGGTGAAAAGCACTTATTGCGTGATAGCTAATAATGCCATCACGATTATTAACCATAATAAAAGTGCCCCACCTCTGCGACATGCTGGGGGTTGGTTACCTCTGCCGTGTGTCCCACTGAGTGCTGTGAGCCTTCTTAGCACCCTGTCCTTCCTCCATCGTGGCTCTCATCACTCTGTCCTTTAATTTTCCATTCACGGCCTGTCAACCTTCCATACTATGAGCTATTTGAGGGGGGACAGCACCTGTATTGGTGCCTGCTGAATCCTCAGCACCTGGCTCAGCACCCAGTATCTTCTACAGACATTCAAGAGATAGTGGAATGAATAAATGCTTGCTTGGATGCTCCTAATTGGGGGGGGGGGGGGTCCTACCTACCTCGTGGTTGGTCAGCTCTATGGAGAGTAATTTCTTTGCTTGGCTGGGCCACCAAGCTTCTTGTGAGTTTTAACCTTCTATCTACGGGATCTAGTTTGGCTTCTGGAAAAGCACTGGCAAGACAGTCCTTCAAATCTATGGCGTCAACAACATGTCCCTCAGCCTTTGGGCCTTCATGTTGAACATCCATTTTTCTGTCCATAGTTCTGTGTAGCACAAGGCCTGTCAGCAAGATAATTTCTTCAAATTTGTTGACAGTGCCTCAAAATGTGATGCCCAGCATCTAACACATGGCTCCAGGTGTATTTTAACTTAAAAGAGGAATTGTGACTTCCCTCTTGATGTCTGGGATGGGTGGAGGAGGAGAAACCATCAGCAGGGTGACCTTCCCGTACTTTCCATGCCCTTTCAGTCTCTGCCACAGGCCTCAGGCAGAACTGTACTTGGAGTGGAGGGGAGAAGAGACCCAACACTCTTGAGCCAACTCCTGATTTGTAAGCCCTTGTGAGAAGTGATAAAAAAAAATGCAGAGCAAGATTTTAATATGCGTTCCCCAAAGCTCTAGGGTTGCAGAGAACGTCTCATTTCCCAGGACTGGGCTGTCAGGAGAAAGGTAAGACTGAGCAGGTGGCCTCGGGTCCCTCCCATCCACAACTAACCCCAAATTGGAACCATTCACTTATATATGGAGTTCCAAGGTAATACTTTGTTTAAAGTGTTTTTCTTCTCAGAAACAGTGGGAGAAACACTACTGAGGCGTGCAAGGATGCACAGCATGGTCCCCTGAACAGAGCTGGAGTTCAGTGACTGTTAACAAAATCATACGCATCCAAACAGCTTCCATTTCAAAATAAACAACCAGAGTGTCGCATTCTTGGCTCCCATTAAACTTTTACAGTGAGAACCTACAGATCATTTCCATGGGAACCAATGCCAAATCAAAAATCAGGTCTCTTACTTCCAGTATTAATTTTTGTAATGCAAATAAGGTATGAGAACAAAGCTTTAAGTTAATTTAGAAATTAACTCGATGGTGGTATGCTGGATGATTTTGAGCAGAGAGATGAATCGGGGACTGGACCACCAGATAGGGTCTCCTGAAAAAACTCCAGGTAGGAAAGGCTAAGTTATTTGGAAATGGGGAATAATAATAATAATGATGATGATGATGATGAATAGGGACTAAGTGCTCAGTTGTTTAAAAGTGCTGGTCACCCAACTTTTGTAGCTAGCCCAGGAGGTAGGGGGTATTATCTGTGACTTCTGAGGTCACAGGGCATGGGATCCAAAGCCAGGCCATCAGGCACCCAAGCCCATCTTTAACCATGCCCACGCTGGCCAGACTCTCAGCAGTACTGCTGGAGGGAGCACCCACCCTGTGCAGGACCCTGGGTCAAAGTTCACCGACCACTGCTGCACCTTCCACATTTTAGGTTCACATCAAATACAAGGTCAAATTCTATTCCAGGGGCACAGATGTAGCTCAAGTGGTTGAGTGCCTGCTTCCCATATACGAGGTCCCAGGTTCATTCACCAGTACCTACTAAAAAAATAAAAAATGAAATTACAAAAAATTTCTATTCCAGTAGAATTAGACAATTCCATGTAGAATTGTCCCATTGGATGGCAAAGGGCTGAAGAATAGTGAACACATGGGCTGCCCTCCACCCTCCATCTCCTCCTGCCCTCCCCACACTCCTGGCCATCTCCAAAGTGAATAGGCAAGTGTCTGGGTGACAGGCAGCCCTCTCACAGACAAGGGCCCCAATCAGTGAGATTAAGCCTCTGGGGATCCCAGGGTTGATTAGGTATTTCAATCATGGCACCTCGAGCTCTGAAGTATAAACAGAGGATTCTCTACCCAGAAGAGAAAGGACAAAACAAATCCCCCCAAACTCAGCAGATTCTGGCTGTAGCTTGAGGAGAGCCTGACCAAAGAATTGGCCCAAAGACCTCCTGGCACCTTGGAGCACTGCCCATTCCAGCCCTTCCTTGGCCTATGCGACCTGCACAGACCAATATCAACAAGGCCACTCCCCTCTCCTGGAGGAAGAATCCTAAAGAACACATAAAAACAAACCAGGGAAGTTCCTAAATTTCTTCCCATGAGTTCAGCACTGAAACAGAGTGGGTAATTTTCTCTCTATACCACCATTATTGCAAAATGCTGAGTGCAAAGTAATTGTCATTATTTTCCTGCTCTCTCTTCTCTGCCTCCCCCAACCCTCCATTGGCATCATCAGGGAAATTTCCTTCTAGAACCAAGTAATTGACGGCATGCCTCCTGGGTGCCCAGGGCTGCCAGGACACTGCTTTCAGGGGTACCAGGTACCTTGAGGGATGCCAGCATGCTTCCTCCGTCAGCAGCAGCACTGGCACAATAATGTAATAAGATCTTAGAGGTCACCTCTGCTTTATTAGCTCACTGTGCTGACTGCAGCTTGCCTCATTCCATTATTTCAAGGGTGATATTTTTTTCTTTCTTGCCTACATTGTATGCACCGACACCAAATTCATATTAGCCAAACACATGGAATTCTAACTCCTGGCCAATTGTCCAGACTTTCTCCAGTGGAGTGTGTTCATTATCCTCTCTTCCCTCTTCTTCTCACCTCCATCCATTTTCCACCCTTCTTTGCCCTGCTCTGTTTCCTGGGAAACTGAACCCTGTATGTGGCATCATCTGGACTCCTTGTTGGCTGACTTCTGTTTCTTCTTGGCCAAGAGGAACCAGCAGAAAATGGAGGACAAAAGGGTAGAGGAGAGGCAGAGAGATGGAAAGATTTGGGTATCTCTTCCCTGCTTTCATGGTGACTCTGGCAAAGACTGGGTCTTGGGGTGGTAATGGCTTACAGCTGTTGCCAGCCTCAGGGTGCCTCAACATTCTTGCTAGTTTCCTAATCCCTGCTCACATCTCTGTAAGTGGTCCCTCATTACGGTCTCTGAGTTGAATTCTGTTTACTGCTAACACACTAAGTCACTATGAGTCACTATGACAAGGCCTTCAGATACCATTTAAAGGAAGTATTCCAAAGGGGATGGACCACCTTTGGATATGGCTCCAAATGACTATGCTCCAAGGCTGTAACTTTGAAATATCAACTGGACTAAGTGAATGCAAATGCAGACCAGGTACGTGCCCCACATCAGTTGCCTAAGGCTTTCAGGCATGTACATTCCATGTAACAGCAAAGCAGTGGAAACAACATGGATGCCAAAAAATAGGGGATTGGTAAGTCAGAGTTGGAGAAATAGGACAGTGTGCAGTCAGCCTCCACGGTGGCCCCAAATGATTCTGGTCTCCTAGTATTCATGTCCTCGTATAATGTGTGCCCACACTAGATAGGGCTGGCCTGTGTGACTGGTAGAACACTGTCCAAATGACAATGCGTGACTTCCAAGGCTAAGTCACAGAAGAGCTTCTGCCTGGCTTTCTCCCTCTTGGACTGTGCACTCTGGGGGTCAGCCACCATTTGAGAGGACACTCTAGCGGCCCAATGGAAAGGCCCATATAGAGAAGCACCAACTTTCTAGCCATGCAAGGGACACTCCAGCTCCAGCCAAGGCTCCAGATGGCTTTGGCCCTGGCCAACATCTAACTGCAACCTCACAAAAGACCCCAAAGCACAACTGCCTAACCGTCACTAGTGAATTCCTGACCCACAGAAACTGTGAAAGATAAGGATTATTGCTGCTGTAAGCCACTAAGATTTGGGACGATTTGTTATGCAGCAAAGATAATATAGATGCAAACATCATACGGTGATAAAATATTACTTTGGACAATATTTAGTGGTGTAAAACATGCTCATACTCTCTTAAGTGAAAGGAATAGGATACAAGATCTGATCTCATTTTTTGAAGTGTATGTTTTTATATATTCATCAAAAAAGACCAAAAGATAAATTTAAATGTTTAAACTGATTCTTTTTGCGTAGAGGAATTAAAGTCCTTCTAATTTTAAGTCTTTCTATGTTTTCTAAAATGATCAATTTTTATAATCTAAAAATAGAAAGCAGCTTTCCTGGTATATTGAAAAACGAGATGTATTTTGCATAAAGTAAAAATGTCCAGCTCCAATTCTCCAGATTAAGCTGTTGACTTCCAGTGAGGAAAATGCAATGACAATGAGTACTTTGCAGGCTGCCCCTGGACTCTTCTATTTTTTTTTTTTTTTAAGATTTTATTTATTTATTCATTTATCCCCCCCTTGCTGCTTGTGCTCGCTGGGTCAGCCAACCGCGCCGTGCGGGCGGGCTTGCCTTCACCAGGAGGCCCCGGGAACCGAACCCGGGGCCTCCCATATGGTAAACGGGAGCCCTACTGATTGAGCCACAGCCGCTTCCCTGGACTCTTCTATTTTCATCACACTTCTTCCACATGGGTCCAACCTGGCTCGACAGTTATCAATAGTTACCATCCCAAGGTATCTTCCAGAGAATCAGAAACCCTTGAAGGTGAGAGACCTTCAGGTGTTCCCTCCAGCATCATGATCACAGGCTGCTCAGGCTCTTACAGAATACTTTCTGTGATGGGTACCTCACCTCCACATGGTGCAGCCAACCCATTGACGGGAAACTCTCATTATTAGAAAAGTGACAGCAAGAATGAATAGGCATTGCTCAGAACTTCTACAACTCAACAACAGAAAGACACACAACCCAATTTTAAAAATGGGCAAAAGACCTGAAGAGACATTTCTCCAAAGAAGACATTGCAAATGGCTAAAAGCACACGACGAGCACATGTGCATAGATTCAGAAACTAGAATACAGGATACCAGGAGCCAGGTATGGAAGGGGAACGAGGAATTAATGTTTAATTGGGATGGCGCTCCTGTTTGGGGTGATGGAAAAGTTTTGACAATGGATGATGGGGATGGAGGTACAACTTTGCCTTTTGAATTGTATATTTGAAGAGGGAAATTTTAGGTTGTATGTAAGTTACCGCACACACACACACACAGAGAGAGAATTGTACAATGCAAAGACTGAACCCTAATGTAAACAACGGGTTAAATTAATATCATAAGTATAAAAATATTGTTTCATGAATTGTAACAGAGGTATCACACTAATGCAAAATGTTAATAATAAAGAAAACTCTGTGTGAGTCTGTGTGGGGGGGGATATGGGAACTCTACTTTCTGCATACGTTTCTATAAACCTACAACTGCTCTGAAAAAAAAAAAAATAGAATGAATGAGTGTTCCTCTCACTGTTGGTTACTTATTCAACAAACACGGAATGAGTGGCTGCTCTGCAAGCTCCGTGACAACAGACACTCTGTTTTGTCTACTTCTGCATCCTCAGCACCTAATACAGTACCTCATCAGAGTGGGTACTCAATAAATACCTGCTGAATGAATGACTGAATAAATGAATGCATAGTGTTTGCCAGGCACTTGGGGCTCTGGGGGTTCAGTGTTAAGTCTGACATAACATATCTGGTCTTGGCCTTCACTGAGCTTAGACTAGCAGGAGAGACGGGCATTAAAGAAGTGAATATTTAATTGCCACGACAACAAGTGTAACGAAGGAGCACTACAAAGGGCCGTAAGAAACCCAGGTTAGGGGTCTCAAGAGAAAGCTTCCCTGAGAAAGTGACATGTAAGTCAAGACCTGAAGAATAAGTAGGAGTTGGACAAGTAAAAAGAAAGGAAGGAGAGAGAGCATTGGAAGCAGAGAATAAAATGGACAAAAGCCTTTAGAAGCTCAGTCCAAGAAAGAAACCAAGGAAGAGGAAGTGAGGCTGGAGCACAGAGCGAAAGGGTGGTAAGGTAAAGAGACCGGCAGAGTGGACCACTCAGGGCCTTAGAAAGCACGATACAGGAGTCTGGGCTGTAGCTTCTCCCTCCATAGGGACAGGAAACGTGGGTCCAGCCACCAGGGAGAAGCTGGCTGAGCTGGCAGCATTCCTCAAAGGACAAAGGATGGCCTGACATGAGCAGGTGCCTGTCAAGGCCCCTGAAGAGCAAACGGAAGCCACCGTCGTGACCAGCTTGAGCACGCCAGGCTGGCAGGACCAGCGAGGCAGGAGGGGAGAGGAGCTCGATGGCCGCCTGCAGGAAGCCATGCCAACTTGTGGGTAGATGATTGCCCTGTTAGGGTAAAAGTCTGTGCTCTGTAAACTCATCTGCTTCAGGGCTGTTGGGTTTTTGTGTTTTGTTTTGTTTTTTTCCTCATTTGGGATTTGTTTATCTTTTCATTTCCTAGTTTAATTTCCTTTTAATAAAGCTCTAATCTTGACTTGGCTCACCTAATGGGAAAACAGATCAGTCCACAGCTAAACCAGCGGAAGGGTGGAGGGGAGGCTTGGCCCAGTGGGGGGAAGCAGGGGTTGGGGAAGCACCTTCAGAATTCAGACAGACAGACAGATAGCAAACTGAGGAAGGGCCAAAATAAAAACAACTGCAGTGCCCACCTCCACTGGTGTGCCACCTTCACCTGCCCGCCACTGCCACCCAGCTTGGGCCAGGTTTCCAATGCAAATATTTCTTTAACAGCAGGAGGGAGGCCCGAATCCCAGTCCTGGCCCAGCCCTCTGGTTCTGTGATGGGCAAGTTTCTTAACTTCTCTGGTCCTCAGTTTCCTCTCCTGTATAATGGGGATGTTGATAAGAGTATCTGCCTCACGGGATTACTGCAAGTACCTGGCACAGAGTGAAAGGACTCAGATAAAGTAATTATTATTATTAATTTAAAAGTATAAGCCCTGCTTCAGTGGATCTGCTATCCTCAGGTATTCATGCCGATAGCCACAGACCTATTCTAGCACCCATGACCAGTTCTGACTCCACACCGTCTCCTGGACTTAGGTCTCCAGGAGTCTGGCCTCAACTCCACTTTCAAGGGCCAGGCCTGAGTGCAGGATCCAGATATTCCTCCCCCACCTACCCCAGTCAGCCCTGCCTCCTCTTCCTGAGACAGAGCCACCCCTACCAGGAAGGTACAGCCAGATGTACATGCCAAAGCTCGCTGGAAATTGCCGGTCCAGGACTCAAACCCAGACTCCAAGCCCTTCCTCTCCTCCCAGATGCTGCCTCCAAGGCCTGTAAAATACAAAGCTGGAATGCTCCCCTGGAAGGAGGGCAAACTGGCTCAGTGGGATGCCTGGGCAGCACCAGGCCAGCTGCAGAGAACACAGGTGTGTCTTCTTGGCAGCTGGAGGCAAAGATGCTCTGCCTTTGAAGGGAGAGAATTGGCCACACATTAGACGCCAGAGGCAGGAAATAGAATCCGGCCTCAGTAAAGGATGGAACCAGGGAGAAACCACTTAAAACCAAGGACGGACATCAGGTAGAGGGTGATATTTGGAGTGGCTATTGCATGTCATTTTATAGGGTGGAAAGTCGAAAGGCAATCCAAGATGGAATTCAGCAGGAAGACACGGAAGCCTGCCCAATGGGAAGGGAGATGTCTCTGGGGTGTCTGGAAACTTCCTGATCAGACATGCTCATGAGCATGTCCTCTGGGTGGGTGTCAAGTGGAGCCTGCAGGAGACATGTCCCATCAGCCTCGAAGCAGCAGGGGAAGCCTCTTCCTCAACAGGAAGCCATTCTCCATTCCATGAGCCCATCCAAATTGTACCTGACAGAAAATCAGTCTCCATTAGGAGATGACAAAGTTTAAGAGACCTAAGACACATTTCCCTTGCTAATCGTATGCCCCCACCACCACCAAACTCCATGGCAAATAAAAACATTGGAATTGTTTCCTCTTGGTACCAGAGGCATACAGTATGACTGTTCATGAGATGAGACGACAGTCAAGGAAATTCTCAGGTGCTCTCTTGTGCCCTGGGTTGAAACAGAGAAGTCTTTGGTTTATGAGAGCTGCATAAACAAGTACAGGAGGGGGCGGATGTGGCTCAAATGGTTGGGCATCCATCTTCCATATGGAGGGACCTGGGTTCGATCCCCGGGACCTCCCGGTAAAAAGAAAAATATAGAAAATATAGAAGGCCAGGCCCTGCGAGTGGGCGCACCGTCAGGACCCGCAAGTGGATGAGCCCCCCAGGCCCCGCGTGTGGGTGAGCCATCAGGCCCTGCCAAGCCACACAGCAAGATGATGGCGTAACAGGAGAGTGACACAAGGGAGAGCCAAGACAAGATGCGCCAAAACACCAGAATTAAGGTGGCACAGGCGGTAGGACGCCTCTCTCCCACATTGGAGGTTCCCAGGATTGAATCCCAGTGAAGATAGGAGGAGAAGGATAAGAAGAGAGGGTAGGAAACAGGCACAGAGAATTGCCCAGTGAATGGATGCAAAAACGCAAAAATGGGGCGGGCAGAGGACTAAAAATGGGTAAAGGTAAGTAAGTAAGTATATTATTAAATAAATCTTTAAAAAAAAAACAACCAAGTACAGGAGACCCAGTACTTGGGCACAACTGACCTTTCTATCCTTGATCTCAAATCTCAGAGGAAATATTCTGGACAAAGGAATTTTTCAGATAAGAAAACACCTCTCCAAGTATCATTTAAAAAAAAAAAAGGAAATTCTCTAAAAGTGTCAGGGTTGTTTAACAGAACATATTGGGGAAAATCTAACCTGCTACTGATAATCCCACATCAATCCATTAACACATATTGGGGCACAAGGCCCCTCTTTGCTATGGAGGAAAGGTGTGGGACTTGGGTTTTGAGGCTATGAGTCTAGTCCTATCACTGCTGTTGACTCAGGTAACCCTATAAGCTTCTATTTCCTCACCTATAAAATGGGGGGGGTAGTGAGATGCAACAGCTCAACAGGATTTTTTTGAGAAATAAATTGAGGTGTATCAGAACCTGGTATATAATAGGAAGTTAATTAATGTGGTAGTTTATCCCTTAAAATATTTTTAATGTACTTCTTCGTCAAAAATAAACCTTAAAACTTAAGCAACCGGGAAGCGGATGTGGCTCAATCGATAGGGCTCCCGTTTACCATATGGGAGGCCCTGGGTTCGATTCTCGGGGCCTCCTGGTGAAGGCAAGCCAGCCCATGCGGCGCGGTGAGCTGATGCAGCAAGACGACCCAACAAAGGGAGACAAGCAGACACAGAAAAAAAAAACGCACAGCAAATGGACACAGCAAGCACAAGCAGCAAGGGGAGGATAAATAAATTTTTAAAAATCTAAGAAAAAAAAATGGGCATAATTATTAAAAAAAAAAAACTTAAGCAACCTCTACTTGACTACATATCCAGTTACATAGTTTTAATTCGAAGATTTATTTTGGTTTTATTGTTTTAATTATAAAAGTAATAAATGTTCTTTGTAAAAAACCCATGTCTTCCAAATAATTTCAATCCCCCCAAATTCTGAATGCCAAATAATGATTTTAAAAGGCAAAAATCAACTATTTTCCAACCACCCTGACAAAGGCTTGATATTTCATTATATATCTTCCCAGGCTTTTTAAGAAATGCACAGCCACTCTGTTTTCACAATGATGGAATTATTCTAGGCACGTTGCCTTGTAATCGTTTTTCATCTGTGATGTCTTGTGAATGCTTTTTTCATATGAAAAACAATGGCTCCACACTGTCCGTGTAAAGGCTGTATGGGACCTTACAGCGTGGATCCAACAGGTTTTATGTAACTGAACTCTGCTGAACGATATTTGGGTTATTTCTAATTTTTCACCCCTAGGAACAGCCCTGAGATGAATGTCTATGTACCTGCACACTTTCCCAATTGGGGTTCTCACCCTCACACTGAAGACACCTTTAGAAGCAGACACCTTGCTGTGAGGGCTCCGTCCTGCACACTGCAGGTCGTTGACAGCATCCCTGGCCTCTACCCACTAGACACCAGTAACATCCTCCCACTTGTGACAACCAAAAATGTCTCCAGACTTTGCTAAATGTCCTGCTGCAGGGGAGGAGGGCTGAGAACAGCTGTTTTAAGATAAACTCCCAGCAGCGGACTCATCAAGCAATGGAATATTGTCCCTTGTTAAACTGCCCTCCAGAAAGATTAAGCCAACTGGTATACCCGCCCACACTAGAGAAGGTACACCCCAGCCCAGTCGAAGGAAGAGCCATCCTCCTAATTTTTGCCAGGATGAAGGTCAATAAGGTCAACCTACTGTTTTTTAATTCCCTTAAAAAAAAAAAAAAAATTACTAGTGAGGTTGGGAAGTTTTCATCTAAAAGACATTTATAGTCTCATAAATTGCTGTGGTGTGTCCTTTGCTCAATTTTTTTTTTATCATGTTATTCATGACCAGCTATATATTTTTTCCCTTTTCAAAACTGTTTGTACAGATTTAGAGATTTAGTTGACATTACAATAAATCTCACCCATTGTAAGTGTACAGTTTGATGAGTTTTAACAAATGTAAAGTAAACATTTAGAAAATGCTACCACCACCACATCTAAGTTGTAAAATATTTCCTTTACCCCAAAGAGCTCCCTGATGCCCCACTGCGGTCAATCCTCAGGCAACCCCTGGTCTGCTGTTACAATACCATTGCCTTTTCCAGAATGTCTTCTTATAAATGGAATCATGCAGTAGGTGTAGTCTTTTGAGTCTGACTTCTTTCACTTAGCTTAATGTTTTGGAGATTTAACCTTTTTTGTTGCATATATCAGTAGTTGGTTCCTTTTTGATTGCTAAAAAGAATTCCAATGTATGGATCTACCTCATTTTATTTCTCCACTCATGAGTTGGCAGACGTGTGGGTTGTTTCAAGTCTGGAGGCTTCATGAATAATGCTGCCTTGAACATTCATGGACAAGTCTTTGTGCTACGATCAGCTGTTTAAAGATCTTGCCACGTTAATCTTCAAACGATGATATACAAGCAGGTCCTGTTAGAGTTCAAAACATGTGAACTGATACCACAAACGGTGCTTTATGGAGTACGCAACTCCAGACCTGTATTTCAAAGCCCATTAATCAGACGTTACTTCAAATGCCAGGGAGACTCCAGGATGGCACAAAATTCTAACAAAGGTCATGAGAAGCCAGATGTAACTTTGACAACCCCAGTCCCTAAAGCCATCAAGCCACAGTGTTCCCAGAATGACATACTGATACCAGGAAAGGCACTTTACATGGTATTTGCAAGCTTCTCACTCCCAAATGGTATTTCTAGGAAAGATATTCTCAGCTTAAGGGCCAGGAGAAAACCCACGTGCTTTTTGGATCAGAGTCTGCTGGTGGTATTTGGGATTTGTTAAACTCAAAAGTCACTGCTCTTTGAAGACTGTCTGTGCCTTTCTGGTTTTAGGAAGCAGAAGAAAAGCTGAAAACTCAAGAAACTAAAGTTACAACCAACAAAAGGTGTTCCAGGACATGGACCCGCCCAGATGAAACCACCTTCCCGTGTGTGGGCCGCACCTCCTTTCTGGAAGTCTCCTCCGGAGTGACACAGAAAGAGAAGATGAGAAAAATGTCCCACAGTGGTTTCTCTTCAAAGTGACCAGGCCAAAAGAAGGGGACTCCTGGTGGAAACAAGCTTGTTTCCTGTGTTACTTCAACCCTAACTTTGCACCGTGCCCTACCCAACTCCTTCCCCAAATACGTATTCCATTTACCATGAGAGTAGCCGATTCAAGCAGCGGTTGGATGCTGATTCCTCATCTCATCTATCCTCCCAATTAGGGGGCACTAGGTCAGTTTAGGAGAGATGACTGACCTCAGCCATGCCTGCTGCTAAGTCACACATTCTAGTCAAGTAACTTCCCAACTTGTTTTACTTCAACCTCTATTAAGAATACATTGTACATTACAACTCAACACACACACATATGCCAATCAAAATAAAAAATTTTATGAGGCAATACTTTTATCCTTACTACATGAGGTATCCTCTGAGATTTTCTATTTTGTTATTCTCCTTCTTCCTCCCTCCCTCTTCCTGCTTCCATCTTTTCTCCTCCTTTCTCCTCCTTCTCCTTCTTCCAAGGTTAGTTATTACTGGCTAGGCTGGTTTCACCACCTACTAATGGGTCCCAACGCACAGTCAGCAAACCACTGCCCTAGTCGACTGCTGGTGCGTCTTTCGACCCTACAGCAGGCGTTTGCTGAGAACCCGCTATTAAGCCTGAGCCCACACTAGGCACCAAGGAGACGTGGGCAAACTATGCAAGGCGCAGATATGGAGTTTACAGTCCAACAGGGCCCAGGAATAGAAGGAAAAGTGCAGGGAGCTTGTGTTGGGGGTGCCTGACCGTGTGTGTGTGTGTGTGTGTGTGTGTGTGTACACGAAGAGAGAGGGGAGAAGGGAGGAAGTATCAGTTTTGCTGAGGCCTGAACAGGAGCCAGGCAGATGAAGTGCAAGTACATGACTGGGTAAGTTGGGAGTGAGGGTGGAAAAGTGTTCCTCACCAAGGAACAGCAGACACAAAGTCTCTGAGACAAGAAAACGCAAGGCACGGCAGAAGGCAAGGAAGAGGCGCAGGGTGACCGGACTTTAGAGCCAGGGCTAGAATGAGGAGGCCTCGTGGGACTTGTTAAGCATTTTGGACTGTATTCTAAGCACAGCAGGAAGGAAGCCATGGCAAGGATCTAAACATACTGTCTGGGCCTTTGTAGCCAAAGGAATATCTCTTTTAAAAGCAAGAGCCGAATGATTTAAGTTTAGTACTTATTTTTACAGATGATTATAGTGTTTCTTATGGAAACCAGGCTCAAGATCACCTATGCCAGGATAGCTTAGCAAAAATAACAATAGTTAAAATGGAAGGAAGGAAGAAAGGGAGGAAGGGAGAGGGGGAGGGAGGAAAGCAATAGGTGTTAAAATAATAGATAACATTTATGGAGCGCCTACTCTGCATTGGTCTCTGCTCTGAGCTTTATATCAATTATCTTATTTAATTCTCATGACAATTCCATGGGATAGATACTATCATAATTCCTTTTTTTCAGATGAAGAAACTGAGACAGAGAGAGGTAAAGTAATTTTCCAAGATCATGGAGCTAAAAGAGGCAGAGTCTGGATTCTGCCAGGCTCTTAAGCACTAGATGCTGCCAAATCAATGAAGGGCACAAAACAAGAAGCCAGAGAAGTAAAGAGGATGCTCTTTCTTGCCTCTTTACTTGGTAGGCAGGAAAGGTCTCACAGAGACGGGGGAACTGGAGCATGGCCAATGGGTCAAGGACTTTTAGAGAAGTAACTCAGGCTGGCGGAGAGAACACTGAGAACATACGTGGAGAACGGGGATGTGTCTGGTTCTGCCTCCCTTCCCCAGGTCCTTCTCTGTAATGCAAGGGGTGACCCATGGTGATCCTGAGGTCAGAGAGTAACCCAGTCTGGCCAAAGTAGAAGGTGGTAGGGTTGAATGGAGAAGGCCCTTGAACACCATGGAAATGCGAGTACACACAGGTCATCACCCTGCATTTGGATCCCGACTCCACCACTCCTGAGTCCATCTAGGACCAGCCACCAAGCTCACAAAGTCTCAGTGACCACATGTGTAAAATGGGCTGATCATGGTTACCACTCATTACAGAACCTCGTGTAAAGCTCTTGGCATATAATACACCCTCAGCACATGTCAGCTATATTGTCATAATATTATTAAACTACTCTTTCTGGAAGGAAAACCACACGGGGTAGAACTAAAGCCATGCCATGTGTTGGTCTGGAAGCTGCTGAACACAATGGTGACCTGATCAGCAGCAGCTGCGGCTCCACCAAGTGCGCTCCAAGCCACACCCCTACCTGTAGCCACCAGGCTCCCGAATTTACTCTTTAGATGAAACCTGCCCTGATGAACTCTTCCCCGTTTCAAGTGAGGAATGGGGGTTATCAAAACTCCACTGTGATGGGTGATCACAGAGGTGGCCGCGGCCGTGTCCCCCAGCTACGTCTATCCACCCAACATCAGGAAATCACGGAGCCCTCGGCGCAGTCGATTTTAGACTTGTTCAAAGACATTCTCCAGCTGAATTGGAGCTGCCAGGTGTTCTTGCTGTCGTTCGCTTCCTGCCCCTTTGTGATGAGATGATTGCTTGTAGGACAACTGGCAATTACGGCTCTTTTAAGAGCCTGGGCACATATTAAAAGATTAGAAGTCCTGGAAACGTGCCATCAGATGATTAGGTAGCATTTGCGATGGAATGGGCCTTTAAGTAATCGTTTAAGTATAAAAATGTACTTTTCATTCCTGAAAATGTGGTGCTTTTCCTCTGTCCAGCCCCACACTGTCTTTCTCAGGCTTTGGCTCCATCTGAAGGTCAGACATGGGGGGAGGTCATAAAAGGTTGTCTTGGGACCCCGGGTGTTACCCAGGCCTCACATCAGGAGGGCAGTTCTCACCTAATGAAATGCTTTTGTGACAAATGAAATTTACTTTTAAGGTGTGTGTGTGGGGGGGGGTAGTTAAAGTGGCTATGGTGGCAAGACAAGTCTTCACTTTCATTTTTGCTCCAGCTAATGGAAGGGCCTTCATGAATTCATGCATTCATTCATACCCACCCACATACCATTTCTTCCCTCCTCTCTATCTCTCCCTCCCTCGGAGGCCCAGGGCTGCTGACCCTACAATTGCCAAATCCTGAGAGTGAGCACTTCCTTAAATTAGTGAATTAAGGACCTTGCTTGCCTCACCGTACTCCTGGCCCTGCTCCCTCTCTCCTTCCTCATTTTATGAATGAATGAATAGATGAATGAGTGGTCAAATGCCTAGTCCAAAGATAAATCAATAGGAAACAGCCAGATGGGGTTAAAAACAAAGGTGGTAAAATGGACAATAGACATTCTCCAACCAATACCAGAACAGGAGACACAGTGGAGACCCTCCTGACACCTGAATGAGGTGACCCAGGGGCAAGTAAAGGGTCCTGTCACAATCACCTGGTAAATATATATTTGACATAAAATAAAATGACCCCAAGAAGTTTTAAGAGCTAAAACTACACAGAAGCTAAAGACAGGAGAGCTCTGCAAGGAGAGATCTGACAACAGCATGAGAGGTGCAGGGACCCTTCGGTCCCAGGAGGTCCCTGGCTTCTCCAGGGAGCAGCTTGCACTTGGGAGACCTGTCACTCCTTCCACTGGCCAGAACCCAGCCTTAAGAGGCTAATGCCACACGGTGATTCCTGGATGCCTAAGGCAGATGTAGCCGCCTCGGAGAGCTTGGTTTACTGAATGGCAGCCGTCAGATCACCAGCGGCCTTCCATCCCCCAAGTACCTACCAAGCACCACCTTTGTGCCAGGTACTCACAGTACTTAGCGCTTGGGAAACCGTGGGAAACATGGCAGATAGAGCCCTGTCTTCATGGGGCATCCAGGCTCGTGGGGAAGACATGTTAATAAACTAATCACTGAGGAATTATTCATCAGCACAATGGTAATGAATTTGGACTGTAAGTTCCATGAGGGCAGGGATCTGGGTCCGTTTAGTGCATTGGTGTGTAAGAAGTGCCTAAAACAGAGCCTGGCACATAGTACGTGCTCAATAAATGTTTGCTGAATGAATGGAGTGCTATAAAAGCAAAGCCAATGGCATGGTGAGAGTACATGATGAGGGGACACCAGGGAAGGCTGTCCCGAGGAAGTGACATTTCACCGGAAGTGACGTTTGAGGAGTTGGCTTGGGAAAGACGTGCGTGCAGGGAAACCCATTCCCAGCAGGAAGAAAAGGCATGGTGATGGGAGGAGCTGAGAGTGTCAGGAGGACTGAAAGAGACCTCTTCAGCGTGCGAGGGGGGCTCTGAGCTGTAGCCAGAGAGCTTAGGCAGGGGCTAGATGGTACAGAGCCATGTCGGGGGTGCTTTGGAAGCCTGATACACACACCCCAAATCCAAATTGAAACAGTAGAGAGAGAGAGGGGAAGACATGATGCTCCTTCCCTCACTGTTCTCTCTCTTCTTCCAACCCCACTAAGTAATTAAAGATCATTCGATTAGATATCTTCATAGGATAATGTGTGCCTTCTTTTAATTGCTTAATGGAAGGCAGTGAAGAAACCATGAATTATCGCCCCAAATGGGATATTTGTCAAGGAAGAATTATGAGCCAGTATTCAGTGCTCCCAGTGAACTCAGGAAGAGCTAAATACTTCAAGCATTAGAAAGACAGCAGAACATAAACCAAGGAGGGCCCTGGTCCCGCTTCCCGGCAAGCCCCACCGCTTTCATGGCATCTGAGCACTTATTCCCGGAGGGGATGCTACCATCCTCTCTGCCCAGAAGCGCCCTTTCACAAACGAGGGGTGGCAGCGGCCCGACAAAGCTGACGATGCAGAAGTGCCCCAGGGCCCCCGAACCCCCCCCCCACGTCAACACCACCTGCCCCTCACACCCTCGCGGGGCGGACCACAACCGACCGCCTACATTCCCCGCTTTGAAGGAGCCTCCTAAATGTCAACAATTGCTTCAGTGATCGGGGGGAAATGGTGGGGTGTTCGTGGGCTCCCAGGAGAGGAAAAGAAAGAGTGGGTGCTGAGTGCTGGCCACAGCTGAAGGGCGATGGAGGGGCGGGGGCATTTCAGGGAAAAGCTGAAAAAGCCCGAAGACGATTTGACAATTTCTTCTGCACAAACTGCAGGACTAGGACTAGGAGACCAATCTGAGCAGCTAAGGAACCAGCCGCAGGGGGTGATTTCAGGAGGCCCCCTTCCGGGAAAGTCAACCAAGACAGCTTGCCGATTGCTGACATTCTGCACTTAGAGAATCTTCTCTTCGATGCAACGCTCTAGAGCTCCTAATATCTGATGGTAAATCATTTCAAGGCCAGACGCCCTCTCTCCTATGTCTAACACTTCCTCTGAGCCTTGGGCTCAGTAACTTCCCTTGCACGGATTTCTACCCGAGCTGCCTGGAAGCATCTTGAAGGCAGAGCCTTGGTCTTTTTAAGTTTCAATCTTCTGCACTGAGCAACAAGTAGCCACCTTCTACAGAAGTCCCACCTTGATTCCTTTGCCCACGCCATGCTCCCTTTCTGAAGTGATCTCCCAGCCCCTCTTCCACACCATCAACCCCAGTTCTATCCATCCATCATTTGGGGGCGCACACCAAGTTCCCAGGGCGGAGGGAAGAATGCCGACCCGGAACCCAGGACCCTTCACGTGCTCCCCTGCAGCACTGACCTCCTGCACCGCATGCTGTGGTACTTCCAGGATTGCACTTTGTTCCATGGTCTGATGCTCTGTACCTTCATCTGATTTCCCTGCCTTAGGGTGGGCTCCTCCAGGGAAGGGTCAGGGCCACGTGCATCTTGGGACCCAATCCCCTCAGTGCTGTGCCTTGCCTGCTGCCTGAAATTGCGTTTATCAGGGCAGAGTGCAAGACCAGAATTCACATGCCAGTGATTTAACAAGGGAGCACTCCCAGGAACGAGGTGGGGACAGGCAGGGGTCCCGAGCTTGATTTAACGCTCTCCTGCCACCATCTTGAAAGTCTTAATAATTTGGGAACCAGGAGCCCTGTGTTTTCATTTAGCACAGGGTCTGCAAATTATATAGCTGGTCCTGGGAGCGGGACAGGGTGGGTGAAAAAACCCTGCTAGGCTGTAATTTCGGGCTTAATGCCAGTCTTCAACCTGGTCCCATGGGGAGCTCTGGAACAAAACTTGACTCCTCAGAATTTGTCCCAACTTAAGGTAAGGGAGCTGGGCTAAGGGCTACCCAGGAAGAGGTAAATTCCCAGGCCCTTGCACCTCTCTGTGCATGGGGGGCAGCAGCTCTAGTAACCCAGAGGCGGTCTCAGAAGCAAGTCACCAATGCGGCCATTAGAAACAAAATATGTCAAGAAGCTAGGGCGCAAGTGTCCGGAACCATAAAAGGGCTCTGAGGGGGTCTGGGCAGAGTGCCAACTGTCTGCTACCACCGTCAATAAAATTACTTGAGTTGAATATCGAGTATTATTACTTGAGTTGGCACAAATTATGAGATCCAAAGATGAGTGAATGACTTGCCCTTGGTGACCCAGCTGAGTGAAGCAACTCCCTTCCAAAGAAAGAAGCTGTGTCATCTTTCTCTCCCTGCCAGCCAGTATTATAAATATACCACCATGAACTCGCTTCATTGACTCACCTCGCTGCATCTTCCCACATATGGCTAAGAGCATCCCAGATTGAGCAACAACTTGATCCTTAACACTCTCCAGTAAAATGCAAGCACTATTTAGCAGATTCCCATGCTGTCCTCCTTTCAGACACATTACACAAATACCTGTTCACCTTGCTGCAGCCCTCACCTGGTGGATCAGTAATGAGTGGAACTTCTATTGTGAAACTGAGCCAACTGGAAACTTCTTTCAGCAGAAAGCCTTCCTTTAGGTCAGACCTAAATTTTGGGGTGAGTTGCTAACAAAAGTTTCCCAAATATTCAGAGCTGCTCATTTCTTCATACATTTGGGGGTGTTGATCATGATACATATGACAGATGTAAGGAATTTTAATGAGAGGAACTAAAATGAGGGCAGATGCATGCACTGATATCCAATTTGCTCTAGTAACTTGATAGAGCTTTCCATCTGCTCCTCCTGTTTTCGCCTTGAGGAGGGGAAACTGTCAGATTCCCTTTCCAAATGGTCAATATTCAATCGCCAAGCTCCTTGATATTCTCCTGTCTCTTCTTTCCCCTGCAGCCTGGCTTCTCAGATTTCATTTTCCTGCCACTTGGTGGGCTGTGTTTCTATGCTTGGATCCCACTGTCTCAGTTGGGGATTATCATCATCTTTATGGCTGTAACAGGGAACATTTATTGAGTACTCACCACCTGCCAGGAACTGTTCTCAGTATTTTACATAAATGAACTCATTGAATCTTCACATCAAACCCTATGGGGTGGGTACCACTATTATTCCTACTTTACATATGAGTTAACAGGGATCCAGAGAGGTTAAGCAACTTACCCAAGGCCGCACAGCTAGTGTGGTAGGCAGAACTGGAAGATGGTCCCTGTGATTCCTGCCCCCTTTTCTATATACGCTATATGGTCCTCTCCCTTTAAGACCTGGGAATATGATGGGATATCATTCCCGTGCTTATGTTACATTATGTAGCAAAGGTAAAGAGATTGTGCGGATGTAATTAAGGTCCCTAATCAGTTGACTTTAAGTTACTCGAAAAGGAAAGTATCCTGGGTGGACCTGACCTGACCAGGTGAGCACACTAATGAGGGCTGAGGCCTTCTCTAGGCTCAGGGAGACTCTCCTGCTGGCCTTGAAGCAGCACACCTCCGTGAGTTTCACCACGAAAGGACTGCCAGCACTCACGTGAGCTCGAAAGAGGACACTGATCCTCTCATGGACCTACAGCCCTGGCCGACAGCTTGACTACAGCCTTGGGAGATCCTGAGCAGAGGATCCAGTTCAACTGGGTCCAGACTCCATGCCCACAAAAGCCATGGGACAATAAATGGATGCTGTTGCAAACTGCTAAGTTTGTGGTAGTTTGTTGTTTCATAGCAATACAAACGAACACAGCTAATAAGTGGCAGGGCTGAAACCCAGGCAGCCTGTCACTAGGGTTCTCACTCTAACCACTGGGCTCTCTTGCCACTCTTCTCAAGAACTGAGATGGATGAAAAATGAGAATGGGTAAAAAAAAAAAAAAAAGCCAGAGTAGACTGATCAGAAGACTCAGCTCTTACTAAGCTTAGGGTATCACCCCAAGACTAACAGCTTGTCCATCTACTACTCAGCACCCACCATGTGTCAGTTACCATGTTAGGCACAAAGAAAACACAGAAGCTGCCGGCATGGACCTTAGAATCTAATGGAGAAGATAGCACCAAACAAAGAAACAAAAGATTAAATAACCACAATAGGCAGAGGGCTATAAAGGAGAAGTAAGGGTGCTATGGGAACAAGTAACAGGTTCGAGAACCCCTCGACCTGTGGGTAAGTAGGAGTCAGTCAAGTAGAAGTGAGGCAGGGAGAAGTGAGTTCCAGGCAGAGAGAAAATCATGTGCAAAGGCCCTGGAGCAGGAAAAAAGCCACTACAGCAGAGGCACTAAACCAGGTCCTGCCTGCTGGAAGGGGAAGAAGGGTCCGCGATGAGGCTGGAAAGGGAGAGAGGGGCCAGCTCAATTCCAATGATACTGCTCAGTACAGCAGGGGCTGACCATTTACCTACAGCAGGGGCTGACCATTTAC
>JAKSZT010054303.1:1318252-1430387 GCA_026826555.1 Tolypeutes matacus | reverse complement strand
TACAGCAGGGGCTGACCATTTACCTACAGCAGGGGCTGACCATTTACCTACAGCAGGGGCTGACCATTTACCTACAGCAGGGGCTGACCATTTACCTTCAGAGGAATTCAGCACCACCTTACCCTGGACAACGAAACACATTTCACTGTCAGAGGCCCAAAAACTAAAATTCCTGTTTTCTGGGAAGAAAACGGGAAATAATTCCAAACTCAACAAGCCTTGGTAGGCTTTTATTATGAATCTGGCAGCTAAAAAATCTTTTGTCTGTTATCTTTTCTCAAATATTAAAAAACTAAACTCTAGCGGAGCGGGTGTAGCTCAATGGTTGAGCACCTGCTTCCCATGTACGAGGTCCTGGGTTCCATCCCCAGCACCTCCTTTAAAAAAAAGAAAAACTGAACCCTAAAGAGACTGTCGGGGAGTGTCTGGTCAGCAGGCTCCATGGGGTGGGGGACCACTAATCAGCACTTGCCACACTGGAGCTAAATCCCTTAAAGGAAACCTGGGAAGAACAGATCTGTTAGGATTAAGCCAGTGAACTGCTGTCTGCTGCCTCCTGAATTCAGAGTTAACAGCTAACGCTGGGCCCTGAGACACATGGCTCCGAGCCCTCTGAATCATCAGCATGGGAGCAGCATGTCCCATGACTCACACAGGCCTCAGCAGATGGAGAATCAGAGCACTGTGCCAGGCAGTGGGAAAGAGCATTAGATGGCTGGGAGTTACCTCCCATTTGCCAGCTGTGTGACCTAAGGCCAGTTATTAACCTCTCTGAGCCTTGGCATCATCCGTTGTCAAAAGGAGTTTCTATCTCCTAGGGTTAGGATGGTTAAATGAAAAACTGTGTGAAGAAATGTTAATAACTACCATCACCACCACTGCTACTTATACCATCATCATCGTCATGTCCTCATTATCATCATTATCATCACACTAATTATTGAACAACTGACTTGATGCTGAAAAGACACTTTGTGAATAAGCCCTTCTCTCCCACAACCCTGAGTGGAGTTAAATATGCATTAAATACCCAAGAAAGAGAGAATAAGAAGCACCCCTTCTCCCCCAGTACATGGAGTGGTCCATTCTTGCTGGCCATGGCTGTGGCAGAGGGGAATTCCTCAAGTCCCACCTGGTTCCTCTGAACTGGCGCCCACTCACTGAACAATCTCTAATTGCAGTTTGGTGCCCCTCATAAGTCTTACCCTAAGGAGAGGAGGTGCTGATGATAAAAACATTCTCATTCTTGTGGCAGATAGTTTGATTTCAATTAACAAATAGGCATCTCATTTATTATTTTTAAAAATCGCATAGAAGAACAGCCCATTCCCTGGACACTGCATTTGCATCCACAAATATATATTTAAGCACAGTTTGGGGGCCGCCCAAGCCAGAGGTGGCAATTAAGAAAAACATAAAGCATTTGTATGTGCTTCCCAAAGGTGCAGGGCTCTTTTGCACCCACTATTTCATTTGCTCTGCCCCAAGCCTATAAAGCATTACACTTCTCCTTGTTTCACAGGGATTCGGTGAATGCTGCTTTTAAGGTTAACATGAATAGACAAAAGTTCTGCTCTTTTAAAAAGAAGTTGTTAGTGACATAATTGTAAGAGGGAAGGTTGGTTAGAATGAATTATACAGAATGTTTTATGAGGTTTTTAAAAAAGCTTTTCTTATTAAGTAACTATAAAACCTCACTAAAATAGCTCAGACTAACTTGGGAGAAGGCCAGTCATAATTAGTGGAAAACCTGAAATGCAGAGTATTTGAAAAGAAATTCACTTTTTATACTTGAAGTACACACAGTCACGGGAACCCCCAGCTAATAAAGAGTCCATTCCCTTCACAAACAAACAAGACTCCCTATATGTGACCAGTGACCTTAAGGAGGTTAAGCAGCCCCACTGTGTGAGCTCAGAGGTCACGGCGGGCCTCAATTTCTTCACTGGAAAAGAAACAAGCACCAGGGGAAAGGACTGGATTGCCTCCAGGTACCTCTTGCATTACACATCTTGTCTTTTCTAATTATGTTCACGCTATTAATTTGCTTCACAAATTCCTTCTTCATGGTGAATTTGGAGAAAATGTTACATATTCTCAATTAGCAGGATTCAAATTAATGATCTTTCATTGTCTGCCAGGCAGATTTGGAGATGAAAAAGAAAATCAAAAAAGCAGTGAGGTTCAAGGAGGGCTCACTCTGACATGCACTCTCAGGTTCCCGTGGGTGATTTCTGCTCCCTGGGCCTCTGCCTTATGGAATCCCTGAAAAGACAGTTCAGTTATTTTGCTTTATTTCAGGGAAAAAGCACTGGTGAGTTGCCTAGGTGTCTAAGCCCGAAAAGTCAAAGGATGACAGCTGGGGTCTTTGAAGTCCAGTGCTCCAGGCCCTTCCAGATGCAAGGGCACACATGTGTTTTTTTTTTTTTTTTTTTTTTTTTTTTTTTTTACCGGGAGGTCCACGGGGATCGAACCCGGGTCCCTCCATATGGGAGACGGACGCCCAACCAATTGAGCCACATCCGACCCCCTACACACATGTGTTTTTGGAAGTCCACTCAATGTTCCAGAACGGAGCATCTCCAACTTCTCATCCCAAGAAAAGGTTACTCCAGTGGTTTCACAAGGTTTTGAGTAGCTGTTTAGTGACAAGGTTGGGCCTAATAGTGACAGACGCAAGGTTTGATTCTTCATCACCTAGAAAAAAGGTCATAATGGTACTAGCTAATATTGTGTCTGCTGGTGTCAGGCAGCGTGCTAAGGGTGCATGATTCCATTCAACCCTCGTGCCAGCCATACAGGGTTGGTACTGTAATTATCTTTATGTTCCATGAATTATAACTTTATTAATTTGTTCATTCATTTCCTCCCCTGTTCATTCATTCAATCGGCAAACATGTCCCAAGTTCCATGCTTGCAACTTCTTTGAGAGCATGACCACTTTGTTTCCTAGAAGCCATATTAAACGTAACAAATGCACTCTCCACATGGCCCATACATGATTCTGAGACCACACACGCTTACTCTTGAATAATCCAGGGTGTCTGCCCCTTTATATCCCGGTCTTTCTTGCTGCAGCAACCATTTAATACCTATTGTTTCAAACCATCTCCCTTCTTTTTCTTCTCCTGCCAATTACACCCTGACCCCTTTTTGAACCTCAAAATGGAGGATTGCACATAATTGCTCTGACAATTCCTGTAGTATGCGAGGTTGAAACCAAGTGCCTCATAATGAGATGCATAATTGCTTGGTGCAAAGCTTCTATTCACCAACCATCCTGTGATTCAGCCCAGGGATTCATTTTCCACCCATCTTCCCTCGATAAAGGCTCCGATTTCACTTCTCCAGCCCGAGACATTGAGAAGGAGCATTGTGTTCTTCGGCTGTCCCCATTCATCACAGTCATTCTGCTCATTTGCAATTTTCAGAATGGAGATCAACTCGAGCTAAACCAAAGGTGTTGTCACTTGAGAAACATCTCGTGGCAGTAACGGGAAACTTTGAGAAGCGTTTCTCAGATACCAAAGTAAGATGAAAATAACTGAAATGAAATTACTCTTTCCTGATTTTATAACACAGCCAGGGAGAGTGGAGCTGGGCAGCCAGCACCCGAGGTTTTACACCAAGTACCCCAGACCCGGCGGCTTGGACCACAACTATATGTCAGCAACAAAATATGAGTAACCAAACTGGGCACAGTGCTCTACAGTTTACAAGCTGCTCTCACCATCTCTTGAGAGAAGCACCGCCACCTCCATTTTTAGAGGTGAGGAACCTAAGTCTGGGAAGATTCGTGACTTGCTCAAAAACACCCAGGACTTCTGGCTCTCAGCATTGTCAGGGTGGGGTGGGAAATAAGTGGACCAAATCCAGCCATGTCCAGTCATTTGCAGATTGCCTGTGGCTGCTTTCATGTTACAGGGACAGAATTGAGTAGATACAACAGACCTGGGTGCAGAGCTTAAAAGATTCACTATCTGGACATTTACAAGAAGAATGTGTTGACCCCTGAGCTAAAGTTTAATACATGGACTTCATTCAGCACCTGAGAATGCTCCAGCAGAGCAAGATGGCTTTGGGGTGCTCTGGCTCTTGGTATGTGGACAATCATGGACCGAGCACTGAACTAGGAGTCAACTGACACTGGCTGTGGTTGCTGTGGCTGCTGCTATACAATTACACATCCTTACTATGCACCCAGCACTGTTCCAAGCACTGTATTGCATTACCTTCATTTACTCCTCAAAACAAACCTGTGAGGTAGGTACTGTTACTATTCCTACATAAAGAAATGAGGAACCAGGGGACACAGAGAGGTTGAGTAACTTGTCTAAGGTCACCCAGCTAGTAACAGGCCAAGTTTTCTGCTCCAGCACCCATACTCTTAATCAGCATGGTCTACTGCTCTCTAGTCTAGACTTTAGCCCCACCTTGGTCATTAATTAAGAGCTTGCCTTGGGAGAGTTATTTAATATCTCTGCACTTCCTTCTTTCTGCATCTACACAATGGGGAGGTGATACCTACCTTGGTGATCTGCAGAGAACTGTGAGTTTCAGTGACGTTAACCTAATTGAAGGAGCTTTGAATACAGTAGCATTATACAATCAGGAAGGAGAATCGTTACAAATATAACACCATCAACTCCAAACATGCATTCAGTCTTTAAAAAAAAAAAAAAAAATGCACTGACTAAATCCAGTGGTAGCACCTCCCGCCTCTAGGACCCGATCACCAAAACCATGCTTTGATGTAAAACTCAGAGAGTTGGAATGTTATCAAAACGGATCTTATACACGTAAGGATTTCAGCTGTATCTTCTCAGCCTACTCCTTGGAGGTGCGTGAGCCACACTGAGCCAGCGGCTCTGTCACCAGGCTTACTGGCTATATCTTAGATTTGCTAAGCATGTTCATCTTATCTCATCTAATCCTCAAAGCAACTCAAGAAGGAGGTGGTATCACATCACCATCATCAGTATTCCCATTTTTCAGATTCACCATGCTGCTGCTTGACTCTCTTTCCTGATGCCACATGGCCTAGCATCTCCCCAGCCGCCATCAGACCCTGACCAGGGGGAGAGGGCAGCCTAGCTCCAGTTAAAAAGGTATGTTCGTGCGTTAGTTTCCTTCTGCTGCTATGACAAATTAGCACAGATTTAGGCTTGAAACAATGCACCTGTGTTCTCTTACAGTTCTGAAGGTGCTGGCGGGGCTCTTGATTTGGAGGCTCTAGGGAAAAATCTATTTCTGTGCTTTTTCTAACTTCCAGAGGCTCATGGCCCCTTCTTCCTATCACTGCCCTCTGCTGTCTGACTGACCCTCCTGCCTCCTTGTGATTACTTGGAACTCCGCTGGATAATCCAGAATAATCTTCCCAGTTTTAAATCCTTAACTTAATCACATCTGTCAGGTCACTTTTTGCCATGTAACATCACATAGTCACAGGTTCTGGGGTCACTGCTCAGTCTGCCACAGCTGGGGAGACCAGTAACCGCAGGCTTTGGGTTTTGAATGACCTTGGGTCAAAAGCAGGGTCAAAGGTAACATCAAAGAGGAAGAACGGATGTCTGCAGGGGGTTCCCTTAACTGAGTTTAACAGCCTGTGCTACACACAAGGTCTGATTGGCCTTTGAGGCTGGTATTTATTCCCCAGGCAGGCTCTTAGAGCAGGCCTTGACAAAAGTGCCCCATAAACTGGGGGCTCTGGTCCATCGGGTTTTACAGATCCCAAGAACAGATCTCAGGATGACCAGAAAGTCAGTAACCAGATCCCGGAAAGACGGTACCCAGTGCACTAATGGATGACAAATGGCAGCAATTTGCCAAGGGCTGTGTTTGGCAAGGCCTTATCTTCATAGGATACTTATCACTTCTTCCCCTCTGATTTAGTTGCACCATAATACCCTGGGGAAGGAGATTCAATTACCAATTGCAATCGACTCTCCCATAATTCTCCCAGTTCCTGGTTTTTATTTCAAGATTATTGAGGCCTGAATCCCAATAATTTTTAAAGCAAAAATGAAATTACATTATATACTGTTTTCTCTGGTAAGACAAAGTATAAACCAACCAACCAACATAATACGTTGATTTTGCCACTTGCTCAAGAAAATGACACGTTGTTCTGGGTGAATAATTACCAAAAAGAAAATAATAATTCCAGTTCCTCTAGATGCTTCTCATTAAGAAAGGGGTTGGCAAATTATTTCTACTGTACCAATCTTTCAGGATGTCGATTTTGAAGAAGGCGACAAATTAGCCCATTTCTTGGCACTGGTTAAAGGCATGTTGGAAGAGAAGCTATTGATTAACATGAATTTGGAGATTATCTGTAGATCTCTATTTCTCATTCAATCTCTTCCTCCCATGACCATGAAATGGGTCAGCTGCTTCTGAACTCCCCTAGTATCTAATTCCTTAAAGTCACTATTTTTTTTTCTGGCACTATCTCATTTTTCCTCTAAAATGAAGGGAAAACTATGAGAGCACAGGCTGCAGTTTTAAACCGAGACGAACTGTCCTCCGGATGAGAGAGACTCAAATACAGCCAGTGAGAGAAAGGGGGATGCCATTTGTGAGCCTGTCTATATGCTGATAAGCTACCTTTGAGGGACATGTCCCAGTCTTCAAACCTCCTAATTTCCAAGTGTCACTATAGCATGCAATTTCCCCTACAAAATGCAATGAAAATTTCAGGCAGCCCCATCAGACCTCAAATGAAGGTTCTTCTGGAATGACAATTACAGAATTACAAAGCTGTCATGCTGGGTGGTTGGCTGGGCTCACTTACTAGCTAAGGGACTGGCTTGCTCCACTTCAAATTTGTCCTTCTACAAAGATAACAAGTTACTCCTTCTGATTGGACTTTCAGGTTGTTCTTGAAAAGTGAAAACCAGAATGTTCCATTTGCAAAAACCTAGGGCTCAGTGCGAGTTTATTGAATTCTTTACCTTAAGTAATCCTCTCCTATAACTCCCTCCAGCACTCAGCCAGTAGCAGCCCAGTGTCTCTACTTGTGTAGCCAACCCTCCCCCAAACAGGCAGTCCCAAAATGGGTAGCCCCTGCGGCCACCCTTTTCCAGCTGCCTGTTTGGGACTAGCTTTCACTGGCTCTGTGCTCCCTGTTAATTAGGAAGGAGACCCAGATCCATCCTGATTCCTGTTTGAACTCTGCTTCTTGGTCGGGGCTTTGGCAAATGGATAAAAGATGCCAATCAAGTAGGTCCACGTCGAGCCCAGGGCAAGGACCGGATGGAGTGACTGCGCCCCTCCCAACAAGAAGAATGAACTGAGAAGAAAATTATAGATGGTCACTGTGCCTAGGCAGGGAAGAGCTCAAAAAGGGAACATCTAAAAGCAGACTCCCAATTCCTTTTTTTGGTGGAAATTCCAGAATGTTCCAAACCCACAGAAGTACTTCCCTGCGACTTCCCTATTTCAGGCACAGTCTCTGGCCTGAGCAAATCCTTTCCCAGTTCTAGGATGCTCTGTCTGACTCATGCAGGGTCTGAGTGAGAAACCAGGCAGCGGAGACAAGTTAGTCACAGGCTATGGATGGATACCCATCCCATCATGCCTTGCTTTCCCTGCCCTACAGTCTGGCCTGCTGGGATGGGGGGGGGCTCCAGGAACAAGCCATGCATCCCACCACCCAGGTCACCCTGCATTTAATTCCAACTGACCACCTACAGAGGGCAGGCATGGAGCCAGGCCCATTTACTCATGCTCCTGTATTCCTCCCAGAAACCACGGGAAAGGGAGGGAGTTTCATCTCTATTTAAAAACCAGTTCAGTTCCTCCATTTAGTCAACAAAGCTCTACCCCAGCTGAGCTGGTGGAGGTGGCATGGTCCCAAGAACAAGAGGCTCTAGAGCTCAAATGAATCCTGGCTCTGCAACCCCCAACTGCTGGACTGGACAACCTCATTATCCACAACGATTGTGTTACTTTAAAACAAAACTCTCTGTGCCTCAGTTTTCTCATCTAGAAAATGGAAAATGATACATTCAGAATAGCTTTGAGAAACAGTAACAGACTGAAAGTGAAGGTCTGTATAAGTTATTGGGCAAGGGAAATTTCTAGTAAGAGGCAGTTCCTGGGACCCAAACTGAGATCATAATTTTGGAGGGGAGAAGGAAGAATAGTGGGAGTTTTTAAGGATGAGTAAGTAGGGTAAAAAAAAATAGTCACTGCTGAAATATTTGACTGTTTACTGCCAGCCACTGTTCTAGGCACTATACACAAAGTAATACATTGAATTTCCAGACCAACCCAAAGAGTAGATACTGTTATTTTACAGATTAAGAAACTGAGGCACAGAGAGATTAGGTAATTGGCCCAAAGTTACTACTCTGCCAGTAAGGGTGGATTTGAACCCAATCAATCTGACTCTGAGAACCCCCACTTCTAACCACGGTACTATGCAGTCTCTTTAGGTAAAGTTAAAATACTCCCACTTTTCAGGTGGGGAAACTGAAGTCCAAGAGGTTGAGTGACTCACCCAAAGACCCAGTGCTGGTAAGTGGAAAAGGCAGAATTTGAACCCAGATTTAAGGCTCTAAACTCCATTCTATTCCCACTAACCTGCACTGTATACGCTCTGCTGCACCAGGCATTTGGAGTAAAGGGGTGAGAGGATGACATGTAAGAATGCCTCTTGGAGGCAGAAGGCTGGGGGAGGGTGGGGAGCAGAGAGGACCTACTTCGTGCTCATCGTTCCTGTGTCTGACAAAGTGAGGTGCGCAGCAACCCAACCCATGAAGAAAACAAGCCTTTACTGTGGCCGCCCGAGGGAGCCCAGCTCAGCAACTAACCTCGCAAATCCCTTTCATGCAGGGACCCGGCACCCAGGAAGTCCAGGGCAGCCTTTTGCAGGCACTTCGGTGATTTGTGCTCCCAGGACGCCTGTTCTATCCCACATTTCTCTTCTCCCCGAGGTGAGCCAATTGTGGATATTTAATGCATCCTGAGGAACCAAGAGGTCCAGTGGGCTGCCGGTCATCTATTTCCATGGTACCCCAGCTCCTGCCACTGACCAGTGCTCCACAGCTACCTAAACACAGCTTTTATTTTCCGAAGTTTCAGAAAGCAGAAGCATGCCACACTCTGGGAGAGGTAAGAGGCCCTTTTCAATCTCCTGTTTTAGCACTCCCTGCAGAATCTGCTACTCTCCTCTGTTACGTAATGCACGGGACCTGGACTGCTTCTAGGAATCTGGGGTATGGACTGTTCTGGAAGGAGCCTGCTCCAGCTGAAGCATGCGCAGCTCACCTGGAGGCCCTGTGAAAGAGCAGATTCCCACTCAGCCAATCTGGGGCGCGGGCAGAGGTCCTGCATTTCTAACAAGCTGCCCGATCCTGGTGATCCTGCTGACCGTGGACCTGTCTTTGAGGAGTAAAGGCCTAGAGCAGTGGTTCTCAAATTTGGCAGCCCGCTGGAACCATCCGGAAGCTTTTAAAAAATATTGCTGCTGCAGAAATTCTGATGCAGTCAGCTCGGGGTGTGGCCTAGGCATTGGGATTTTTCATATCTCCTCTTTTGATTCTGAAGTACAGCCAAAGCTGAGAACCCCTGCTCTCAGAGGTGCAGTTTCCTTTTAACAGGAGGGAGAGTATCTGGCTCTATGGAGCTCTGTCTTCCAAGTGATCTTGGCCTCAACTTGCCCATGTGTCCCCCGGGGCCATTTGATCCTCTCTGACTTTTGTGCCTGAGCAGCAGCAGCATCCACTTCCACAGCCCTCACTAGGAGCCTGGCACCCTTCTAAGGCTTCACGTGTCGGGATTCAGTGAATCCTCACAAGAACCCTACGAGGTAGGAGCTATTATTACCCTCATTTTATAGGTGAGGAAACTGAGGCACAAAAAAGTAAGACACTCTCCCGAGTCACACCGCTGGTAGGTGGCAGCGCTGAGATTCCAGCCCAGGCGGACTGGCCCCAGAGCCCGAGCTCCTGCCCTCTATGCCGGGGCCTCAGACATTTCTTTCCCCAAACACTGGGACGGGATGCGAGGCCTGGATTCCAGCACAACTGAGCTGATCTAGGTCTCAAGAGCCAAAGCCCACACTGGTGGGATGTCCTTTATACCCTTGGATCTGTAGAGAACAGGCTGGAGATGGAACAGATGGTCAGACTGATGCCCCCAGCATGCAAAAGGACTGCCAGACACTGTATTTCTGGCATTCTGAGGCTTTAAGCCTGTCTGGAGGTGATTTAAGATGAAGAGAAGGAAAGGCTGCAGCAGGCCATTTCAGCAGCACCGGGAGTCGGCCTGGGTGTCACGCCCCGTGGGTTGCTCCAGGGCTGCTGAGGCCTGACAAGGCTGGGGCCTCCCCACATCAGCAAGGCTAACCGGCCAGGCCTCTGGTGTGGTAACGTAGATGGGAACAGCAGAAGAGCCCCTGGAGACTGGAGGCATCGACCTTTCTAGAAGTCAGAAGCTGCAGTGGGACTTGGCTCCACACACCCTTGGCCGCCTGTCCTAAGCACGGATGGGGAATGCCCGCCCAGGAGGACCAGCGCTTCAACCTCTGGAGTCGGGGCTTCCTCTCTCCTTTGCTGATTCCTAACCGTGCGAGGGAGGTCGGGGCCAGATGTTCCTCTGTGTGCCACCTCTCCTTACGGCCCTCGGCTTTCACTCAATCTGGATGACGAAGGCTCAACATGGATGCAACACACACACGCACACACACCTGCTCTAGATTAATGGTCCATCTCTACACTCTTCTGGTATCCCATAGTGAACTCAAATAAGATGCTGTTTTATAATGACAAACAGAGTGGCCCAAATCTCCTATTAGAGGTTGAGCTAATTAATAGAGGGCAAGGAGGGCAAGGACTCCTTCACCTTGAAAGCCCCCAGCATCCAGCAGAGTGCTGTGCGCTCGGTACCCAAGAGAAGGAAGGAAAGACGGTAAAGGAGTTTCATTTCCACGCATTCAACACATATTTACTAAGGGCCTACCTGTGCCATGCACTATGGAAAAAGGAGGGAAGGAGGGAGGAGAGGAGGGCAGAGAGTAACAGCCGAGAGAGGGCTAACTAGCGAAGGAGGGCGAGGACTGCATGGAGCAGCCTCCCATTCCTTTTCCAGTTCGGTGACGTGCTTTCCTTGGTTCCTTCCAGCAGCCAATCCCCTCCCATAGCTCTCTCCAGCGTCCACACGCCTGGCACATACTAGTCTAAAAAGGAATTTCATAACATCAAAGTTGAGATGGAAATGACGGATACACACATCAGACCTTCAAGGCGTGTGCGCTGACATTAGGGAGGGAGATTTAGGGGAGACGCAGTGCTCAGATGAAGGGACCTCACCAGCTCGGTGGTGGCTGGCTGCCTCCACACCTCGGGGAGGGAAGCCCTGGCTCCCCCACAGCATGGAGATGCGCACATGGGATGTCGTGGGGTGCTGGGGACACAGGGAAAGGGGGCTCCACTCAGTTCATCTACTGAGCTCCGCGGCTGGGGCCGCCCAGGAGTAGCTTTCAGGGCCCACCAAGATGAGTAAGACTTAGGTCCTGGCTTTGAGGGGCTCAAAGCCTAGTCAAATCATCCGATGCGTGGGATGAGTGTCAGGAAGGAGGGCGTGAGGGGGACAGAAGCATTTACAAGCCCCACACTGCCAATATGGCAGATACGAGCCATGTGTAGGCTGCTGAGCACTTCAAATAGGGCCAGCCTACTTAGAGATGAGCTGTGAGTGGAAAGTACACATCAGATTTCAAAGAACTAGTATGAAAACGAAAACATAAATTATCTTAATTTTTATTGCATAAAATACCTTAATTTTTATGATTACATATTATTCTGGGTATACTGAGTTAAATAAAATACTTAATTGATCTAAATTAATTTCTAATCAATAATTTGCTCGTTATAATTATTTTCACCTATTTTTTAGACTCAGCTACTTGTTCAACCAATGTTCGTAAGAGCATTACTCATGTTCTCCAAAATGTAGAAGCAACCCAAGAGTCTATCAGCAGATGATACATTCATACAATGGAATATTATTCAGCCATAAAAAGGAATGAAGTGCTCATAAATGCTACAGCATGGATGAACCTTAAAAACGTAAGCTGATGGGAATGGATGTAGCTCAAACGGTTGGGCGTCCACCTCCCATATGGAGGGACTTGGGTTCGATCCCCGGGAACTCCCGGTAAAAACAAACAAACAAACGAAAAAAAATGTAAGCTGAGTGAAAGAAGCCAGATACAAGAGGACAAATATTGCATGATTCCACTTATATGAAACATCTTGAACAAGCAAATTCACAGACACAGAAATTAGACTGGAAGTTACCAGGAGCCGGGGCAGGGGGAATACTGCTTAACGGGTACAGAGTTTCTGCTTGAAGTGATGAAAAATTTTGGTAATAGATGGTGGTGATGGTACCAAAATATTACAAATGTAACTAATGTCACCAGGTTGTACACTTAAAAAATTGTTAAAATGGCAAACTTTCTGTTATGCATATGTTACCACAATAATTTTTTAAGTTAAAAATACAAGAAAAATAGAAAGAAGTAATTTCACCTGTTTCTTTTTAATATTTTAAATGTGACTATTAGAAAATTTTAAATTACACATGAGTCCTTATATTTCTAGTGGGCAGCACTGTTTAGAAGGATATTTAACCCAGGCTTGGAGGGGGAAAAAAAAATCAGAGAAAAGTTCCTGGAGGAGGTCTCATCTCCGCTAATAAAAATACAGCACTGACTGAGAAGCTTGCTACATGCCTGGAGCTTTTTATATATTTTCTACTTTCATCCTAAATAATTGAACCATTGGTATTTTCTTCTTATTTACAAATGAGATCTTGAAAGGTTCAGCCATGTGCCCCAGATCTCAGAGCAATTAGTAGAGGCAGGCTGGAAACTCTGCTCCCCACCAGACCCACAGGCAGATGCGGGAAGGAAAGAGCGCGTGCCTCCGCCTCCCGTTTCTCCTACAGAAAAGCAGGAGAACAAGCCAGGTCTTTGTTTCAGCCCTTTCCATCCTGACAAGGTTAAAATCCAATTGGCTGAGAAACTACTTGAATTGGGCAATTTACAGAAAAATCAAATTATGTCGAGGCCTCTTATAATTGGGGGTAATTCAGGAAAGAATTTTCTGCAAATGGCAGATTTTACAGCTGTGTTACCATTTGGAAATTGCCAACGTCATTTTGTCACTCGAGTGCCTTCTCCAGTCGAAATATACCAGATTATATTCATACGGACTAACACACCAAAAAAAAAAAAAAAAAAACCATTAAAGCATAGAGTTTCCTATCCAGTTTTTATTTTATTGGGTCAAATTAAGGTTCCTAAAACCAAACAACAGCCAATAATGAAAGCCTGAATTAAATGTGGTTTTCACGATGAGACCAATGGGATGACATTAAAACCACCCAGAGACATGGTCTTATTTACCAACTGTTACTGAGGCACTTAGCTAGGTACTAGGGCTATGACAAATACAAACACAAGGAGACTTGTAAAACTTAAAAGCTGTATCTGCCCATTTTCCAAGATACACACACACACAGCCACTCACTGTCAAGCTTACTAATTCAACAGAGTCTGCCAGACATGTAACATAAATCAAAATTGTTAGGAAGTGCTCACCATGAATAGCTAGTTCCTTCCAGGCACAAGGAAATCTTCTATCTTATTATTATTGAGCAAAATTCCAAACGTGCATCTGTAAACTGTTGGAGCCTATAGCACAGGGGCACAGCAAGCACCTTCAGAAGTGCCAGGTGACCTAATTCAACCTGGATCACTGATGCCTACGGGTTAACTTGACCTTCACGCTATCCTAGGTGGTTTTCATATACATGCTCTTGATTTCTCACAAACCTGCAAGACTTGTACCATGCTCTCATTTTACAGACGATGGAACCAAGGCTTGAGGAGGTGGAGTAATTGACTTAGGTCACATAGCTGGGCCAGGATCCCCCAATTCCCTAATGTATCCTTTCCTCTCCTCTACCCCAAAGTGTGCCTAACACCAGAGTCCCCATCTGTCATGGCTTGATTGGAAATAGGACCAGGGCAGCTTCTCTTGTCCAAGAATAATGGAGCCACTGGCCATAGTCAAAGAGGCAACCCACTGTCCCTGGTTTTTGCAATAGGCCTCGCTCCCCTATTGTAATTTGCAATGAATAATGAAGCATTCTTCCAAGTGCTGTGTGTAAGATCAGGTTAATGTCATATTTCATCTTTGCCAGCCAGCTGCCGTTCTGCTAGGCTGACAGTAAGTAATATCTTTGCATAAGGAGCCAGTCTACAACTAAATCAATTAATCCCTTTCTGGCTGGTAGACAGCTGTTGGGTCAAAGCAAGATAATTAGATAGACTTGTCATTTACCAGGTGGTTGGTAATGAAGGGATTAATTGACCAGAGTTGGGGACGGTACAATGTCTGTTCTCTCTTGCCTTCCATTCAGTATCAATATTCCCGAACAGCAATTCAAAAGGCAGAGAGTCCTTTTTCTCCTCTATTTGTAAGATGGGAGCTGATCCTTCAGCGCTGCCCATCTGATGGCTTCCATGGAACAAGGCTGGTATTCCTTCTCGTGGGATCAAGAGAGGGGCAGCTCAAGTGTCCTTTCACAGGGCTCCTTTCAGTGCTTTTCCTGGGGGCTGCTATATCCTGGGGCTTGTTCCTTGGATCCTGACCACACAGGGCTGGATGGGACTCTACCACTCAGTGCACCATGTCCTAGCGGATGCCGCTAACTGCAAAGCCTTGGCATGGGGGCTGCTACGGATCGAACTGTGCTCGCCAAAGAGACCGTTCAATGTCCTAACCCCACACCCGTGAAAATGACCCGATTTGGAAAGAGGCTCTTTGAAGATGTTCCTAGTTAAGATTAGGCCAAACTGCACCCTAATCCCATTTGATTGATGTCCTTATAGGAAGAGGAAGAGAGAGACGATGGCCGTGGATTGCCCCAAGCCACCACCAGAATTCCAAGGAAGCACGGCCACGCCAGGACCTTCATTTCAGACTTCTGGCCTCCAGAACTGAATTAAATTTCCGTTCTTTTCAGCCACCCAGTTTGTTACAGCAGATCTAGGAAACTAAGACAGGGGCCTGCATATTGAAAGATGGGCTGTTTTATGGTGAACAGCCTCAGTGCATATGCTTTGAGATGCTTTTCATGTAATGGGTGATGTTAGAATCAAAGGATCAAACTTTCTTCGAGTTGGAGAGGCTCTTGAAGACCCTTCGGTGTGGAGCCTCTTAACTTTGGCTGCCCATTAAAATAAACCCGGGGAACTTTAGAAAATACTGCACCCCCAGCCCTATTCAGGGCAACAAAATCAAACTCTCTGGGGGTGAGGCTGGGCACCAGCCATTTTTTAAAAGCTCCCCAAGTGATTCTGAAGTGCAGCCAGGGTGGGGACCCACTGATCCAGCCTAACACCTTCATCGTATAGATGAGGACACCAAGGCCAAGACGGGCCGCTTCCTGCCTTGGAGCAGAGTGCAGTTCACACGCAGCTGAGCCAGGAGCAGAAGCCAGGTGCTCACAGTGCCTGCTGGTCCATAAGGCATTGCCCACACCAGCTCCTGGGGGTCCCTCGGGGCCACCAACCCGTCCAGTGGATAAGACTCCCCGGACAGTGGACAAGACCTCATCCACCTGCTGCCCACCTGCCTTTCCTGCTTCCTCTCAACCAGCTCAAACACGCAGGCTCACGCCAGCTACAACCCCCCGTGGCTCTCTGAATAGGCGGTGGGCTCTCCACCTGTGACCTCGCTCCTCCTGTTCCTTCCCTCAGGAATGCTGTTCCCTCATCTCTGTCATGAAATCTGTTGTACCTTGAAAGGTTTGGCTCACATAATGCCTCCTCCTTATTTATTATTATTTTAGGAGGTACAGGGAAATGAACCCAGGACCTCATACGTGGGAAGAAGGTGCTCCACCACTGAGCTACATCCACTCCCCAATGACAGTTGGTTTTTTCCTTTGTTTGTTTGTTTTTAGGAGGTACCAGGGATCGAACCCGGGAACTCATACGTGGGAAGCAGGTGCTCAACCACTTGAACTACATCCGTCTCCCATATGGAGGAACCTGGGTTCAATCCCCAGGACCTCCTGGTAAAATAAAATAAATAAATAAAGTAAAATAAAACAAAACAAAATAAAATAAAGTAAAATAAAACCTCCCATTGTGCATTGCCTCTCAAAGGGTTCAATTCAATTACTTGCTCCTGATTCTCATAGAACTTTGCAAAAAGCTCTATTAAATAGCACATATGTCTTATCATCTATGTGCCTCTCTTCCCCATGTCTTTTACCTCCATCTATTCTATAAATGTCTGTAGAAGAGACAAATCTGGGCAGGCAATGCTAGAAACCTATTTAAATTGGGGCTAGGAGAGTTTTTGCTTTTCCTTCTTGGGCTATTGTGAGCTTTTATCAGTCTAAAACATCCAAATGAATCAACATTGCCAGCTTCCAAATTTCACCAAAGTATGCTACCTGCAGCAGAAGTCTTGGTGCACCAACCAGGAGACAAAAGCGTCCCTTTGACTAGGCAAAATATCAAGCTCAGTAGGCAAAAAAATAAGTCTGCAGTTGCTTAGTGGACAACTACAGTGCCTTGCACACCATTCAATAAGCCTCAGCCCCTGCCTCTGGGAATTTTACAATTGATCCTGAGCACATGCCAGACCTTAGCTTGAGTCATGGGAAAGAGAATTGCAAGGAAGCGTTTTCCCACCTGAGAATTACAGAGAAAGTAACAGGTTCTGGTGGCCCTACAATGTAGCTGGGTTAGAGGGGCCCAGTCCTACCATGTAGGAGCTGTATGATCTTGGCAAATTTCTCAACCCTTCTGAACCTCAGTTAACTTATTTGAAAATTGGGGTCACTTCCTTATCTCCTTCTCTCCCTCCTCCTATCCATCCTTCTCCCTGGAGCCTATCAGATGGAGAAATAAATTTACTTTAGCACATGAAATAAAAAGGGGTCATCAAATAACAGATCTCAACAGTGACTGGGGGGATCCTGGTAGTGGCTGCAGAAATCGTTCCGCTTTCAGCAACCCTGGATCCTTTTTCCCTTAATTACTGGATTTTTTTCTTTAACAGTCTACCCAAAATACCACTAGATCCCTTGGCCACTTATTGTCCCCTATGATGGTTAATTTCATTTGTCTACGTGGTTAGGTTATGGTGTCCAGTTGTTTGGTGAAATGCTGGCCTGGCTGCTTCTGTGGAGGTACTGTGGAGGTGGGGTCAGCACCTAAAATCAGTTGACTTCACGTCAAGGATGTGGCCCTCAGTCATGTGTGTGGGCCTCCTCCAATCAGCTGGAAGCTTTAAATGGAGAGAATGGCAGGAAGTCTGCCTCAAGACTACACCCTCCACTCCCTTCTGGGTTTCCAGCCTAGGGAATCTGGACTCAAGACTTCAATATCACTCTTACCGGAATTTCCAACCTTGGCATGCCCCGCAGAATCTGGACTTGCCAGCCCCCTCCCCCACCCCATGATTGCACGAGCCAATTCCTTATAATAAATCTCTTTATATATATATATGTCCTGTTGGCTCTGTTTCTCTAGAGTCCCCAAAGACCCCGAGGAAAGTCGGTAGACAGCTTGATCAGAAGCACCCTGTGTGAGGCTCCGAGACTCAGCTCTTAGAAATGCACAGGCAGCCCCTGGGCTCTGTGTCCCTCTTCTTGGAACATGGTAATCACAGAGTAAGTGTAAAAGCTAAAGAAAGAACAGGCAGGGCAGGGCTGAACCACAAGAAGGATGCTGTGAAGATTTCAGGGAACCTATGAGAGGACCCAGGAGGTGGGCGAGGAAGAAGGACAAGCTGTCTCGCCCTCACCGGCATTTAGGGGCAATTATGCCCTATTAATGGCTGACAGGGTAGCTCTGCCTTGCGAGTCTAAGCCAAGCCAGGGCAGCCCGCAGAAGTATTCCACCCACAAATATGCAGTTGGCACTTGGCGCCAGCTGATCTGATCGGCAATTACGTGTTATTTTGGGGCCAGGGAGACAGCAGAAAACCAGGAAAATGATAAGACATCAGAGGGCAGTTTTTCTAAGAATACCAGTGACAACCTTTTTTTAAGCCAATTGTTTTTCTCATGGTTAGAGGTTTACAGGGCACTAAAATAAGAAAACCCTGGGACACTAAAATCAGATTATAGCCAGTTTTCCGGAGAGGCTTTTAAGCCTTTGTCCAATGAAAATCTGCTTTCGGTTCTTTTTTTTTGGAAGGGGGCTGGGGTACTTCTTGCCAAGAGAACTCTCCTAGTAACAGTGAGTACAGCGTAGAGTTAAAGAGACCTGGGTTTGTAGTTTGTCCTGGGTTGGAATCCTTACTTTGCCACTTACTAGCCCTGTGACCTTGGGCAAAATTGTGTCCTTGGCCTCAGGTCCCACACACATACAACGGGAGTGTAATACCCAGCTCCAAGGTTCCTACAAGGATTAGGTGAGATGCTTCGAAGCAGCCGCATGGCATCTGGCATATAGTACCAGAACGTGGTCATTAAGCCAGTGCCTTCTTGCCATAATGTTGGTTTCTTTTCTAAAATAAACGGTTCCTGTTTTCGCCATCATATATCAACCACAAATAGCCAGTCAGTATAAAAAGGGGAAATGCCATCTCCGGGAGAAGTTTGGGTTTGTCATCTGCCCCTGTGATAAGATCATCCCGGGCTCCGCAGCCTCAACGGCTTGGATGGTGGAGAAATCCGAGAAACTGCAACCAAGCTCAATTGGGTGCAAACTTTATATGTGTCTCATGGACACAAAACCTAACCAAACTCAAAAGGAACACTTTCCTGTTTCCTTCTCTCCCCCTAATACCCCAGCCCACAGCAGCCCAAATGCTCACCAAGTTTCTCCAAAAAGCACCACTCACTGACCTTGCGTGGGAATGGAACATAACTGCAGCTTGTAAAGGAAACGCGCCTAAGAAAAAACATCCCAAGACAACATCCCGAGGAAACAGGGTGATTTTCCTGGTTGCCGGCTGAACGGGGCAACTTGCCCAAGACAGTCCTGACTGAGGACGATGACTCACCTTAAGGTCAGCTCCCAGGGCTGTTTCTCCAGCCCGACCTCCCTCCCAGGTCCCAGGCTACTGCCAAATGAGCCTCTCCCCAGACAGCACTCTAAACCCCACCGCCAGGTGGCCGTGTCCTCTGCCTGGGAGACTGATCCCTTCTTTGGTTTACAAAAGGACCAGGCAGGGTGGACCTCGCCAGCCAACTCGTTCATGTCAACACTGGAATAGAAGAGGAACGAGGCATTGAAGGCGAGCCACCCATGTCCTGTTTGCCTTTGCGTGGCCCTGGGCTGCACTCCGTGATAACCGATAAAGAAATGGATGAGTGAATGAGTAAATGAATCTATGAATTAAACTCCACAGGAGGCACCGAGCAAGGCACATCACCTCATGCAACCCTGCCAGGTAGGCAGGCACTGTTTCCCGTGCTATCACTGAGGGGAAGGCAGTCTCAGAAAGGTTAGGTCACTTGCCCAGGGTCACTGAGCTAATAAATGATGAAACCAGGCTGCCTTGGCTTGCTAAGGCTGCCCTAACAAAGCACCACAAATGGTGGCTTAAAACAACAGAGACCTGTTGTCTCACAGTTCTGGAGACCAGAGGTCTGGAGTCAAGGTGCCGGCAGAGCCAAGCTCCCTGGCCCGTGCTTCTCCTGGCTCCTGGCGGTGGCTGGCTACCCGTGGTTGCCTTGGCTTGTGGCAGCCTAACCCTAACCTCTTCTCCCCTGTGTCTGCCTCTATCTCCTCTCACCTTCTTGTCAGGACACAAGCCATTCTGGATTAGGGCCGACCCCTAATCCAGTTTGGAATCATTTTAACCAATCCCATCTTTGAAGACCCTATTTCCAAATAAGGTCATATTCACGGGGCCAGAGGTTAGGACTTCAACACGGCTTTTGGGAGGACACAATTCGGGCTTCAGGTATTGATGCCACCCTCGAGGCCGTAATAATGACGAATCATAGTTACATAACCTCTGACACAGCAGAATCATTTCATCCTCCCAACACACCAGAGAGATTTTTTTTCAAATAGGAAAACACATAGCTAAAGAGGATCCATCAAGGAGTCAGGGTCACACAACCAGTTAGAAGTGAACTAGGAACCTGAACTGGACTTTCATTCACTCAGCTACAAATCATCGGGGGCCCCTACTGCAGGCGAAGTCCCGTGTGAGGGCCTGGCGATCCAATGGTGGATGGGACCCACACAGCCCACGGGCTTCCCATCCTATGAGGCACCTACTTCAGAATCGGCTCTTCCCAGGACACTATATGTTGCCCATAAAATTTCCTCGGGAAAGTAGTAGCACTTCAGCATTTTTGTTTTGAAGGGAAAAAAGGATCTGAGGACAGAAGATGTCAACAAAAAGAGGGAAATGGTTTGCATCTGAGTAGCATGTCTTGCTTGACACAGCTGACACAGCCTTTGTCAAAGCCCAATTCTGTCTCCTCCTGAGGACAGGGTGTACGGACAGGCTAAGACACTCACCTGTAATAATCAGGGAGTTTGGGCACCAAAGGAAACCCAAATATATCCCTGCTGAGTCATCACAGAACCCAGCAAAGGAAGCCTCAGGCAATGCTGAGTTTGCAAGTACCTGGCTAATCTGGCCTAGTCATACCTCGAGCTCAAAGTGATGGGAGTGGAAAGAGAATGAATTAATCTGGCTAGGCCACCCATGCACAAACTCAGGAGTCTAGAAGGAAGTGCAGGTGAAAGATTAGAAAGATATGTGGAATGCGAAAATTCTCAGGTTCATCCCTCTCTAAGATTTCTGGGAATTCAGCATCTTTGATGCCCAAGCAGTCTTCTTCCACACATCACTTGGATCCACCGTAATACTAAATTAAGAATTGGATACAAAATAAAGCCTGGGAACTCCAGCCAAACAACACACATATTTTTTTTTTCTTTCTTAACAGCCATTGAAGTTTGGCTGTTGTTGCCAGTTGTTCCCTCACCAGCTCTGGGCATCAAGTGCTAATTAATGTTCCCACAAAAGGACCAGCCCTGGAGCCTCCACATCAAGAAGGAAATACACCGCTGAGATCATTGCCATGGCGACCAGCCCTCCTAACTGAGTCCCTGCCTTTCCAAGGAGGACCCTTTCCCTTGGCTGGATCTTAATTTGCACAGAGTAACTCTTTTCATTACCACGGCACAGGGGCCATGTCTGCTGCCTTGTTAAACTAATGAGTCAGATTTACCGTGACAGCCACTTAGCACAAAGTCCCTGCACGCGAGGGAGTCGTGCCCAAATGGCGCAGCAAGGTAGGGCTCATGGGACGTCGCTGAGCTTTAGTAACTGGATGCGGAGGCCAGGTGGCGAGTTTGCCATGTGCAATCCTTCCTCGGTGGTGCCACAGCGTGACTGCACAGCCCGCCAGCTCTTCAACTTCGGAGTCCCATGGCAGGACCTGTGAGTGTGCGTATCCAGTGGGTGCAGGACTGCAAGCTTAGTCTAGCACTAAGCCCAGGGATGTCTCCAATTCCAAACACCCCTCACTAGAATTTCAGACATTATATGGAGAAAGGGTGATCAGAAAAGCAACTGCCAAAGGTGAGATGCCAGACAATGGAAGGAGGCTTCCCCAAAGAATAAGGGCTTTGAGTTTTTCTGTTTAAAAAAAAAAAAATGGATATGATGGAATCACAAAAGCAGGCAGGTCCCCAGGCTTACCTGGGTTGGGTTGTAGAGTTCCTGCAGGGGACTCCGGGACCCCTTCCGGCAGCAGATGTCCACACCAAATGGATTCCTCCGCATGACTGGGGAGAGAAAGTGAAGGCTCATCAGAAATGAGCAGCAAGGGGTTGTTGTCCGACAAAGGAAAAGGCACAGAGGAGGGGTAGAGGCAGGGGAGGAACAGAGGCATCAGCCTGTAGCAAAGAAAGACTTGCATTGCTGTTCCCACATTCAAGTTCTGTGTCACTGCCATTCTGTCTTCCCCAAGCTTCAGGCACCTCCACACCCAAAAGGATGCAACAACAACAAAATGGTAAAAATAATAATAATAAAATAATGATGCTAAAAATTCTTGCCAGCAAGTGTTTAAGAAAACAAGACAGACATCCTAAAATTCACTGACATGAGGCTATTTACAAAAAGGCTGATCCTCGAGACAGAATGCTACCAAGCCGCAGGCTCGGTGGTATATTTTAAATCCCACAGCCTTCTCCCTGAGGATGACTTCCTATTCCCAGTTCCATCTCCTGAGAATGGCACAAGGCCATCCCCAGAAGCACTCCTCCCTAGCGGGAAAGTCAGCTGCACTCAGCTGCTGGGACCTGGAGGGACCTGGGAAGATACCCTCAAAGCCTCTTTAAAATTGTCATTTTTCAATTAAAATATCACTTTGAGGCAGAAAGGACAAGGTGGTTTTAGACAGACAGGGAGGGCACTTACGACGAATAAAAGCAAGTGGATTAAGTGAACTCCCCCAAAATCCAACAGCCTGGAGGTCTATTTTTAAATGGAAATGGATGTTTTCTTTTTTGTTCTTCTTTTTCAGAAAGCACCCCCACTCCACCCAGCCCTCAAAAAGTGCTTGGCACATAGTCACCTGTTTGATTAGTATTATTAGAATGAGAGAAGGGAAAGAAGGAAAAAAGGAGGGAAGGAGGAAGGGAAAGGAGAAAATGAGGGAATCAGGGAGGAAGGAAGAAGATAAGGAGGGAGGGAGGGAGGGAGGCTTCCTTCCCAAATTAAGAGACAATTTTCTAATAGAATGCCAAGGTAGCAGCCTGGGTGCAACAAGGAAATGCAGAGTCTTCCTACGCTTAAACAACCCACCCACCCCCCACCTCACCCCCATGTAGTGGCAGCAGAATGCACAGATGGACAGAGTATATATTCCCTGGAGCAAACTAGAATTGAATTCTCACTCTGCCATATACCAGCTGTGTGTCTTGGGCACACTGCCTAACCTCTCTGTGCCTCAGTTTCTGCATCTGTGAAATGGGGATGAGAATAGTACCTAACGCTCTGGGATGATCGTGAGGATTAAATGAATTACTATATCCTGAATGTTAAAAATGGTGCCTGGAAAGTGCTAGAAAGTGTTTATTAGACATTTCTTGAAATTATTCTAAATTGTAAAGTAGATTTGCACATCACAATATGTGACAAAAATCATTGCCTCTGCACCTTCCCCACCAGGAGGGAAGGTGGGAACTTCTGTATTTGCCAGCCATCGAGGGAGTTGATGAGGTTACCAGATCTCAAGCTGGGCTTTGGCTTCTATGACAGAGAGCCCAAGACTACAAAGGCTGGGAGGGCTGGCCCTACGGGGGAACCAGCCAAGGGCCCTCTCCTGGGGGCCAATCTGAGGCCAGAAAACTGAGGAAAACAGTCTCTACAGGTAGCCAATTCTTCCTAGATGTGTCCAGGTGAATCTATGAATTTTCCTTTGACTTGTCCATTCGAGCCACGTGGAAAGTAATCATCAGTTCCAGGAAACTTGAAGCCATGATTTCTCTCTCCTTCCCCTTCCCCTTTACTTCCTAGAGCCGAGATGAGCAAACTTTTCCTGTAAAGGCCCAGATAGTAAATATTTAGGCTTTGTGCCATGAGGTCTCTATCGAAACTATTCAACCCTGCCACTGTTGTGCCAAAGCAGCCACAGACAGTGCAGAAATGAGCAGTTGTGGCCGTGTTCCCATAAAGCTTTGTTTATCGACACTGAAATTTGAATTCCATATGATTTCCACATGTCAGGAAACATTATTCTTCTTTGATTTTTTTTCCCAACCATAATAATAATGTAAAAACCCTTCTTAGGTGGTGGGCCGGGCTTGGCCCCCAGGTCATAGTTTGTGGACCCCTGTCCTGGAGACCTGCTTCAGGTGTTCCTGCGGTCAGCAGGACAAGCTCCTTACACACCCTCCATGCCCTGCAGCCTTCCCGGGGGAGGGGGGATCTGCAGGCAATGTCAATACATACAAGCCTTTAGAATATGATTAGCCTGGATGGAAAAACACTGTTTCTTTGTTCTTCCCTGGTTGTCCCAAAAAGAGGGAAAAAAACCCACGCTGTGTTCCTTTAATTTATTACTTCATTTTTCATTTCCACCCAAAAGGAGGTAAACTGTTAAATGCATGCAAGTTGCCCTCGGTGCATGCACAATGACATCACAACACTTCGGGGGAGAAAAAACAGCCATAAAACTTGTAAAATTATGCTCACACCATGCAAGATTAAATTCTCCCCATGGCGGCAGACGGGCTCAGCAAGGCCTAGGGTGTGGGGCAGCCACGGTGAAAACCCGACCATGGAACCCATTAAAGGTCTGCTTTTACAGGGGGCAATATTATTTAATTAGTTTATTTTTCTAATGCAAGGCCTTTAAAATGCTTTGACCATGTGGGGTCTGCAACTTGGGCCTTTTGCCTAAGGCCGTCTGCCTCCGTGCCTCCTCCAGGCCTGCCTCAACTCCACCGGGCACCGTGTAAACCAGCCTTGACACCCCAGGCCACAAAAGCAAGGGGCCTTGTGTGCTTTTTATGGGAATGGTCACAAGCCCACCATTTCTGGAAGGCTCAGTGGATGCCAGGCACTTCATGAAGTGTGATCCTCGCTGCAGAGAAGGAGCCACCTGAGTTGCACAGATAACCTCTGAGCTTCAGGAGGTAACTTCAGGAATCCAGCCAAGGTCAAGGTCAAGGTCAAGATCATGCAGGTGGAACGTCACCAAGCTGAGACTCAAACCTGGCAAACGTGGTCAGGCCCACCAGGCTTGGAAGCCCAGGTGAGCATTTCTCCTCCTGCCCCAGCAGGCCAGCTGACTAAGAAGAGACCCACAAATGTGCTAAATAAGAGACAGGAGAGGCCAAGAAAAGACAAAGTCTTCCATTTCGTGCTCTACAAAGTGGCGTTTCTCAGTCGGAGCTCTACTCACTTCTTTTATCAGACTGCTTGTTCAAAGGCAGATTTGGGGCCATATACTTGGGCTTCATCTCAGACTTGCTATATCAGAAGAGAGAAGGGGGAGTTGGCTTGAAGCCCCAGAATCTGCATTTTAATAAGACTCCTTCCCCTCCACTGGGGGGCCCCAAATCATACTCATCATGCTCTCTAAATCTTGAGAATTGGATTACAGAATAAATAATTCCCATGCCAGCTGGCTCCATTTTCCTGCAAAGGTACCAGAACATTTAAAATGAGAGCTGTGGAACATCTCCTATACCAGTGTTGGATGCGGGTACAAAAACCTCCCTAGAAGCTGAACCCTACTGTTTCTCTTTTAAGGGTTAGAGCACAGGTTTTGATTTCTAGGGGCCACTTCTGACTCAAGTGACAACAATGAGGACCTACCGTGCGCCTGGATGACAGCAGAAGAGCCAGTAGTAACACGTGCACATAACTGTCAATGCATTTACCCCATGCATGTCTTAGACAAAGTGGTGTCGGGGAAGGTTGAGTAACCAGTGTATAGACAGTGGCAGCTAAGGTTTAGAGAACACAACTGTGTACCTGTCCTATAGGTGGGTATCGCCACCATCCCCACTTTACTGAATAGAATACTGAGCCACAAGATGGGTAGGTAGCTTGCCCCAGCTCTCATGACTAGTGACGGAGGCAGGAGTCAGACCCAGGGCGTCCAGGTTGAGGCAGCCACACTGGGCCAACACTCACGGGTCACGTCAACCAAGCATCATAATCGTTGCCTCCTGGCCTGGGAACCAGCTGCCAGGCCTCTTCTAGACTTCTAGGATAGGTGATCCAATATGGAACGCAGTGTTATAAGATTCCCCAGAATGAGATGATGCCAAACTATTAACTAATGGTTGTTACACTCAGTCATTCATTCAACAAATTTGTATGGAGTGCCAAGGATACAATGGGCACTTTCCCAGCACGGCCACTGGGAGGGGTAGACCCTCTCTGTCTTGGTCACGTAGTTTTTCTGGTGCTAGGCAACAGCAGGCACTCAAAAGAGGTTTATGAATGAAGTAGGACTTAACACTTCCTTTAAGAGCATCAAGTTGTTGCCTCCTATATATAAAGGAAAGAGCCAGTAGCATCAGGCAACTGTTATTTTTTCCCCTTTGAAAATGAAAAGGTCTGGTGATCAGAAGCCCTAGGAAAGAAATCCCTGAGGCCATGTAACGGTGGCCTTCCAAGCGCCCACCGTCCTGAGGCTGATTTGTTTCAGCCTTTCCAAATGCAAATCAATGAAATCAGAGGCCATGCTGTGAGAACCTAATTGATCTAATTTACAGTGTGATTTCTTGGACCTAAGAACAGTTCTATATATTGCATGATACATAAATGCAGCAAAAATTACCATTAAACCACTCATAATGAAGAGCACATTGTTTTTAAATGGACGCCCCACTCCCGTCCTTCCAAACACATTCTCTATCAGTTAACCAGGTGCAGGGGGCAGAGAGTCAGCTCACCAAAAAGGAACTAGTGTGTCTCATTCTCTGAGGTGCTGCCTCGACCCTGTCGGTGGGGGCGAAAGGAAACTGCTGGATGCTGAATTCAGGTCTGAAGACATAAAACAGAAATGCTGCAGGATTGTGGGGAGCAAATGGACTTTGATGCATTTCATAAAACCAAAGACATTTTTTTAGGAGGTACTGGGGTTTGAACCTGGGACCTCATACGTGGGAAGCAGGGGCTCAACCACTGAGCAACACCCAATTCCCCAAAGACATTTAGAATTCTGAGAGATTATAGTCCAGCCCCCTCAATTTGCAGAAGAAACTCCAAGATCTTAAGCATGTGCCCAGGGTTCCCAGTATGGCCAACAGGAGAGTCAGGGCTGGAACTGAAGTCTTGTGCAATACGGCAACATGGGTCAAGAATCATCATCTTGAGAACTGCCATTCACTGAGAATTTATCATGTGCCTGGGACAATGCTAAGCCCTTTTCTCACACTGCTTCATTTAATCTTCACAATAACCCTTGAGGTTAGATATAATAGTAGTAATAGTATTATTAGTATGACAAAGGGGTGCTGATGCAAAGTACCAGAACCTTGTTGGCTTTTATAAAGGGTATTTATTTGGGGTAGAAGCTTACAGTCACAAGCCCTAAAGAGTCCAACTCAAGGTACCATAAGAGGTACTTTCTCACCCAAAGCCATTGGCCACATGTTGAATCAAGATGGTAGGTGATGTCTGCAAGGGTTCAGCCTTCCTTGTTCCTCTTAAGGCTCCGACGTCCCAGGTTCTTCCAATCTCAGCCATAGGCTGGCATAAGGCTCATCTCTCTCCCTCGGGGCTCATTTCTTTCCAGGCTCAGCTGCTCAGGTCTCTTCACAAGGGCATCTGTAGACTATCAGGCTCATCTCTCTTCCCAGGGGCCTCTGCCATGTCTAATGAGCTGTCTCTCTTCCTCTGAGTTCTTCTTCTGTGTTTACTTCTGTGTGAGGGTCTGTTTTATCCCCAAGGGGGCTGAGACTCAACACTGAATTGCACTCTAATGACATAGTTGGATCAGAGCCCTAATCGTAACATAATTTAATCAGACATCTCAGCTGAATCTAATACAATCAAAAGGTTATCAAGGCAGAGGAACCGACCAGTTTACAAACATAATCTATATTTCTTTTTGGAATTAATAAATAATATTAAACTGCTATAAACAGTAATCATAATAGTAATCATTATTATTACATCATTTATTCTCATTTTACAGTTGTGGAAATGGAAGCCCAGAGAAGTTAAATAACTTGCCCAAGATCACACAGCCAAATGGCAGGGGGCAAGTAGCAAATACAAACACAAATCTGTTTATTTCCAGAACCAGTGCTCTTGACCACTTCACCATTACACTTATGGCTCCTACAACAAAACCAGCACTCTCACTTGCCTGAACATTCAAATGGAAGCACTTCAGTAAGTACCAAACCACCCAAGTCCAAATGGATCTCCACTCCTCCCACAACCACCGCAAACTCTAAAATTCAGCAGGCTTTGGGTACTTTCCAGATCTTCTGATTTGCTAACAACCTGGGCATGATTTACCATGTGTTCTGAGAGTGCAAAGCAGTGACACAGTTACAGAGATTTTTTTTTTTCCCAAATGCACAAGTTCATGCTCGTGCCCCAGGGCCGTGTGATTCAGTCCATCAGTCAAGAAGATGTTGTAACAGGACAATGTCTGATTCAATCTCACCAAGTTAGAGGAAGGAGGAGCAATACCCAGCAACCGCAGAGGAAGCCATTCCCATGGCAAAAGGCAATTCTCCTCTGCAACTGTGTGACCCACACACAGCCTGTCCTGGAAGGACACAAAGCAAGAGCTCCCCCTTCCCCCATCCCCTGGCCCAACGATCACTGTGCTGAAACTAGGGTGACCAACCCTTCTGGTATGCCCAGGACTGAGGAGGTTCCCAGGCCTCAGGACTTTCAGTGCTAAAGCCAGACAAGTCCCAGACAAAACCGGACACAGTGGTCACCCTGCAGTGCCCTTGAGCATGGGAAGGGTCAGGAGTGCAAGTCAACTAGAACTAGATCAAGCCCTGGTTTCACCACTAACCACCCTTGGAATCTTAGGTCAACTTCCTAGTCTAGTTACACTTATATCCCAATAAGTGCCATTACCTCCATTTTAAAGACAAGGAAACTGTCTTTAAGTAAACTGGCTCAGAATTAAATGAAAATGTAAAACAGCATTTGTTTTCTTTTTCGTTTAAACAGTATTTTAAAATAGCATGAGAGGCACTCAAAAACCATCCATGTGAAAATGATGGGACTCAGAGTTTAGTGATCCCTCAGAAAGTTCGACTTAGAACCGCCGTATGAACCAGTAATTCCACTCGTAGGTATATCCCCAAAGAACTGGAAACAGGGACTCAAAGAGATGACTTGAAAGATGTACACCGATGTTCACAGCAGCATTATTTACGATAGCCGAAAGGTGACTCAACCCAAGTGTCCATCAGAAATGAATGGATAAAGAAAATGTGGTGCAGCTACACAATGGAATATTATTCAGCTATAAAAGGGATTATGCAGAAGTCTAATATCTGCTACAACATGGATGAACCTTGAGGACATCAGGTTGAGTAAAAAAGCCAGATACAAAAGCACACGTATTTTATGATTTCACTTATATGAACTATCTAGAATAAGCAAATTCATAGAGACAGAACGTAGATTAGAGGTTACCAGGGACTAGGGGGAGGGAGGGCTGGGGAGTTATTGCTTAACGGGTACAGAGTTTCTGTTTGGGGTGATGAAAATTTTTGGAAATGGTGATGATTTCACATTATGAATGTAAGTGTAATACACTCACTTGTATACTTAAAAACAGTTAAAATGGCAAGTTTTATGTTCTATATATTTTGCCACAATGAAAAAGAATTAATTAAAAAAAAAGTGAAGGGGACAAAAGTAACAGGACCAGATACTACCCCTAGCTCTGTCACCAAACTAAGACCCTCACTTTGAACATGGCCCCTCTGTACCCAAGCCTCTGCAATCAACCCACTCCCTCTTTCAGAGGTTTCTGAATCATTAGCTGACACGTGCCTAGGAGGGGGCTGTGCCTGTTTCCAGAAAACACTAGGTCCCTACCCAAGTGCAAACCTGACAACCTGCCAGGTTAGTGTGGAATTAGGGATGATCGGGCCAAGCAGAGCCTCTGCCCATCCAATAGTTTTCCCACAAGCAAAGAGGATGGAGAAAAGCAGCCTCAGGATTGGTTCTGACTTAGCAGGAGCAATGGCAGGATGCAAAGCTCAAGACTTATCCTCCTGGCCAGTGGGGTATACAGTCCACCCACTAAGAGAGTATGAGAGAAGGAAGGGGTGGCCAGGGGAGTGGAGGTGCCAGGCATTCAAAAGCAAAGCTACCGTGATTCAGTTGAACCCACCTCATCTCCAGCCCCAATTTCCAGGTGGAGAAAGGATCACCCAGGAAAGTGAGTGATTTGTCCAAGGTCACACAGCTAGTTAGAGGCAGAGTAAGGGTCTACTGATTCCTGTCCTCATCCCTTTCTGCTTTTGCATCCACTTTATACATAAATGCACATAAAACCAAAGCAAATAGTACTTGTCATTACTACATGCAATGAACTGAGATTTTCTTTTCTCTCTTTCTTAATACCGGTCACAACTCACTCAAACACTAGTGTCTAACCCCTGCTTTGACATCTTGAAAGAGTCCAGTAAGATTGTTAGTCTAGGTTCAATTTGAGGTTAGTTCAGAACTGAATACATTAAACACTGATAAGGAGAATTCCTGACTTTCACTCCTAAAATGTTCCTCCTCAATGGTCATCACACTGGAGGCTACCGCCATGCACCCAGCTGTGTACACCAAAAGCCCAGGGGGCACGCTTGCTTCTCTTGCCCTCATCTGCTCCACCCAGCTCATCATCATAGGTCTCCACCCTATCCACCCAGCTAACAGCCACCATCACCTCTCCGTTGGCCTATGACAGAAGCCTCTTAACTGGTCTCCCTGCTGCCACCCTGGTCTCCCTATTCTATGATGTACCAGAGGCCAGAAGAATCTTCTAAAAATGTAAATCAAATCACATAATCACCCCGGCTCCAAAGACCTCCCACTGTACTTAGAACAAAATCCAACGTTGTTTCCACAGCCTCCAAGGCCCCACAGACCTCCCCCTTGCCCACCTTCCCTCCCCTCCTCCAGCTATACTGGCCATCTGGCTGTTCCTCAAACACAAGCGTAAACCTCAGGGCCTTTGCACTTGCGGTTCCCTCTTTCCCAATACCAATATTGGGAAATTATCAGCTCCTCCAAGAGGCCTTCCCCAACCACACTATCTAACATGGCCTATCTTCTCTTTCTCTGTCCCTCCCCCACTTTATTCTTCTTCAAGACACTTCAAACCTCCTGGCATTTTATTTTAAATGTATATTGGTCACTGTCTATCACTACCACGAGACTGTAAACCCCGCGAGAGCAGGGACTGCTTGTCCACCACTACATCCTCAGTGCATAAAACACTGTCCAAATTCAGGGCCTGAATGAATGAATTAATCAGTGAATTCGAGTTCTTTCCCCAAAGAAAGGAAACCAGCCCATTTTTTAAACATAATTTCCCCTAATCCAATGTCTTCTAAAGTTTCCTGATCAATGTCTTCTAAATGCCTCAGAATTAACTGAGAGGCTTGTACAAAACACACATATTCAGTCCCTTCCCAGCACACCCTGAATCAGCTTCTCCTGGAGAGGAGCCTGGGAAGCTGCACGGTTCACGAGCATCCCAGGGCATCCGTATCTCAGAAAGTCTGGGGCCACTGGACCAGCCAGGTATGTGCATAAACAGGGCACGTGCGGGGTCATCTGGAGAAAAGGAGCGGGAGGGTTCAGGGGCCTGGGTATAGGCTGTCATGGGAAATGAGCTTCTGCGGTTCGTCTGGAGCCAAGTTGCAAAGGGTTGGCTGGCTAGGGCCGAAGTATTTATACCTTCTTTATTTATACCTCGCCTCATTGCAAAAAAGGATTTGGGGCCAGACTGGGAGGGCATTGATTTGATTCTGTAGTCAAAACGGGGCCCTTAAACGAGAGTTCAAGGCAGGGAATAATATGACTGGGGTTTTGCTTTTTAAGGGTCTTGCAGCGACATGGAAAGTGAAATCTGAGGTGGGACCCAGAGGCTGCTGGGTGAGGGGGTCAGCCCGTGAGGACACAGGGGTCAGTCGCAGGGGTCAGTCGCAGGATCATAGCCGCAGAACCACGAGTGTGGAGAGACCCCAAACTTAACCATGTCTTAGGGCTGTGAGCACGAAAGAAGGAAAAGGAATCGGGAACGAAATGAAGCCACCTGGGGGGCTGGTCTTCTAGGGATAGCTATTTGAATTAAGTAGCGTGATATCTGAGTCTGGGTCACTGGCTGCCAGAGCCCCTACCAGGGTGAGGTGGGGGTGGAGAGGGGGCACAGAGCTCGGCACCCCCAGGGTCTGCTCTGGAAGAAACACCAGGACACTGAGGTTAAAACCCACAAAGTGGCTTGAAATAATGATCCCAAAATTGTTTGGGATGATAAGATTGTTTCCTTAAAACCCAGGATGACTTTAAGTACAGAAAATGTTCAAAACAAGCAAATGCCTGGAGACAGAAAGTAGAAGTGCTGAGGCTAGGTGTGGAAATGGGGAGTGACGGTAAATAGACACCAGGGTTCTTTTTAGAATGATGGAAATGTTCTAAAATTAGATTGTGGTGATGGTTGTACAACTCTGTAAATATATTAAAATTCATTGAACTGTACCTAAAGCAAGTGAGTTTTAGACCAGGTAAATTATAGCTCAATAAAGCAGTTTTAAATAATTCAGTAAAGAAATGCTTGAGAGAAAAAAACTCACATAATATTTTCAAAATTTTGACCTATCCAAGTTGGCGAGCTACCTCGTAAGATCAATTGAACAATTCATTTGACTTAAATCTTAGAATTGATTTAAGTTGAAATCTTCTAAGTTTACATATATTATTGGAATCTTTGAGAAACTTAAAATGTACCATATTTATAAGACTGAGGTATTAGGTTTATATGGACTATTCAAGTACTTGGAGAAGTCTGTTTGTTAATCAGGCAACTGAAGCACTCAGAAAGGCTTCATTAAATATATTAAATTGTAAATGTAATTTAAAATGTTAAAAGAAGGTTAAGTTTGTTAAAAAAAAAAAAACTCCCCAAACATAGCTATTAAAAATCATTAGATTTATCAATAGAATAGGTAAAACTATAAATAGAAATTTATATTTTAGGAATAGAAATCTGAAAATAGAATATATGTAAGCAATAATCTTAACTTGCCAGGTTCCAGGATTTATAACTTTAATTTTTTTTTTTTTTTAAGAAGCCTCATATCACATTCAATGACATAAAAAAAAACCTCACATCAAGAGAGAGGAGATTAAAATATATTTTAAAAAATAACATTTATGTAAGCAAATGCACATATATGTATATATATTTATTTAAAAAATAAAAATAATAATAACAACAGGCAAAAAAAGAGAGAGAGAGGAGAATGAACAAGAATTACCACCTTGGGCTGGTCTGAGGTGTGTGGAGCCTGAGTGTCTGGGGTGAAGGAGAACCAGCCCCCCATCCCACCCCACCTCATCCCAGCAGCACAAATTCTGCTTCTGACAACCTCTGTCGTGGGAGAAGAACTTTATTCTTGAGAAACTTAAGGCCCTGTGAAAAAACCACAGTTCAAGGAATTGAAATTGGCAGTTAACCTAGGGAAGCCCTTATAAATTACGTTTTATGTTCCTTAAATAAAACATGAGAACGGCACTGGCAATACAGATGATGTTAATTACATTTTACACACCTTAAATGAGTAATTATGGGTATTGTACACTTCGTTTCCATTTACCCTTACTTGCCTGCAAGAGAATTTTTATACTCTCCCCTGCAGTTTCCCTGGAATGCTTATAAATTTATTTTGCAGTGATTCAGATATTTGCCAAAATACTTTTTCCTCCGTGCCTGGTGCTCCAAGCCTGACTGTAGGACTTAGAGACATTGATGTCTGCCTCTGGGGACCCCACGGCTTCAGAGACACAGAATAACAGGGACGCTTGCAAGGGGATATGTCCTAGGTAATCATCATTTAAGCTACTCAAGCCTAGTGGGCTATAAGGCCCAAACACGTGCCAGGGGGGATTTCTCCACCTCCTCCCTCATCTCCAGTACATAAGTCTGTTCAGCTCTGCATGGAATAAGTTCACGTTAATACAGTCAGACTGTGCCGGACGAGCCCCACTTCAGACAGGCCTCTTGCATTTGGTCCATTCCTTCCCAGCCACAGAACCTCTTCAAAAAGCCCAGGAAATCGTCACCCCCGCTTCATCTCTCTCAAAGCCACCGGGGCAAAGCCTTAGTCCTGCCCAGGCTTCTGCTTTCTTTCCCTTTTCCCCACCTTTGTCCTAGAAGGCAGTAGTAAGTGGTACCAGCTAACAAGACCACTGCTTCACATCCTCGTCTCTTGGCTTCAGTTGCCTGGTCTGTAAAATGGGAACAATAAAACTGCCTATCTTGTAGGGTTTTTGTGAAGATAAATTAGTCCAAGTGCTTAGAGGTTAAGTGCTCACTATCTGTAATTAGCTACCATTCCTGAAGTCCAGTACATTCTTATTCTAATCATCCCCCAAAAGAACACCTCAAAATCCTCTTACATCAAAACCCAACATTCTAACAAATGCATGACATTAATACAAGGTGTTAATAATAGGGTAGTACATGAGAAAATACACTTAATATAAACTTAGGACTATAGTTATTAGTACTATTTTGATATTCTTTCATCAATTGCAACAAAAGGACCAGGCTAAGGTAAAGTATCAACAATAATGGGGTATATGGGAATATTGTATTTTTTAACATGACTTTTATGTAAATCTACAACCCCTCTAGCTTATAAAATAATTTAAAAAACATTATGCTAAGTGAAAGAAACCAGAAACAAGGTACTATATATTGCATTATTTCATTTATATAAAATGTAAATATAAATAAATCTAGATTAGTGGCTGTGTAGGGCTGGGGAAAAATAAAGAGATTGAGAGATGACTAAGGGGTATGGGATTTTTCTTTTTGGAGTAATGATAATGTTCTAAAATTGATTGTGCTGATGAATGCACAACTCTGTGAAAAACTAAAAGCCATTGACTGTACACTTTGGATGGATTGTATAGTATGTGACTATATCTCAATAAAACTGCTTTAAAAAAGAAAAAAAAAAAACCAACATGCACCATTATGGAAGTGTAAATATATGCACTAAGCCGTGGACGCTAAAGTATTTTGCAAATCACAGAGGAAATATACGGTGAGTGGACAGAAGGAGCTGCTGATTTACAACATAGGTCTAAGCATTTTGGCTTTGCTCAGGGTGGGTGTGGGGCACTGCGGGCCACTAGTGGGGCCATCCGACATCCAGGGCTTGCATCCTCTCTCCAGGAGCAAGAGACAGCTAGAAAGAGAGTATCTCCCACGACGAAAGATGTACTCAGTCCCGTAGCGCTGTGCAAACCCAGATTTTCCATTCCGTGTGTCTGGATGACTTAAAGATGGGAAGTATTTTTTAAATTGTTCATGTGTATTATTTTCTACTGATACTTTTCTGGCATAAGATGCTAATGCTAACAGAAAGGGCACTGATTTTTAAAGTATTCCCATATGCATTATGTCATGGAGCCACGAAGGTGTTTACACCCTTCAAATCCAGCAATTCCCTCCTTGGGAAATTACACCAAGGGAATAATACAACAGCAGCTAAAAGATTTACACACAAAGCTGTTTATTATGGCATTTCCCTTCTAATGGCCAAAAATTAGAAACGCTCTAAGATACTCAAGATTTGAGTAATAATTTCATAAATCATAGTTCATTTAGGTACATTGTTAATAAATCAGAGTATATTAACTAGTCAAAAAGTGATACTGTTATTAAAAGGAATAATGTGAAAACAGGGAAATGGGGTTTAAGTAAAAGAAGCAGAATTCAAAATATTACAAGGATTACAATCTCAGCTCTGTTAAGACATATACAAACATAAAAGACAACATACAAGAATGAAAATAATTGTTAATGTAGCTTTTATGCTTTCTTTCATGTTGTATATTATTTTTTCCACTTAAAAATGGTGACTTTGATATAATATTATATCCAAATCAACTTTAAGTGTTAAAGATGCTACTGAAAGCCAGGGCAGTCCTAGACAAAGAAGTGAAAATTTCCCCAAGAAAGCCAAAAATCATCTGCAGTCACTGACGTGGAGCCCCTCCCCCCAACGAAGAGCTCTGAAAAAATAAGCACCAGGAGTGCATTTAATTTTTGCATATTTCAGGGCTATAAACCACCCAACTTAAGTCACCGCAATCATGAAGTGTTGTAGGGGTGAGGGAGATAAAAGCAGATGCTGGGAAAGACCCAAGAGTGGGGGTGGTGGAGGGGAGATGGCCCGGGCTGGAGGCGGAGATGCTCACACATGCTCTGGGCAGAGCTGTGCTGCACTTGAAAGGTTCCTCTTCTTGAACTGCGATCACAGGGAAAAGGCTCCTGCAGCTGCATCCTATTAAACATGCCCACGCTCCCCACCTCCCTCCCTTCCTCCCCCCATCCCTCTTTCCCTCTCTCCCTTCTGGCGAATTCAAGACCATCACTAGATAGACCCTCTGAAAACACAAAGTGGGATCTGAATGAACCCAAGTAGGGAAAAGGAAGGACCCAACCTACTACAGTAACTTTCCCCAGAGAGATGTTTAGAATTTTGAAACTTTCTTTTAAAAAAAAAAAATGCCTTGTGAAAAAATGGAGAGACAAAATCCCATCTCTGGTAAAGTAAAGAAAATCATGCACGAGATTCCTAGTATTGTGATGAAGCAGGAAGACGTGGCCCCCTGATGTGCTGTGTTTAGATATTAAGATTCCATGAAAGTGGGCCAGGCAGGGTCTGGTTGTGCAGCCAGATAAAAAAGCTGTAAAACAATAAAGTGTTTGCAAATGACTATAGATAAAAAGAATGTGAGGGCCAGTGGTCTGTCTCTATCCATGAGAAGTGGCCGGGGGTGACAGAGTGAGTTCTGGTTTGGGGCTTGCTGACACCTACGAGCTGGTGATTTGGTGTTCCTAATAAATGCCATGCTAAATCCCAAACACTTTAGTAAATGTATTTAACTCTCCCTTCCTCGCCACCATCCTGAGATGTGTTATGCCTATTTTACAGATGAGGAAACAAGCACCGAGAGGCTTGCCAAAGTGGTAACTTCCCAAAGTCACCCAGCTGGGAAATAATGGGTTCTCTACACTGACATAGCAGGGAAGTGGTTATAATGTCTGAGTATTAACAACTGGCCTGATGTAAGAGAGAAGGAGGAACAGAAGGGACTCGAGGCCCACAGAAAGCAATGGGTCAGAGTGCCCATCCATTGTAAGAGTAATGGAGCCGAGTCTACAGACCTGCTCTGGCCCAGCTGGGTCCAAATGTTGACATCCAAGTGTTCAAGAAGCAAGAACAACTGACTTTATTATCAGGGAGTAGAGCCAAGTGGCTAAGGGCAGCCCTTAAGAGTGTTCAAATTCCTGTTTCAGATCCCGGCTCCTCCCCTGAACAGCTGTGTGATCTTCTCCCAGTTTCTTACCCCCTCTGTGTCCCAGTTTTCTCACCTATAAGTTGAGAATCCTGAGCGAACTTGTGTTTTCAGGTTAAGAGGCTTAAATGAGGTGAAAGCACTGAATTCAATGGCTGCCGTGAGTCTGAGGTGCACATGCTGCTTTTATGTTTTCATTTCTCTGAAATAGGGACGCATCTTACCATCATAGACTTCTAAGATCAGATGAAATAAGGGGTGCGGATGATGATGATGTACAGCCCTGGTACTCCCCCTCATCCAAACCCCAGGAGGATGTCTTCTCTCTTCAATCTCACTCTTTCTTCTCTCTCCCTCCCTGCCCCCTTCTCTCTCTCTGTCTCAGCTGAAAGTTTAATGCTCTGCTTTCTAAACCAAGCTAAATATCCTCAAGTCCAAATAGCAAAATGCCCCAAACCTTCTGAGGACAAACCCAAAGAGAGGGCTTGCTTGGGTGTAGCAGGCCCTGTGAGCCAGGTGGGTGGTCAGCACTCACCACAGGGCAGGCCAAAGCCCTGCCCCTGGGCAAAGAGCAGGGGGGCAGCCACTGCAGCCACTGGCAAGCCAGACCAGGGAGGGCCTTCAGCAGTAGCGCCCGCTAGCATAAACCCTCCTCCAATCAACTGCTCCAGGCCTTGCTGAGGCCAGAAATCCTAGACAGTGCTCCTTTAAATCAATGGTATCAACTCATTCTCCAATGTTTTGCCACTAAATCAAATAATGATTAGCTTACTCAAAATCTGAACAACAAAGACAAACAAGTAGTTATGGCTAGAATTTTCTCAATTATCAAGCCTTTCTCCCATATAGCTTTCCTAAACTGTTGACATAGTTATGTTTGAATCACATAAATGACAGAGACTGAGGTAGTTAGACAGAATCCCTATGACTTCCAGGTGATCAAACGAGAGGTCATGCCAGTCCAAGCTGGCGGTTATCCGTTCGGCACAGGCTAACGACGGTGTGTTGTGTGAGGTTCCGAGGGCTACCAGGACAAAGCACCACAACTGGGTAGCTTAAAACAACAGAAATGTGTTGTCTCACAGGCCTAGAGGCTGGAGTCCAAGCTCTGTCGTGGAGAAGCTTTCCTTGCCTCTTTCCAGCCGTCAGCTGGCACAGCCCTCTGAGTCCCTCCTCTTCTGACAGGAACACCAGCCATATTGGATTAAGGGTCCAGTCTATCCTAGTAGGACCTCATTTTATCTTGCCTAATTCCATCTGTAACGACACAGTTTCTAAATAAGGTCACATTGTGAGGTACTGGGGAGTAAGTAGGATTTTCAGCATATCAACCCATAACAGAGGTCGGCACCCCCGAGGGCAGGACTGAATGTGCGTAGGAGTGAGGGCACAGGAATGGGTTTATAAGAGGCTCTACACTGAAAAAGCTCATGTCCAAGGTCAAGGGTCAGGGATATCTCAGAGGTGAGAACTGTAGGGAACAGAGAGGGTCCCAGAAAGAAAGGCACCCCTGCATTTCTGCCTTTCACTAACTTCTTACCTCAGTAAGCGCCAACACTAAGGTTTAGCTAGCGCTTTGCAATGAGTATGCCGGAATCGAGAATTCTAAGTGCGAATGTCTGCTTAAGCAAGTAGAATGGAACGTCAAAATCCTGCTTCTTTCCAACTGTAGGAGGAAGCCTCAGAGCATTCTTGACAAAATTCCTCCCAGCCAAGCTGCATCCCAGAAGTAAAACAAGAAATGCAAGGAAGGAAGGATTTCGTTCCCAAAACTTCCAGGAAGGCTTTATAACAGGGCACAGTTCTAACCCTGGTGAAGAGGGTGCAGGCTCAGTTACATGTTTTTCTACTATTCTCTAATTGCACCTGACAGACTGTGGAATCATTCACACTTCTCTTAACTTATCCACAGATCTATAAATATGAGATGCACGAAGTTTTTAAATGCCAACTGGAAAATAAGAAATGTAGCCTCATGGTATCTGGAAACAAACATCTAACCTAAATTACCTAATCAACTCCTTTTTTAACCACCCACCCCCGAAACTTTATTACACCTGTGCATGTAGTCAAAGTTTTGTACTTACTGTGGCTGAATAGTATTAGATACTTGAGCCAAATCCAGGAAATGATATTTAATTTCAAGTTTCTTTTATGCTCTGACTTAAGTCTGGAATCTTCCTTCTTGTCAACAGAAACAGCCAAAGGTATTTTATCCCCCAAACCTATAATGTGTGGGTGGGAGGGGAGTCACAATTGATTTCTCTTGAAGAAATAATGGAAGGGCCTAGGAAGCAAGAAGTAAATGCTTTTATTAGAAGTTCAGGCTTTTCTGATCTTCGACTATCTGACAGAACGAGAGGAATGGGATGCTTAGGGCTAGTCTTACGTGAGTACCATCGGTGGTCTTACAAATAATGGTTCTGTGTATCCCTCGATGAACAACACTGGTAGGGAGTGAGGTGACCCAGAAGATTCTAAAGCAGGAGGTGATCCAAAGCATCACTCTGGTCAGCTGGCTACTGCTGGATAAGATCCTTAAACATTTACCTCCAATAAAGTTTGGCCTAAAGAGTTTTTCAAGTTACCCTGTATGTAGCGAGTATGGGCCGGTGGGGGTCAGGCAGCAGAACATGGGCTGGGAACCTGGGGGATGGAGCCGCAGGGACACATCCACACACTGGCAATCAAAGTTTCCCACATTTGAGCATATTCATTCTCTTGTAACTTCAATTCAGACTAAACAGTAAAAACAGCCCGTCTCTGACGCGGGAAAGTGGGAATGATAACTATAAATGCCTGTTTAGCTGTCTGTGCCAATGAGCCTTCCACACAGCCTGCTTCACTTTATCCTCACTATCTGTCTTAAAGTTGAGAAATACAAGGTCAGAGAGGTTATGTGATTCCCCCAAGGTCATAGGATGGATCATGGGCTTGTCATTCTATAGATGGGAAAATGGAGGCTCGGTGACATTAAGGGACCTAATCCAGGGGCACAGAGCTAAGTGGCAGAGCAGAGACTCAAACCCAAGTGAATGAGACCCAAATTTAACCTCCTCCTTCTACACAGTAGTTTCCTCTTAAATATGGACGTTAAAACAAAAATTTTTAGTATCAACATTTAATATTTAGTGAATTAATTAATCCAGCTTTGCAGCTGAGATGATTTCAAGGCACAAGAGCCCAGAACATTCCAAGTTTTAACTCGAGAATGTGAAAGGTTTGGCTCTCACGTGATGGTCTATCTCCAAGTAATACAACAGGCGAGAGAGGACGCTGAAACCAGCTAGCCTTTTTATTTTTTAATGTTTCTCTTCCAGAATTCCTATCAGAGAGAGCTCTGTTGAGTTCTTTCCATACCTTGCTGCCAAATCACATCCCAGATTGAAAGTACAGTGACTCTACAGTACCAGACAGGACCTCCAAAAACTGGGGAAGGATAAACCATACCAGAAAGCTATTGACTCAATTTTCCACATTTCAACGTTATGCCGCCATCCTGGAGTTAGCCACCACATCCAGGGCTATTAACAGGACAGAGGCAGGGGGTTCTGAAAACATCATCAAGAAGATAAAGACCTGAGAGAAGAAACTGAAATAGTAAAGTCTGCTCAGAAGCAAAGACTGATTCTACCCAAATAGAGGAAAGGAAAAAAACGGAGAGGTCACAACATTTATACATGAATTTGGAAAGAACTCTCGATTCAGGAAAGCTTATTTTTAGGTTTATTTTATGACAAGCCATCAGGTCGATGGAAGCTGAACAAGTTCAAGGACTAGGAAGGTCTGATGCATGGGAAAGTCGGAGGGTCTGGTGACCAGGAAGCCAGAGCTGGGCTAAGCTCCTAACGAGCAGTGAGAACCCTTTCTGGGTCTCAATATCCTCGCACTTAAATAAGGGGGTTAGTCTATCTTAGATCCCATCCTGCTGCAAAACTCAATACTTCTGTAACTCTCAGTCCACTTGCTGATTTAATGCTCCACTGCTACAAAGACCAAAATGACACTGGCGACGTGCTGTGCCGCTGAACAGGCTGGCTTTTGTAGGCTTCCCTCAGAGCCTGGTAACCACAGAAATAAACCTCAATGTTCCCCAAAAAAGGTAAACTGGCCATGAATGCTGTTCCCCTTATGAAGTCAGCAGTGTGAAATGTATAACAAGATTGTCTACAGATCTTTGGTTGACCTGCGGTCTAAAAAAAAAGAAAAGAAAAAACAAAAAACCTCTTAAATATAAAAGGCCCGTTTGTTTGGTCCTCAACCAGATCTGTCTTGAGCTGGCAGCATGTAAAACTCCAGCCTCAGTCATAACTGTGACACATAGGAGGGAAACTGGAATTTTCACAGAGATAGCCTCTATTTTGCTGAGGGAGCCGGGGGAGGCAGGGGAAGTTGCCCTTGGCACTGCCCAGACAATGAACTCATCGACCTGCGTCACCCAGAAATAGAAGGAGCGTTAAACATAGCTCACGGTCTCCTCAGCTCAGACTGAGGCTAAACTGCTCCTAAGGAAGTCGGGAGTGGGGCTACTTACTTGATGCATAAGAATTTACCCTATCACCCCAATAATCCCCACGGCTCCTCTGTCACCTGAAACCAGTTATTAAGCACTTAATGTGTACAAGGCCATTCCTTCCAGTGCCCCAAAAAGAGCCTTCAAGAGTGGGTGGCAGCCCCCAGACACACCTAATCACACCGATGCAAACAGAAACATTCAGCCAGTGAGGCTTTTCAAGGATGTCCCCGAAATGGCTGGGGCTGAAGATAATAACCTTTCTCCTGAGTGAAGTTTCCAAAATCCTTTGTTGAAGCATCAGGCCCTGAACCTAAGGGGGAGCCGTGGCCATTTCCACCCCCTCAGGAGCCCTGGTACCCCTCAGGCCCCCGTGGGGTGGTGCTAATGCAGATTCCTGGGCCCCTGGCTCACTACCCTGATTCAACAGACCCCCCTGAAGGCCTGGAATCTGCCCTTTGAAAGGCGCCCCCAGGGGAGTTTGGGGGGATTTGAGGTTTATTCCAGGACCTGGGAAGAGCAGGCTGAAGAGAAGGGGTGGAAAAAACAGATGTAGCCGTGACAATAAAGGTTTGTGAAACATCTAGAGGATGTGGCTTCACTCCCCACACTGCCCGTTCCTCTTTCCAACTTCAAGGAGGTCCTTGACATGGTTTACTTGAACGAATACTAATTAGGTACCAAGCAAGGGCAGGGCTCATAGTATGCAATTTAACCTCCCATTATCCAGAACCAGAACTACCAGAGTTCCGACCTAACCCTCTTCCACAGACTTTTCATCACAGCACTTCAGTCTGCCCCCTCTGTAAAATGGGCCTTTTACATTTTACATGCCCTGGCTGCCTCTTGGGGTTGTTGTGAGCATCAGGGATTCCAGCCCCTGTTCTCCCAACCGTGTGACCTTGGGCTCCTTACATTCACCTCTGTGGGCCTCAGCTTCCACATCTTTAAAGTGGGCACAATAACAGTAATTTGCTCCTAGAGTTCTTGTGAGGAGTAAATGGGTTGATGCAAGAATAGCATTCAACCCCATAGAAAGCACACAATAAGCACTTAATAAATGCTCATTATTAACACACATTCATATGCTGCATGGGATATGCAAAATTAAGAGATGACAGTTTCCACACTTTTTCTTTTTTAATTTAAAAAGACCAATACCATCCTGCGGCTACAAATCACAGTCCCTTGGCTTAAAGGTGACAAGAATGAGTTTTAGTGAAGCCAACCTTTTTATTTCAAAAGTGATTTTCTCCACGTCCCAGGCAAAAGACCAAGGGATACCTCAACAAATAATTATTGAGCAGCTGCTGAGAGAGGGAAGGCAGAGCGGGCCATTCTAATAAAGGAGTGAGTGACCCCCTCCACCCTATCCCCCCAAACCTCCTGCCTACACAATGGCCTCCCTCAGAGGGGGACCAGCGGTGGCTCAGTGTCCGTCCCCTCCAGCCTACAGACTCCGCTCTGCTTCTCCACAGAATGTCAGCTTCTGGTCACACAGAACCTTCATCATTTCCAAACACATAAGCTCTTCCTGCTTCTAGGCTTTTCTTTGCCTTTGCAGTTGCCTCAGCCAGGAGCCTCTTTGCTCAGATTATCCATTCGGGCTGCAGCACAAGCACCCCGTCCTCAGGGAGGCCCCTCCTGACACCCCTTTAGCCCACTCCCCTGTGTGTTTCCCTCAGAGGGCTGACCCCAACCTGCAGTTACCTCATCTGCTGCCCTCTCTAGAATGGCAAACTCTAGGGGCCTCGTGGCAGGAGCTCAGGAAATACTTGTCAACCAAATCATACATCATATTTAGAGTGAACATATAACCCAGTCAGTCACCCTGCAATCACCCCAGTTTATGCCTGTGGTCCTAGATCAATTATTAATAGCATCTCTTTTCACTTTAACGAGTGGCTGGGTTTGGATGATACATATTGCACTGTTTCCATGAGAGGTGATAGAACCCAGGAGTTGAAAATCCCTTGTGATCAGACAAACTTCAGTGTCAGTTCCAAACCGTCTCTTCCTACTGTGTGATCTTCCGCAAGTCATTACTCTCTGATAAACCATCCGCACAGCAGTTCACCGAGACTGAAAGAGAGGGTGTCTACAAGTACTTGATGCATGGCACAAAGTAGGCAGTCAATAAATATTGGTATCAGTAGTAATAATATTGTTTGTCCTCTGAAGACAGACTACCTGGTCCACCACCTACTACCTGACAATGGCCAATTTACTTATCTTCTCAGCCATCTTCTCATCTCTAAAAGGAGAAGAAGAATCCCTAAACCCTGAGTGGCTGTGAGGATTAGATGAAATCATTCAAAGCACAGAGAACAATGCCTTGCAAATTCTAAGCACTCAATAAATAGTAGTGGTTATTAATATCCATATTCTAGACTCGCTTCCTAAATAGATGAGCTCTGTGAGGGCAAGAACCTTGTGTATTCCTTTCTGTACCCCCAAAACTAAATGCCTGGCACATTTTTCCTGAAGGACGGAGAGGAGTGGGCTTCCTTCTGAGGTCATCCCATACCCACCACCATCAAGCTTGATTCCTGATTTGAGAAGGCGTGCGGCTTGCGCCGTGTTGCACAGCATCTCAGAGGTAGAAAGCAGAGTGCCAGGAAGATGGTAACGTCCCCGGCTGCTCAAAGCCCTGCTGGTGGGAGGCTGAGGCTGGTTAAATGTTAAAAATGAGTCAACTTTTTCTTAGACAACAAGAACAACAATGAAGAGCGTGATGAGGAGGGGAATAAACAGGAGTGGGTGGAGGAGAGAAGCAGGCGCCTGACCCCAGCCAGGTGAAACTTAACGCTTTAGCAGCCGGGGGAGCAGGGGCATTGGAAAGCAGGAGGAGGGATTTAATTAGTTCCTCCCAAGCAGGCTGGCTCACAGCCTTGCTCCGTAGATGCTCATTCAATGTTCCTCTGACAACGCTGAGGAGATCAAAATGCAGGGCACTGAGGTTTTGTAGGTTATCAGATGTGTCAAGACCATTAACTGTGTCTATCCAAGTTTAACAGTTTGGCAGAATATGCTGTGGGGCTGCTCAGATGGCCAATGTGTTGACTGGGTGCAAAGGGAGCTCCTTCCGCAATCTTGCCCTCTTCCTCCATAAGTGTATGAAGCAGAATCAAGAGGATGTCACTGAATTCTGAACAGTAAAAGGGGATCCAGGCACAGTGTGGTCAATGGCATAACCCAAGATGAAGTGCACCATCATCTCCTTCAACATGATGACTTACCCCCAAAGGTCCTATGAGCTGGGGCAAAGAGATGGATAAGGGGCAGTCTGGGGAGTCTGGCATCCTAGCCTGGAATCTCCCCCCACTCATTTTGTTCTTATCACAGGCATGACGGTCCCATTTTCAGTCAAGCCAGCACCTCGGCTGTGCTCAGCCACAGAGCCATGTGTTAGGAAGACTGCAAAATGGAATCAGATGCCTTGCGGGCTCTTTCTCTAAACTTTGAAGATAACTGCTCAGAATGAAAGATTGAGAAAATAAGGGAGACTTGCCTCTAAATAAACTGGCCACCCTGCAATGATGGTTAACTTCAAGTAAATTCAACAGGTTGTATTTGTCATCTGTCTTTTTTATTCAGAATATAAAACGTTCTGAATAAATGAAGGGCCTCGTAAGTGGGGTTCCAGTAACTGATACAGTACTTCCAGGAGTGTTTTCTTTCCCTAGAATCCCTTCTACTGAAATAACCAAGTAGAGAGTTTTGTTTCATTTTGTTTTGAAAGCTAGGTAAGTGTGTAGACTACAGGGTTCCAATACTGGCTCTTTCACATCCTGGCTCTGTGACCTTGAACTGGTGACTGTGACTTTCTAAACTTCAGTATTCTCATTTGTAAAATAGGGATAATAATACTGACATCTCGTGCTGTTGTGCAGATTAATGAGCTAACCAGGGAGTGACAGAGAAGAGTGCCCGGCACACACAGTAAGTGCTTAAAAAATGTAGCTACACACACAAGACAGAACTGTACATGACATAAGAAGGATTCAAAGAATGAATGTGTGCCCTTCTGCCTCAAGGAGCTAACAACCACACCCTTTAAAGATTTCCAAGGGTCGGCTTCAAAACTCATTTTAGAAGTAGAGAAGCAGGATAGAAAAGTGGTTAAGCGCATAAACTATAGAGCCACAACCTCCTGGGACAGAATCCCAGCTCTACTTACTAGCTGTGTTACCTTGGTCAAATAACGTAACCCTTCTGTGCTTTAGTTTCCTCATCTGTAAAATGGAGATAGAATTGCCTACTTCACTGGATTGTTATAAGGCTTTAATGGATTAATATATGCAAGCCACGAGGCAAGCACTGTAAGTGTCTGCTGACGTCATTGTGTTGCCAAAAGAGGTCCGTCCCATCAGCAACTCCCGTGGTCACATTTGTAAAATGTCAAGATGACACCTGAAGTCCTGGGAAGCAACCAAGTAGCCAACCATGAGCCAGTCTCACCCCATCTCAGAGCTAGAAGGACTCTGGTTTACAGTTCATCAGTATACGTGTAGCAAGGAGAATTCAATTAAAATTGGCCCGGGTCACAACACCAATTCTCTGCATGCCCATCCTGGAGGGGGCTGAGACGGTGGGCAGGGGAGCTGTTGCAAGGAAAGCAAGAGGGAGGCTCTGTAGACGCTGACCCTCTGGCTGTTCCATGGTAACCCTAGCTGCCAGCAAGCCGAGCAGCAGTGACAAACGATAGCGAAGGAAGAGAACCTGGCTCCTCTCTAGTTCCAAGAGGCCAGAAGGCAAGAAGACCCCAACCCCCAAGCAGCTTTCCAGGTCATGGAGTCCAGACCAACCAACTCTCTGACACTGCTATAGAAAAAGTAACAGGTGACAGGCACACCGGTCCTCCCTGCAGTCACTCATGCTGGGAAGTCACAAATATATGGACCAGTTTAGTCTCTAAACCTTCTGCACAGCTCATGGAGCTAATCAAGCTCCCCCATGGGCCTGGAACCCTGGTCAACACTGTTAGGATACAAGGTAAAAGAACTGCAAGAGAGCTCATGCCCAAGTGGAGCTGGGGAGTGTCTCTCTGGAGTCACAAGCAACCAAATATAAGATGGTGTGCATGAAGACGGGTAAAACAAGAGGTGCTGGGGGATGGGGGTGGTCAGCAGAGACCATGCTGATTCTGCATGGAGAAAGGTGCTGGGATCTACTAGTGATGTCTGCTAGGGTCACATGAAGGAGAGATAGGGGTATATATTCGCTGGTACCTGGATCAGACCAAGGGATCCTCCTGATATTTCTAAGATCCTGAATAAGCATCCGTGTCCCAAATAGAGGGTATTTTAGAGAGTTTCCTGGAGGCAGGAAGTTGTATCCTTTTTTTTTAGGAGGTACTAGGTATTGAACCCAGGACCTCATACATGGGAAGAAAGTACATAATCACTGAGCTACATCCACTCCTCAATGAGAGTTGGTTTTTTTGTTTGCTTTTTTAAGAGGTACCAGGGATTGAACCTGGGCCCTTGTACACGGGAAGCAGGCACTCAACCACTTGAGCTACATCTGCTCCCCAGGAAGTTGTATCTTAAAGGACATGAGGGACTGGCAAGAAAAAAGTGGCAATGACCCAAGCCAGATAAACTTACACCCAGGAAATACGTTTCTACGCCGCCGCCCCCCCGCCCAGAAACACGTTTATAACCCCCCCCCCATATCATATTTAACAACAACAAAAACTCCTGTTCTGCCTTCTAAGAAAAGACTGAATTTTCTGCCAGATATGATTGAATCTCGAGGTATTTTGTAACTGTAAAAACTGCACCTCCTTGCCTACCTAAAATTCTCCCAACTTGTCATACTCAATCTCAGATTCATTTTGCTTGTTCCAGGTGATACAGGTTCACCTGATCCATGCAGCTCAATTTCCCAAAGGTTCCTGCAGCTTTAATGAACTTGGCTGGCTAAAGTGACTATGATATTTTATCTGTGTGACGGTACACTTTATTTTTTGGAGCCCTCAGAAAGGTTTTGCCTCTGGTAAATTGGTCTTGATGGAGAAGCTCAGATTTAAAGAATTGGAGGCCTGCCCTGAGCTAGATACCTAAGGTTCTAGACCTCAATTTCTATCAGTGTGAAGATTTAGGATTTTTCAGGCTCAGGGCACTATCGGGAAAGAATTATAAGGCTCTATTTTGGTTCTGTATGGAGAAAGGTGCTGGGATCCACTAGTGATGTCTGCTAGTACACTAAGGAGAGATGGAGGTGGATGTCTGCTGGTATCTGGATCAGCTCAAAGAACCTTCCTGATAATTCTAAGGTCCTGAATAATCATCTGAGTCCCAAACACAGGGTATTTTAGACTCACTACAGGCTTATTAGTTCAAATGGTTCTGAGCATAGAGTTATGAAGGCCACGCTCAGAGGTTCAAAGGACAAAGGAATCCCTTTGCTGCAAATAGAGAAAAAAAAACCCTGCTGTTTGTGGTGAGCAGATCCCTCCCAGGCCCACTCCAAGTTCCCTGCAAGCACGTGCCACAGGCCACAAGGTGGTACTCACCAACCTTCTCCCCCACCAATACCTGGTGGGATGGAGGAATGATTTCCCCACGTGAGAAACGAAATATTTTTGCGCAGCTGTTGAGTCACAATAATAACTTCTGCGAGAGTCTAAAATTATTTCTGTTATGAGCAGCTTTCATTTTATAGACAGATCCCTCAAAACAACTAAAAAGAGGAAAAGAGAAAGGAGAATTTCAAGCAAATGATGTAATGACTTCTACGGAATTTGACATCGGGCTTGGGGCGGGAATAGAGAAAGCAGCAATCTGTGGGGTCCATGAAGCCTTAAAACCTCTCTGCCAGGAAGACTCTGGATTCCCATTACAGAGGTGAGGGCACTGAGGCTTGGAGTCATGAAGTTAACTGGGGGTGAAGGTTTGTTTTTCAATATTATACTTGGCTCAGACTGAAAAAGAAAAGTCCTCATTTTCCACTTTGCAGTGTGCTGAATGGACGTGCTAAAGGGGGCCAGGGTGGGACAGGGCCAGAACTATCCAGAAGATTTGACAGGCCCTAGGAAATGTAGTCTAAAGAAGATGCCCAGAGGAAGAGAACATGGCTTCCTTATTACCCATTCCCACTCTTTAAGGAAACGTGGTAAATCTGGATGCTATGGGTTAACGATGTCCCCAAAAAGCCAGGTTCAAGTCCTACCCCTCAGTCCTATGAATGTGACCTTCTATGGAAATAGGGTTTTTGAAGATGTTATTACCAAACTGTGATCAGGGTGGGCCCTAATCTAATATGACCAGTGTACTCATCAGAAAGAGGGAACTGGGCACAGACAGAAAGACAGAGGGGGATACTGCGTGACGACTGAGGCAGAACGCCACCGAATGCAGGCAAGCCCCCGCCAGAAGCCAGGAGACAGGCCGGGAACAGATTCTTCCACAGACCTCGGAGGATGCACCGCCCTGCCGACACCTTGATTTCAGGCTTCTGCCTCCGGAACTGTGAGACAATAAATGACTACTGTTTTGAGCCACTTGGTTTCTGGGACAGTGTTAGGACAAGCCTAGGAACCTAAGAGAATGGTCTGGGCACCTCTGTTCCAACCAGTTCCATCCCCCTCCAGCCTGCACAGCAGAGGGACATGCCTCAGCTGCTGAAGGAAGAAGGGTGCTCTGTGTGCCTCTAGCTCTGAGAAGAACAAGGAAGGGCCAACTGCAGCAGGCCCTAATGAGTCAGGGTTCCTAACTGCTGCTGGCGAGGCCAGGACCACACAATTCCCCGGGGCCTTCTCATCCTCACACACTCACCCTGTCTCCCCAGCCCGTGCCCCCAGGTAGCCTGCAGACTCCCCAAATACTGCTAGGAGACAGCCTTGCTACCGGAGGCACTCTGAGCCACCTGATATTACACAAGTAGACAATCTAGTAAAATCCTAGAAAACATGCGGCGGGGAAGAGCTGCATGAGGTGGTCTCTAGGCTCCCTTCCCAGATCTCTAGCTGGTTCTGACCCCTTCTGCCACTGCCACTCGGGAGACACAAGTAAAATCATTTCCAGTCTAAGCTGCGGGTGACCTCTATCATTTTCATTTCAGGTTGAGAAATACCATCTATTTGGCTGTGGCAGAGATTTGACTTGTCCCAAATCTGATCCCCCCTTCTTTCATAGATCTAGAAACACAGCCAGACACTTGGGAACCTAAAATACAGACTAGATTTCGCAGCCTCCCCTACAGGGAGTAAGAGGCCACATGACCCAGTTCTGGCCAATGGGATGCGAGCAGAAGTGCGATGCCAACTTACTTGGCACACTGCCCTTTGCCGTCGTTCCCCCTCCCCTAGAAGGGATATGACGTAGTGGTGAGCCATCCTGGACCACAGAGAGAAGGCCAATGCTCTAGGATGATAGCGCAACAGGATGGAAGAGGCCTGGGTCTCCAACACTATGAAGCTGCCACGTCAGGCCACGACAGGACTATTACGTAAGAGATGAACTTCCATCTCCTGGAAGCCAGCGTAACCTAACACACTCCCATTTTCCCATCCAATCCTCCTAAGTACCAGATAAGGTTGGTAAAATTACCTTACGCATCTCAAAGATGGGGAAAAGTAGCACTAAGAGGTTAACTAACCTGCTCACAGCTACACAGTCCCTAAGTAGCTGAGGTGGGATTTTGGCTCTAATTCTAGGGCTTTTCTCCCAGGTTAAGGGACACTTCTGCTTCAGATTCTGTCCCCAGGATAACTCTGCTGCCCACGATGCAATTCAATTCACCAAAATCTCCAGTGAGCACCTAGTACTACCCTTGGGATTCTGCTTAATCTAAAAGATACAAAGATAAGTAAAACATGGTCCCAGATTCAAGAAACTCACAGGCTAATTAAAATGTTTATAATGTAGGACCAGCACCTTCCTTTAGAATGGTGGTGACAGTTTACAGAGTGTTTTATATTCATCATGGCTAAGAAGAGCAAGGACGTCAGCTGTAGAAGCTATTAAAGGACTAACCCAAGGTAACTCAGTAAGTGAGGGCACTGGGACTAGAACCCTTATCTTCTGAATTCAAGGCTGGCATCTTTTCTGCTACCCAACCATAAAGTGCCATAAAGTACTGGTGTTGGCTGTTGGGACATAACCATACTTTCCCAGCCTATCCCAAGATGCTTTCCCAGAGCTAATCTACGTTTCTGAGTTTTAAGTGCATACATCAAATTCATTCCACCCAAGACTGGATTTCTTGAGGGCACCTTGAGCCCCACCAACAGCTCAGCCAAACCTTCCCATGGCTTTGCCATGTTGGATTCCTAGATTAACTGTAAAGCTATGTCTCTCTATCTTTGAGCACTGAGCAAACTGCAAGCTAGGTTGAGCAGAATGATGCAACTGTCATATCTTTTTCCAACACTAGTTCAGTTTCCTATAGGCCCTGGATGTGCCTCCAGATCAATGCTAAACTGGGTCATAATCAAACACCCAACCTTGACCGTCAAGACCTTAGAGGATTTGGCTCTTGCCTCCCTCTCCCACTCCTCTCCAGGCACACTATTCCCCTAACATGCAAAGCTCATTCCAACCTCTGGACCTTTATCTTGGCATTCCTCTGCCGTGAACACTCTTCCCTTAGAACTATGCATGGCTCACCTGTTCACATCCCTGAAGTCTCTGCTCAGAAGTCACCTCCTCAGGGAGGCCTTCCTCAACTGCCCTTTCCAAAATAGTTTTCTCACTCTATCACTCTCTGTCCCCTTTAATGGCTTCTTAATTGCCCCAAATTACATTATTTATCATGCATGTGTTTACTTATTTAGAGTGTATATTCCCCACCAAAATGGAAGCTCCATGAAAGTAGTTATAGCATTTACAAGGGTTCCACTGCTATATCCCCACAATAGGTGCTCAAGACGCATTTGCTAAATAAGTGGATAAATTAATTTGTTGAACATCTACTATGTGCCAAGTGCTGTGCTAGGCTTTGGGGATAGAGATTTTTAAAAACCAACGACCCTATCCTTGAGTTCACAGCCCAGCGGGGACTGAAGTGCCCAAATCCACAAATGCTAGCAAAGAGGGTGTTCCTGGAGCACAGCAGAGGGAGCACACACCCAACTGCTGGACAGGGGAGTCACAAGCCCCGCCCTCCCTGCGGGGAATGCAACCTTGTAAGACTCAAACCCTGCCTTCAAAGGCCAATCATCCTTAACACCAATTCTGTTTAAACTCTTCCAAAAAATTGAAGAGGAGGGAAAATTATCCAACACATTTTATGAAGCCAACGTCACCCTAATACCAAAGCCTGATAAAGATTCTACAAGAAAATAAAATTACAGACCTATCTCTCTAATGAACATAGATGCAAAAATTCTCAACAAAATACTTGCAAATCGAATCCAATAGCATATCAAAAGACTTATACATCACGACCAAGTGGGATTTATTCCTGGTATGCAAGGCTGGTTCAGCGTAAGAAAATCAATCAATGTAATACACCACATTAACAAATTGAAGGAAAAAAACCACATGATCATCTCAATAGATGCAGAAAAGGCATTCGACAAAATCCAGCATCCTTTTTTGATAAAGGCCAATCATCCACTTGTGGGAAACAAGGGCTCAGCCAACCCCGATGATGGAGAGATGACCACTCCATTTCCTTACAACGGCCCTTGTGACTAATCTGCTTAGGAAGGAGTCACCCACATGGACCCTTAAAACCACATCTGACCCGGCTCTCTCTCGGGTCCTCCTGGTGCCCAAGGACTTGGAATTAAGAGTTCCCATCAAAGGGAGAGAATGCTAACAGCACAACAGAACCAATTTTACGCACCTTGGGAGGGGGTGGGGGAGGAGAGAGGGGATAGGCAGACCATCCCCAATTGGCAGGAATTCAGACCAGCTTTTCCTTAAAGCAAATCCTAAAAACAAGGACAGGGGAGGGTCCAGGAGAGCGCTCGGAGAGGCAGAGGGCCTGGAAGCTCAGTTTCGAGAAGTCTCATTTGTCTAAAGCAGTGAACAGATGCAAAGGCTTCCAGAGCCCAGGGAGGCCCCCCTCTGGTGTGCCCACCAGCTGGGACTGTGTTAAGTCCTCCCTTTATTTACGGAGGCTGCTGAGGAAAACAAAACGGCAGAGGGAGACACTATGTGAAAGCTGAGACTGAAATACTGATGAGGGACAGTAACCGCACATCTCCATGACAGGAAGACAGGACCTGCAGCTGCCGCCATCACCGGGAAAGCTTCTCTCGGCAGGTGAAAGCTGGTTGTTTCATGGCCCCGAACGGCACAGCCCTCAGCACGAGCTCTGGGCCCCAGTACAGGTTGTCCCGTCCCTGAGACGCCCTCTCCCCACTTTCTTCCTCTCCATACCTTCCTCCAGATCAAGGCCCACCACCCCCACGAAACCTTCTCTGAATGCCCCAGCCCGCACTGATTAGAATCATGGGAATGTTAAGAGCCAGAGGAAGCTTCGAGATAAACTGGTCCAATTCCCACATTCTCAGGGAAAAGAAACAGAAGTCCATGTGGCAGAGTGATCCGACTTCCAGGGTTTCCCCCTCCCCCAGGCCTCTGCTCCTTCTAGAGATAGTCCACCCTTTTTCTCTGCTGACCCCTTAAATCCATTCAAAGACTCCATCCTCTCCAGCCGTCTCCCTTCAAGACCAAGCCCTGCCCACCCTACCGTGTAAATTCCTCTCCAGATGGCCTCCTCCTCTCTGGTCCTTCCATCAGTGACTTTGTTCAAGCCCTGCTCATCTCCCCTGAAGCAGGTAGAAAAGCCTTATGCCTGGCCTGGTCTCCCAGATTTCCGTCTTCTTCCCATCCAGTGCATCCTCCTCCCAGCTCTCACCATGCGCACCTGACCATGCCACACCCTTACTTCCAATCCTTCAATGGTTCCCATCGCCCTAAGACGGAACCCAGTAAGCCCTCCAAGACCCAGCGTCTCCAGCCTCAGAGTCCCAGCTCCTCACAGCCAAGGGAACCAGAGAAAGTCCTGCTGGCATGAGGTGTAAGGGAGTCTACTTCCCTCCCCACCTCTGCCCGTTCCCCTTCACAGCCATCCCCAGCCACCCAAACTCAAGGACCATGCTTATAATCCCTTAGCCGGGTATAATGGAAAACATGAAGGCTTTGGAGCCAAACCTGGTTCAAATCTTAGCTCCATCAAGTTCCAGCTGGGTAACCTAGAACAAGTCCCTTGAGGTGTCTGAGCCTCAGTTTCTCCTCTGCAACATGGGCAACATATTCTCTTGAGAATTCAAGATAAAATAAACACCAACTGCTAGTATCACGACTTCTCTTTCTGGGATGCCCTTCTTGACCTTCCAAAGCTCATCCCCAGAACTTCCTCCACATACTACATGCTTGCGGGCCCAATTAGTGGGGCCGCCTCTGCCATGGGTTCCAAGTTCTGATGTGGAGAAAACTTCTCCCTCTCCTCTCCTCCTGCCCCCCACGTCAGTGATCCCGTCTCCCCTGGGGCAGGGCTCCAATCTCCAGCACCTCTTTCCTATCCAGCTGGCACAATGGGTCCTGGACTCCCCCTGCCTGGAAAGCGGCAGGGAGCTGCTCTTCCCTGAAGGCTTCCTTTGTGAGCCACCTCCCAACCTGTTGCTTTTAAGAACAGGCCCCCTGCCAGCTCTACCTGGCTTGGGGACAAGCCATTTAATGGAGGCTCCAGGGAAGAATTTTAATGCTTCCGACCCCTCCCCTGATACCTGGGCTCAGTGGGGTCGGGGGACTTTCCAAGGTCCCACAGCAGTTAGTTCCAAGACTAGAACCAGCTGAGGGCAGAGTCCAACAGAACAGTATTTTTATAAAAGTTAAAAATGTACAGAGAGGAAGGCAGGAAGTGAGGGGAGAGAGGAAAGAGAGAGGTCTGTGCCTCCTACCTGGAAAACAAGAAAAGATTTCTTGCCGGGTCACTCCAAGTTAGTAAAATTTAACCCATAAGCTTAAAAAGTGAAGACCTCACTACAAAAGAAAATTTTTTTTCTCCCTTTCCTATGGATCAACTCCTACTTACTCTACTACTCCCCACTGCCCCATGCCCACTCCTCCTTCCCACAGATACTCCTTTCCTTGGGGCCATGAAAGGGAGAAGGACAATGACCCTGCCTTGGAGAAAGGCAGAGCCAGCCACACTGTGTGCACATCTCCACTTTTCTTGGTCTCCCTAACGTGGCAGGCAACTGGCTTTCCCATCCCTCATGTCAGCAGTAAAGAAATTGTGGTGCTGAACAAAACAGTGCAGGGGTCACCTAACGTGCCTAACATAGCACTGAAAGAACAAAGGAAGGAATGAATGACCGAGCGAGTGAATGAATGGTAGTTCTTCTGATTGCAAGCTTAGAAACAGGGTTTTCCAAGCCCTGCCCTCACCCTTGGGAAGCCTCAAGTGCTGCAAATGGGACTGGATATTTCTCCTTTCTCCTAACTCTGGGTGGGGAGAATAATACCAGTAACTGGCAGAGCCAGTAACTGACTGACTCAAGGTCTAAGGTTTAGGTCATGGCTCGAGCTCCTATGAACCAACACAGAGCCACTGAGGGGTGGGGATGGAGGCGCTCAGAGGGCAGCCACTGGAGGTGTTCTCAAACTGCTTTCAAGTCATGGAAGCTTCTGTTCAAAGAAAATCTTTGTGCAGAAAACCTGGCACAGATTGAAGCAGTGCTGCTCCTCCACCTTCCCCAGCAGCCCCTGAGCTCCTCTGCTGAACCTCCAGGTATCCTGACACCTAGCATGAAAACACCTGATTCAGACCATTGCCCTCATTTTAGAGCAGGAAATGGAAGCCTAGAGCAAAGAACGTACAGTGGTGGTGGCACCAGAGCCCACACGTCCCTCCTGGTCTCCCTCATCTCTATTCACTCCCCAAGCCCTGGTCAGCCACGCCCACCAAGTGTGGGGCATTCCCTCGGTAGGGCTTGCTCTCTCGTGCTCCTGTGCCCTTGTACGTGCTGCTCCCTCAGCCTCAATGGACCCTCTCCTTTCACCCCTGGTCCCCCTCTTGCTGCCTGTGGTGACAGAGTCTAAGACAACCACGAGGATCCCCAAATACTGATATTCATGCTTGAGTAATCACCCTCCACCCCCTTGAGTGCAGGTAGTCTAGCAGCTCACTTCTAAGGAATAGAGCACAGCAAAGGCGAGGAGGAGTCACTTCCGTAATTACATTACATAAGATTATAGCTTCTGTCTTGCCATCACTCTTTCTCCCTTGCTGGCCTTGATAAAGTCAGCTGCCAGGCTGTGAGTTGCCCTGGGAGCACAAATACCACCACTACCACCACCATCATCATCTTCATCACCACCACCATCATTAGCACTGCCACCATCATCTCCACCACCACCATCATCATCTTCACCACCACCACCATCATTAGCACTGCCACCATCATCTCCTCCACCGACCCCATCATCTCCACCACCACCACTACCATCACCACCATCATCATAATCATCATCACCTCCACCTCCACCACCATCTTCATCATCCTCACAGCAAATCTGTGCCATGTACTGTGCAAAGTGCTTTACATTTGTTAGCTCATTTAATCCTTATGCTACTTAACCATTTTATTGATGAAAAAACTAAGTCTCCTGGATTGGAACCCAGATAGTGTGCAGTCTGTACTGATAACACCCTCCCCCTGCTGCTTCTCAGCACCGTGGTTAGAACTGATTACTGGCTTTCTTATCTCTCCTTCTAGTCAGTGGGATCCTCAAGGCTAGGAATTCTGACCTTTCATGCAACAAATTTTACTGAGCATCTTCTATGGGCCAGACATTCTGCTGGGCACGTCTGAGAATGGGAGGAGGACAACATAGTGAATAAGACAAGGGCAAGTTCTTTGCTCTCATTTTCAATAGAGAGGCAGAAAGGGAATATGAAACTAGGTAATCTCAGAGAGAGGTAAGAGCTAAAGTAGGGGCTAGGGGAGCTACTGCAGATTCGGCTCCCCAGGAAAGCCTCCCAAAGGTGGTGACATTTCTGCTGAGACTTGAATGAAAAGAAGAAGCCAGCCAAGCAAAGACCCAGGGGGAAAGCATCTGGACCTTGTGGCAGGAACAAGCTCGATGTTTTTCACCTTGTCACACCAAAATGACATATAGTCTTGGGCTTTGCTACTCAGGGCCAGCAGCATCACGTCTCCCAGGAACTTGAGAGAATAGCAGAATCGCATCCCCAGTCCAAACCCACTGAATCAGGATCTGCATTTTAACAAGCTCCTCTGGTGATTTGCATGCACATGAAAGATAAAGCACTCAAAACATGCTTGTTGAATGAATGAATGAATGAATGCCCTGCAGATCAAGTTTCCAATTCCAGCTGCACCACCCGTAGCACCCCGACAACCTCTCCTTCCCAGAGAGCTAGGAAGGTGTCAATTTCACAGCCCATAAAGCAGGCTGCCTGACAGCTGCCAGCAGAACACGCAGGGAGGCCACCAGCCCACTTCAGGATCAAATCGCCCAGCAGCTGCCCCACACCCATGTTTTGCACACCACGGTGTCTCTACCTCTCCCAGCTTCCCCACAGCCCCACGGGATGTTTCAGATTTCCATTACTAGTCCCCAAATGGCTATCAAACCCACACAGCTTGGCTAAAAATACTCTTCATACTTGTTAGGCCTCCACACCATTAAATCACTTCGAGGAATCTGACAGCTGTAATTATCAAAATATGTAAATCCAGCCTTTTCATAGAGAAGTCGCCTAAGTGACGCTGGCACCTCCCAAGCCAGAAAGGAGGGGGAAGGTAATCTTGTCTCTTCTTTGATGATCTGAAAGTGATTGAAAATGGATGAATCCAGCAACATGGGCAGAGCTGAACTGCTCTTCACTATCTATGATCAATACCTACTTACAAAAGCCAGTTAGACATAGGATATAAGCTGAAAGCAGCCCAGCTCCCTGCACCCCACCCAAGGAATCACGCTGTCAGTGATTGGAGACACCCTGAGACCAACTTAGCACCTGCGTGTGGGTCTAAGAGGTGTCAGTCTGAACCCCGAACCTCCAGGTCTTAATGTGGAAACAGATTCGTGCAACACACGGTTGAATGTCGATTTTTCCTGCCGAAAGTCTGCCAGGGAAATCACAACATTCGTAAAACTTGGAAACTGCCTTTTTTCTTAATAGAGCCATGCCTGGTTTGAGAGGAAATGCCAGTGAACCCCAACACACGCTTCAAGATGGTAGGCTTTTGAAGTAAGACCAAATCTTGAAAATTGCAAAGAAATAAGCTATAATATATTTCAAATGGAGATTGCCAGCGCTAGCCTTTTTTCCCTCTTCAGCCAGGCTATTTGAAAGATGAAGAAAATAAGAGAAGGTCTGAGCAAAGTCCTGGGATGGAAGGTTGAACCGCGGCAGGCAGCTACACAAAGCAAGCCAACGCCACTGGGTCCCAAGTCCCAGGGCAGCACCTTCAAGGAGATTGGTGGTGGAAATGAAGGTGGCCCCTTTCAACACTGGACTAACCCCATCCCCACCAATGGGCTAGGAGGGGGTTTGCTGTCTCCTTTATCCCCTTTGATTCAGGTGGAGAAGGGTCTTTCAGCATAGCACACTGACTTTTGCAATGAATTCTGATCCACATTGGCTAAAGAGTGGTTGACCTGATTTATAACAGCACACTGAGGACAACTGATGCATCCAGCCCCTCTTCCTAATTGCACTCCATCTCCTTATTCAACCACTGTCCCAACCACTTACACTCCAGGAATCCTGATGCTAATGTGTTCCATGGAGAAGAATGCAAAGATACAAGACAAATGGGACCTGCATTGCATGCACAGTTAGAGGCAATGGCAGGAAAATAAAGTGGGACTAGGGAAGAGGGAGTGGGAAAGGAAGGAAGGAAGGAGAGTATTGGAAGGGGTCCTCAGGTAGCCACATGAGCCCTGACCTCGGCCCAGGCCAGATGCAGATCAGACAACAAGAAGCAAAACAGTCAATGCCTCTTTGAGCGGTCATGAGGTTTTGAAATACCCAGGTAGATGGATATCTGACATCACATCACGGGCTCTTTGGAGAGCTGGTCCAAAGCTGCCAAATCAACAAACCTTTATTAAGCACCCACTACACACACTCATGGCCATAACTCAGACTGCTCCCTCAGCCCTTTCCTGCCAAGGTCATGTGCCAAATACTGACTTATCTTTTCAACACGGCATAGGTAGCAGTGAAGAAAATAGCCTCTAGGGTCAAACTTCTTGGGTCTGAATCTGGCTCTATCACTTCTGAACTGTGGGGGCTTGGCTGGCTTGTGCATCATCCTATTCCGCAAGGCTGTGGGGAGAACTAAATGGATGAATAGATGCAAAGCACTCAGAACAGGGCCTGGGTCTGTGGTAGCTTTTCCACATACCATGTCCAGCTTTCTGCTCTCCCAACCCATCACCAACTGAACTCCACTGCAATGACTTAGCCTTCCTACTTCCTCCGTCATAGGATCTATAACCTCGTATTGCATTTCTTTGGCAATATGTCAATCTTCCGCTACCAATCTGTGACCTCTTTATTTTGTTTGTTTTTGTCTGTTTGTTTTCTTTGTGACCTCTTTAGTTTTCAAACTTTTTATTCCTGGCTCTAAAACAGTGTTTGACACACAGTAGGGACTTAATAAATATTTGGAAAAATGAAGTATAGCAGGGCCCTGTGTAGACCATATTAATCACTGAGTTATGAATTACAGACTATGGCCAAGGAGGATTTACAATCTGGTTGGAGGACATTAAAACGTAAGAGATAAAAGAGCACATGCTAAGAGCCAAAAGAAGTAAAGAGATGAATGCGGAGCTGAGAGCAGGGAGGGATCCCTGCAGGCTGGGGTTGATAAAGGCTTCACAAGGATGACTTCACAGGGTAACTTGAACCTGACCTTGGAGAGAGAACAGTACCATCGGTCAAAAGGGAGCAGTAATTCCAAACAGGGGAAGTGATAACATCAGAATAATGAGCAAAAATGTTTGGCCTCTTGGATCACTGCGGGGGGGGGGGTGGCTAGTTGGAGGAAAATGGCATGGGCTTGGACAAAACATTTAGCTCTTCAAGCTAAGGATGCAACTTCTCAATTCCTAAATTAGTTATCTGTTGCTGCATGACAAATTATTCCAAATCTGAGTGCTTAGAACAACAATAAACACTTATTATCTCACAGTTTCTGTGGGTTAGGAATGTAGGAGTGGCTCAGCAGGCCGTTCAGACTTGGAGTCTCTAGTGAGGTTGCAGTCAAGATGGAGAGAAAGCTGCAGTCGTCTGGAAGCTCGGCTGGGGCTGAAGGATCCAACTCCAAGGTGGTTCACTCACACGGGTGGCAAACCAGCGTTGAGTTTCAACAGGAAACTTCTGGTGGTGTCTCCATAAGGCTGTTGGCGTCTCCTCATAATGCGGCAGCTGGCTAATCCCAGAATGAGTGATCCAAGAGAGAGCAAGGCAGAACCTCTTTTTTATTTTTTATTTTTTATTTTTTTTAAGGTGAATTTTATTGCATCTTTAAAACACCACAAATAGGTCTGGCACCTTGTTGTTTTTCCCACTGCTGCACAACTCTTAGATTTTATTCATCAGCCTGCTGAACTGTTCCTTTTTCAGAGACATAGATACCATCCAAAAATTTTCTTATATCCTTGTTTTTAACTGTTGTGGCTTGTTGAATCAAAGCAGCTGAATTTGATACAAGTTCAATATCATTTCCTTCAAGAAGTAACTCATCCTTCTGGGCTTGAGATAACGAACAAGCAACACCTACCCTCATCCGAACCCTGAGAATGTATTTTTCACCCCCAAAAATTTCGGATTTCAACCAGAGACCCATTCTCCTGAATAACAACGTTGATGGGGAAATGAGCGTACACAGACCTCATCTTGTAACAGAAGCCCAGCGTAACGCCCTTGATCATGTTCTGTACATGACTACAGAACTGTAGCCAGTTCCTTTCTATCTCCCCACCATTTGTCAGCCCGAAGCCTCTTCTTTTTCTTCCCAAGTAGACTGAGTTCCACATTGATGTGATTGAAGTCCCTCCGCAGGGTTCCTCTGGGGACCTTCACATTAACTGTGTGTCCCTTCAGCGTGATGGCGACATTTTCTGGAATGTCGACAGTCTGGTTGCTGAGAATGGTTTTCATTCTCGCGGTAGATGCGGCAAAGAGTGAATCTTTTATGATCTAGCCTTGAATGCCACACTCCATCATTTCTGTAATAGCCTATTGATTACAAAGGTCAGCCCCATTCAGTGTGAGAGGGAAACACACAGGTGAGAACAGCAGTCTAAAGTCACTGGGTGTTATCTTGGAAGCTGGCTACCACAGGTCTCACACTCACAGTAAATGACAGTGTGAGTCTACAATATTTTCTATGGCCATCCATAGTAGACGTGGAGGATGGCTCACCTCACACACATATTCCCAGCCTCTTCTTTCCTTGCCTTCCTCTCTTATTGAAGCCAGAAACTAGTTCCTCAATTTCCCAGCATGGCACGCAGTGAAGTGTGGCCACGTGGCACAGTTATGGCCAATGGCTAGGGGAGAGCGGTGGGTTCTTGGAGAGCTTCTGCTTTCTGGATTCAAAAAGTCAGAAACAGCTGACTCTTTGCTCTCCCTCCTTCTTCTTGCCTAGAACATGGACAAGATGCCTGGAGGTGCAGAATTCTATCTTGTGACAAGAAGATAAGAAGTTAAAAATAGCAAAGTAAAAAAATAGAGAGAGAATGGGTTCTTGATGGCATCATGGATCTACTTCACCATCCCTGGCCTTATTACATGAGAAAAATAACTTTTATTTGTTTAAGCCACTATAGCTGGGTTTTCCATTTCCATTCCATCTAAGACCCCCTCAGACAGAAGTCAGACCAAATTCTTCCTCACTGCCGGTTTTTGCAAATAGTTGATTGGAAGGCTGCCACGCCCCTTTGTTTCTGTGCTGTCTATGGCTGCCTCTGCACAAGGGCAGAGTTGAGAAGGTGCAATGGAGACCACATGGCCCGCAAGCCCCACATTTGACTCTCTGGCCCTTTACAGAAAAGGCTCACCAAGCCCTGCCTTAGAGGCACCAGGCAATGGGCAATATTCACAGCAGAGTAAACATACAGGCATTTTCCATTCTGCTTAAAAAACGATCACAATATTTGCCTGGTGACTGATTACACAGATCCTGGTCCCTCACTTAAAGTAATTCTGTCTTTATAGAGCAACAGGACAGTCCATGTGGGAAAATTCAAAGAACCAAGACTGTTCCCGCTCTGTGGGATGTAGATGTAGGTACTATACTGGAAAGTCCAAAGGAGCTGTTACTTCCAACCAAGACTTCCTTGATATCTACTCAGACTAGTGGGGGGGGGCGACTTCTAATTCCCAGAGCACAGCTTTCAGCCTGCTGAGAAATCACAGCCTCCCTCCTCCTCAGCCCCTCAGGTATTTCTTCAAGCTGAAGAGTGTCCTCACTTCAAAATATGGTCTGCATTTCCCAGTGCTTCATCATGCATACCTTCAACTGGATAGGAAACAAAGCTACTGGTGTCTGTCTCGTGAAGTCCTCTGGGGGAATCGTTAATCTCCTCACATCTATTCCATCCCTGCCTTTGTTTGCCCTCACTGGGCCTCTGATGAGGCAGGACCAATAAATTACTTGCTATCTTTCTGCTTTTCTTTTCCTTTCTTTTTTAAGAAACTGACACCAGGAATTAAAATCTTCAAAAGTCCTGAAGATGACTCTAAGATTACAGAAATATCCCTTAGAATAGTTCTTGCCTTTTTTCCCCCAACAAATGGCCTCAATCTAGAAATTTCCTCTATTATAGCTTTTCCACCTGCCAGAGAACGGTGGCCTCTCTGATGAGAGCAATTTGCCCAACAGACTATGTAAAGGAGCAGGCTGATCTCATAAGGAAGGAATTTTTGCAGCAGACAACCCCAATCACCTCATTCTCTCCACCTCCCCCCAGCCACAGCCAGGCCCCACCTAGAACCCATGCAGGACTTCACAAACCAACTCAAACAAATAAATCTGCACAAAAGGGAGTTCTTGTTTTCTCTGGCAGGTGCTTACCTGCAATGGTGTTTTGGAGATCTGTATGTATTTCCTTTCTCCCCACCTCATTCATTTATCACTGTGGTTGGCATCTGTTTGGTTCAGAAAGCCTGTGAAGTTCCCCTGTGAAGTTCCTAGTCAGCTGACCAGGCCTGGAGTGGTATCCAGCAGAGATGGGGGAGGCAGGGAGGCATTTTATAACTTTGGTGATAAGACTACTTAACTTTACCTAAAAGGCAGTTTTTGAGATTGAAACAACCCATTCTGCTTGAAAAGTCTTGCCTTTTTTTTTTTTTTTAAGAATCAAAATCTTTTATTTAATTCAAAGTCTTGCCTTTTTAGACACTCTTGGTTGCCCAGCCAACAGTTCCTCCTTCTTCACGCACAGGCATCAGCCCGTGTGTAGGGAGGCAAGAAGCCCAGCTGAGAAAGTTCTAAGCCAGCCACAGCACATTCACTCCTCTTTGCCACTTTTCTTGCCTCTCTTGCAGCTAGGAAGGGTCATGTGACCCAGTTTTAGCCAAGGAGATATAAGGGGAATTCCACTGTTCCAGAAGGACTTGGAGCCCAGCCCAGCACACAATATATTTTAAGTACTTTTGTTCTTGTTATCATTGTTACTATTATTAATTTTAATAGAACGATTCTTTCCCTTTTCATTCTCTCTTCTTCTTCCTTCCCTCCAGTCGTGTCCCGATTGCATGTATCTCTACACCATGGAAACTGGCAAATGCTACAAATCAGGGCTTTTTTCCCCCCAGAGAAATGATAGTTAAACATTTACCAAGCACATCTACTGCCTGCCTGCCTCCTTCCCTCAATTCCTTCCTTCCAAATTATCCATCTTCCAAACATGAAACATTGAGTACCTACCTACTGTGTACAGGGTGTTAGGTTTTCCTTGAGACTCCAGATATGAATAAGACATGGTCCTGCCTTCAATGAGTTTACAGTCTAACAACAAATTTGAATCAATTATGATGCTTTTGGCTGCAAGCAATAGAAAAGCCAACCAGCAGTGTTTCCCTTAGGAAAGTCTGGAGGCAGGTATTGGTTTAGCAGCCCAGCAAGGAGCCACCCCTCTTGTCTGCCATCCTGTCCCCCTCTTGCCCTCTATCTCATGTTTGCAAGAGAGTTTTTGCAGTTCTGGGTATCAAGATTGCATTCTAAAGCAAGAATCTCAGGCAAAAGGCTTTTCTTTTAATCCAGAAAGAAAATCATTTAATCCTAATAAATTTGTGAGGTAGCTACTACAATTATTCTCATTTTATAGATATGGACATCGAAGCCCAAAGAGATTAATCTGAGGCCATACAGCCAGTAATGGAGCAGCTAAAATACAAACCCAAGCATTCTGACTCCAGAGCCTGTGCTCTGTGTCAGATATCCTGCTAACCAGATAGTAGCACTTGGAAGCTAAACCATGCATTCTGCCATTTAATTGTACTGTCCTGTACCATTCTCTAGTTGTTGCATGTATTCATCTTTCAGCCCAAGTCTTTTTGTTGCTTGTGGAATGAAAACCCTCTTTGTTCCTTCTCCTATACCCCACCACAAGCATGGGCACAACATCAGGTGCTTGCATTTGTTAGTTGACAGAGGAAATACCCCTATGTACCCAAGACAGCTCTAAGATGGTCCAAACTAAACGGAAAATCTTGTTGTTCCTGGTGCCAGGAGGCCTGCGTTTGGCTCCTTCCTGTTCCAATTACCCACTTGAAAACCTGAAGACTTGGACTCTAATCCATTTGGCAACGAGACCATTTTCTTGGCCCATCTGCCTGTAGCTGCACACACACACACACCCTTTTGGGGCTGCATTTCTTTTTACTGTACCTGCTGCAATTTGTACCCATCCCAATGACTCCCCCATATCACAGAAAATTCCAACCTCAACTGACATCCCATTACAAGCTGATATTCTCCCCTAGACCCAGCTGGAGGAAAACATCAGTATGTGCCAGAGTGGCCAAAATGCCTAACTACTTTATTATTAGTAATTTTTAAATAGAAAAAGCAAGTCTAATACTTGTTTTCTCTGGTCTGTCTATGACATATGCCAGACTCAGAAATCCTACTTTGCACAGAAAGTCATTTGCTTTGGAAATCTAAGTACCACTTAACTAGTACTTTGGAGGACCTGATTCCAGAAGGCATAGCCTAAGGCTGTATTTGTTGTAATAAATTTGGACTCACACAACTCCTCTCTGGAGCAAGTGTCAAGTTCACAAGGGAACAGCTGGTCTACCACTTCTCTTTCTGACTTTTGTTTTTGGACTTTTTCTTTTGCTTTGTTTTGGTTTTGTCCAGGAAAGAAAAGAGGTGATTAGACAGAAGTTGCTGCAGGAAACTACCAGAAGCCTAACATGATGGGACTTTTTCCCACCTTGGAAAAAAGATTACCAAGTGCTACATACCCCTTTTCCAGGGCTGTTTTTGTTTGTCTGTTTGTTTTAGGAGGTACCAGGAATTGAACCTGGGACCTTGTACATGGGAAGTAGGTATTCAAACCACTGAGCTATACCTGCTCCCCTGCATTCATTTCTGTGTTTCCTTTCTCAGTATATGTGAAGGTAAAACTTAAAATTTTCTAAATGGGCACTCTGGATTGCTCAGAATATCCCCACTATGCTAGCTAAGAACAACTTGGGAAGCAAAGTTCAACCCTTTACTTTCCCTGGTCAATGAGAAATAAGAAATAAAATTGATCATTTATAGTTCAACAACCTTCAGCAAGTTACTTAACATCTTGGCTCATCTTTCGGATTCGGAACCCGAAGCGGTAAGTACATGTTTGGGTTCTGGAACAAGAATATCTGGGTTCAAATCCTCTCTGTGTCACTAAACATAACCCTGGGCAAGCTCCTTCACCTTTTCGGGCCTTGGTGTCCTGGGCTCTCAGAGTGCTACTGTGAGGACTAAATCCGCTCATACATGTGAAATACTTGTATTTCACAAGTATTAGAAAGCCTGGAACATTATTTTTTCATAATTAATGCAATTATGAGTTTCCATTAAAAAAAAAAAAAAAAAGATAAATTATCCCAATATCCATTTGTTCTATATTTAAGCCCAGGCTTCTAGATATTCAATTAATCAACCAACCATGCATCCAGTTGAGAGAGATGAGGACTGTTAGTTTCAAAATCCTGACCCACAGCAGTTTTTTCCCCTCCATCAGCACACAGCCCATGTTCATTCTCCAAAGGAAAAGCTGGAGAGGCTCCGCAAAGGAATGCTGAAACGATCCATCAATTCCAAGGGCCATAACCCCCGATCTCATGGAAGCCCAACCTGCAGGCAGTTCCCGAGGATCGGGGGGATCACCGTGCAAGGCCTTGCCAGGAGCTGGCAAGGGAGACCATCCCCACCCTCAAGGGGGCCATTTGCTATGGGCCTTAAACCTCATCCCAGGTCCCCAAGCTAACAGGGAAATTAAGAACACAATGAATGGATTGCCTTTTTTTTTTTTTTTTCCCCTGCAATTCCTAACAGAACTCACCATGAGTCCTTTCCTCCCCTTCACTCTGTGGAGTCGCAGCAGGGACTCTCAGCCAGGATTTGTCCTGGGGACCCTCCCGGCTCTGGGGAACTCTTGCTTTCTACAGAGACAACACAAACAAAAAGGAATGCCTGTCACCCCTGGATGCCTCCACTTCTCAGAACAAGGAAGTCGCACGGCGGGCTCTAACACAACCATAATTGCGGCACACTTTTTAACTACACAGTGCCTGTAGAAAGGTCAACACCCAATATAAATTTACTAGAATTTCTAATCCATTACCTTCCAGAGGCAGGGATGAATATTGACTGCAGCTTATCTATTTACAGCTCAAACTTTTGATGTCTACAACAGCAAAACAAAGTTTCCCCCATCACTCACTCTCCCCACCAATCTGTTAAATGTCCTATTCTGTGTATGGACACAGTCCCATCATTTACACTTTTCTCAAAGATCTTTACCTGTGCTCATTATTTTCTGAGAATCTAGTGTAGTAAGGTCAGCTGGCCAACACCTTCTTCAAAACCAAGAAGGAGCTCTCCAGAAAGTCTGCATATAGGTATTAATGAGGACTTCTTAACTGGTGAACCCAAAGTAAGTGAGGCGGGGAACAGGAGAGGGGGAAGAAGAGGCAGGAGAGGGTGGGGGAAAAAGTATTAAAAAAAACAACTATAAAGCGACCCTAGTGCTTCATGATGCTGCTGATTTAGAAATTCATCAGGCAGGATCCCACCAGATCTGCTGATTTCCCTCAATGTGTATTTCCTTGCTCTTTAAGACTCTGAGCCAATTCCAGGGCAGGGAAGGGGCGGGGGAGGGAGAAATATCACATTCCTCACAAAAAAAAAAAAAAGTTTTTTTAAATCATAAAAGGTTAGAAGAGATCATCAGTACACTCCCTGCAGTCAGGAACAAGTGAGAAACACGCAAAATATGACATGCTGCCCAAAATATCTGTCCTGCTCCTGTAAAAAGGATGACTGGAAAGATGCCATATGCCATCCCCTCCTCTGTCCAGGCAAACACCTGTCTCCGGTGAAGAATGAAACAATCTACGTTGTCAGCTGCTAGCAAGTAAAATGCATCATTACTTAGGAAAGACCAACAGGTTGTCTGACAGTGTGTATTCCTAAGACATTTCTTTTCTTTCCAGATAGGCTGTCCTGAAAGAATTTTCACTGCTCTTTCCTCAACTGTTTTCCTCAGCTCTCCTAGGAAATGGAGCCCTTCTAAATACCAGACAAATGCACTCTGAGTAAACATTCCACCCTCGCCAGGGGGAATCGAAAAGAGGAGGAGGTGATGGCCAAAATGATATTTCAGAACATGCATTGGGGCCACCACTGAAATTTATAAATGTTACAAAAACCACTTCAAAAACATCAGAGAAGGAGGGGCATTTTCAGGACACTGCATTTGCCCTGCATGATACTGCGGTGATGGATACAGGCCACTGTATATTTTGTCATAACCTACAAAACTGTGCAAGTGTAAACTATAATGTAAGCTGCATCCGTGGGTGGCAGCAATGCCTCCAAGTGTGTTCACCAATTGTGACAAATGTACCACGCTAATGAGGGATGTTGATGCGGGAAAGTGTGGGAGGGGGAGGGAGGGGGGTGTATGGGAATCCCCTATTTTCCTTATGTAGCATTTAAAAGTAAATAATTTTTTAAAAGGAGTTAAAAAGCCAGCACCATCATTATCTTTGTCAAAGGGAAGAGAAAAAACTGTACAGAGATTACATGCAAGCAGAACACAGACCATTTTTAATGAAAAGCACCTTGGCTGGCACTAAGAAGAGATCCCCCAAGAGGGAAGTTGAGCTAAAATGGTCATTTAAGATGTTGACTGTACAGGCGTGTGATGAATCGCACTGGCGGCTGACACCAGTCCACGCAGGTCACTCCCAAAGACTTTCGCATCTCCAGAGAAAAGCCGAAGACTGTCAATTAATCACCAAAGGAGGACAGCGTGACCAGGGCCAATGAGAACTTTTAAAATGTGCGTGTGTGTATCTATAACGGGGGATGGGGCGCAGCTGGGGAGACTCCTAGAGACATTTCTTACTTAGAAAACATTCTGTGGAATAAAAATGGATGTGTCATGTTCCCCTCCTTGTTCTCACAAACTGGTGTGTTGAGCATCCCAGGGACTCTGGGGCTTCTTCTCAAAGCCATTTGAAAGCTGTGCCACTGGCTCTGCGCTTCTGCTATACAAATCCTGCAAATGAATAAAAGCATTTTCTGACCTAACTTCAACCTTATCTCAGGAAGCAAAATCTTAGAGGGAAGACTCAATATCAACTACACTCCTGCAATATGTTCACTTCAAAACACATACACACGTTAGATAAAACCAAGTTTCCCGAATGAAAACGAGTACCACTGTAGGGCATCAAAATTCTTCCTGGTTGGCATGGGCCGCCTGAAGCCTTTATCTCCAGTCCTGGTCAGCTGTGTAATTAGAGAGGGCAAGCCTTGGCACCCCCGGAGGGCACACTGAGGATCTGCCCACGTGCACATTTCCCCAGAGGTCCTTTAACCCGTACGCGATCATTTCTGATTTTGCTGTGGCACGAATCTGAGTGAGGGGTGTTCCAGGTGCAGGTAGAAGAGGACTGCAGGACCTGCACGCCCCAGATCTGCTCTTAGAGCCCAGTGCCTTGGGGTTTCTGCCTCTCCCTCGTGCCCGCACTTTCTCTTACTTTCATTGTTTCTTGAGGGGAAAAATACGGCTCTCAACAAAAAAATCCATGCCAGAGCTATTGATAGAAGCAAAGATAAAGAAATCTAGGAATGAATGGTGCTTAGTTAAAAAAATCATCATCACCTTCCCTAAATCCAAAATTTTACATACATTCTTTTCATGGTTCCTATATTACAATAAATTGTTAAGACATGGGTTCATTTTATGGGAGGCTTTGTTTATTAATTTGATCTACGGCTTTTAGACCTATATTTACATCATTGTTCTAAGTTTGACAAGGTAACTGAAGTTTTTTCGGTTTATGCTTTATTGCATTTTATGCCATTGGGATACTGACAAATTTGGGGTTTGAGACATCTTGAGATAAGTCCCTCCTGAACACCAGCGGTCATGGCTTGTCCCGGCTTTCTCTGTCCCTTCTGTGATTTAGCTCCTCCATCTCTTTCTGAGCAGCTTATAATTCCACTGTGCCACCATCCTACTTTAGGAAGATAATCCCTATTTTAAAATTTTCACCTATCATCCCCCATATCTACACTTGTATTTTTCATCTGTGTCTCCCTACTTTTAATTCAGAAAATATGGCAGTTTTATTTATAAAATATGTTAAATACTTTGGTGCTTTATAGGCATTATCTTAGCAAAGCATCACGTGGACATACCCGTATTATTATTATCCCCATTTTATAGATGAAGAGGCAGAGAAGTAAAATAAGCTGCACAAGGTCCCATAGCGGGCAAGTGGTGATGCCAGGGTTGAACTCAGGACTCTGGTGCTTCAAAGCCTGTACTCTGCTAAGAAGGAAAAAAGGTAAGTGGAGTTATCAGCTAGTGTGGGTAGCAGGGAAGAAAAGTTAGCAAATACACAGATAACATTTTGCTTTCAAAATTCTATTGCCCAGCTTTGCAACTGACTAGCTGAGTAGCTTTGGGCCACACTTTGCTGTGCACAACAATTTTCTAAGCCTCAGTTTTTCCTTCTGTAAAAGGAGGATTAGCATAACACCTGTCTTCTAGAGGCTGTTGTGTGGATTAAATGAGTTAGCACGTTAAGTGTGTACATTGTATGCGGCAAGTAAGAAGTACAGGGCAAATGTGAGCTTTCATTGTTATTTACAGCTTGTACTTCCTAGGCCTTGATTGTTCAAAAATCCAAACTTCTCAAATATGGAGAATAATTGTTCCCCAATAATAGATGCTAAGGTATAGGTTGGGAAACTGGGAGATCCCAAATATCACGTAATATGGTCAACAGATCTACACTGTCTACACAAATAAGCCATGGTTCTTTCCTTGAACAAAATTACAATCCAGTGACGGAAAGAAATACAGTCGATTTTAATAAAATGCAGGATTACTGAAAGTGCTGAACAAAGGTATGGGCATTTAAAAAAATGTATCGAACACAGTCCTCAAGCATGGGCTGTACAGAGTGACGCCATTCTAAAGAGTGCAGTTTGGAAGGCGGGCAGGATAATTTACAGTACAGAAACTTGACAAGCACTACCTCAGCCAGGTGAGCAAGGTCAAGGTCAGCAATCATAAATCTTGTTGACAATACGTACCCTTGATATGATGTGATGAAAATGACACCCTACCTCTGTGGTCTTCCTCCCCCAAACCCAGAATCCCAGTCTAATCGTGAGAAAAACAGACAAATCCCAACTGAGAGGCCTTCGACAAAATAACTGACCAATATTCCTCAAAGCTGTCAAGGTCATAAAAAACAAGGAAAGTCTGAGAAATTGTCACAGTCTAGGGGAGTCTAAGGAGACATGACGGCTAAATGGAAGCTGGGACCGTGGAATAGAAAAAGGGCATTAGGTAAAAACTAAGGATATCTGAATAAAACAGGGACTTTAGAAAGTGATAATATATTATAATGAGTATAACTAGCCCTGCTGATTTATAAATGTGATTGTGGCTGAAAGGGGTAGTCTAGGGATGTTAATGTTAACTGAAAGACAGCTAGAGAATAATCTAGAGACTGCATAATACGGTGATTCCAGCTATCCTAGGACGGCCCCAGCCCACCACCCTATAAGATTTCCTGTTTTAGATCTTCTACGTTTTAAAATCACACCCCATGCAAGAAGGCATCTTCCCAGTTGATGGACAACATAAGCCTGTCATTTGGGCTCTTCAGTTTCCACCTCATTCCAAACTGACACGATGATGGAAACCATGAGCTGCCATGTTCTCAGCAGTCACCCCTTTCGTTCCTTTCATTCCAAAACAGTCACGGACTTGCCTGAACCTGCCAGTGAAGGGGCTGTCTCGTAACAGGGCCCTAGGATGTTCCATCATGGAGCACTAAAGTTAAAGTCTGACTCAGATGGAATCTCCCGGAACTGAGGATTTTAAGGCATAGGTGCTACAGCTATCACATCATCCATCAAAAGGATTCTAGGGGGCATTTATGGAGGAGCACAAAGATGAATGAGACAGGGAGCTTCTGTCAAAAGGATGTTCAGTGAGCAGGGAAAACGTGACTGACATCCCAAAAAAGCCCCATTCCCTGTAGGCCTCGCTCTGTGATGAGGGTTTGCCAAACATTCTCTTTCTTCAAGAGGTGGTGGTGGTGGTGGTGGTGGAGATCTCCATTTCACAGATGAGGAAAGCAAGGCAGGAAGGTGTGAAATACCTTCTAAGTAGCAGAGCCAAGAAGAGAGCTTGTGCTGTTACGACCCAAAGGCTGGACTCTTTGCTATCCAAGGGAGACGGTGGCCAACGTGGGGAACTGGGAAGAAGAGTGAAGCAAAAGCAGGGGCCATTTTCACAAGGATACCCCATGCACAAGTGGGGTCTGAGGCTCTGCATGCCTAACAAGCTCCTGAGCGATGCTGAAGCCGCTGGCCACAGAAAACACTGCATGGGTAGCTTTCACAGAACAAGGAAGGGCATAAATTCATCGGCAGTTCTGTTATGAAGGAGAGGCTGGCCGTGTTAGACTCCGATCCTAGGTGTGTGGCTTTCAGCACCAGACTTAAAGCGTAAACTAAGTCGTCTATACTCTTTCTCCAAAGGCTGTCATTTTTCATGCACTCCAAGGCATCCTTGCTCAGCCTTTCTGAATGTACACCCCTGCTAAAGGAGAACACTCGTCCAGCTCATCTCGGCATTTTATACAGAAACAACAACAAATCAAACTGATTATCCGATTACATTCTCCCCAATTCTCACACACATCCTCTCTGTAGGTTGCTGACCCACCACGGAAAATAGCTGCATTAACAGATGTCATAAGGAAAGTAAATATAATAAAAAGGATTGTCCTTCACAATATAACTGTATACAAGACTCGAGAATGAATCTGCTTACTATTAACACTGAATCCTGAGCTTTGATCTCTTCCATAGGTGTATATATAAACATATGTATAAATTAAATTCTCAATAGTACCATAAATGAAAACGTAATACGGTTAAGGAAATAATGCCCTGGTTTATAACTCTGAGGTTTCCTCTGGTTAAACGGATGTGCCATCACAGACACACAGAGCAGTGTTCGTTCCAACCCCTCCGGCTCTCCCCCGTTGCTCGGTGTACCCATGTGGATTTGATTTTAGTAAACATCGAGCCACCCTGGCAACAGGAGAGGAGAAGATGTTTTCGCGTGCCTCCACTCCACAATGTAAGGTTTATGTTGCTTGCGGTAGGCAACATTCCACCGTGTTTCTGGAATGCAGAACAGTCAAAGAGAGTCTGTGAGACCTAGTGCTGAGGCCTCAGGACATGCAGCCCGCACCAGGGGGCGTGGACAGGAGCACCCTGACCTTCGGACTCAATTACCCCAAGACAGTTTCCAGCTAAGACCCAGCGCATGGCTATCCCAAGGGACACCGAGGACCGAAATCCCTGTGGAGGGTCCCAAAGACACCGCCGGGAATAGGCAACAGTGTCAGAGTCCCAACGTCTGTCGTTCCATCCCCATTCTACTCTGACACCGAGGGGGTGAGGAGGTCCCTACGATGACTGCAAGGACAGAGCCCCTCAACTAGAACTCAGCCCGCAGACCTCAAAGGGCGGGCGAGGCCTGTGAAGAGGATCAAAAGGCACCAGGTACAACAGCTTCACGCTCAGGTTCTCTTGCCACACTAAGAAAATGCTTGGGAAGCGGCTGTGGCTCAATCAGTAGAGCTCCCGTTTACCATATGGGAGGCCCCAGGTTCGGTTCCCGGGGCCTCCTGGTGAAGGCAGGCCCGCCCGCACGGCGTGGTTAGCTGACCCAGCGAGCACAAGCAGCAAGGGGGGGATAAATGAATAAATAAATAAAATCTTTAAAAAAAAAAAAAAAAGAAAGAAAATGCTCCCACCACGAGCAATTGTACAACCCAGTACGATTCAGTCTTCTAGCCAGAATCTGTGCCGCAATGGTTGTACAGAAATGCAAATATGTCAGGTTTTATCATAATTAGCTACTTTTTAAAAATGTATAATTCACATCTTAAATTGTCTAATGAAGATGGGGCGTCACAGCTCATCAGAAACTTGGCTTCTGTGAACTGACTAATTGAGCCCCTTAATAATTTTTTTTTTCTAATTTAAGCCATTATGTTCTGGTGTTTAATAAATCAGTAAGCAAGCGAGAAATAATCAAAACAAAAGGTCCCGAGAAATCAACCTATAAGTCCATCACTTTCTGCTACGTGACAGGTCTGGAGATTAGCAGAACTTTGAGGCCGCACATCTCTTGCAGCAGAAACCTCATGCAGCAGATACAGGAACTCCACACCACATCCTTCTTTCCTGGGAAGAGGCACTGAGGTGACAGCAGCTTCTCCCACCCCTCAACGGGATCAGCTGAACTCCAGCCACCAGAGAACTCTGCGATATGTGTTTCTAATGTGATAAAAAAGCAAATGTTAAAATTCACTCAGGGCTACACAAAAAAGTTTGGCAAAATGGAAATCGTTAAATGGGAACCTTGGGCAGCAAGCGAACTGCAGCTTGGAAAAATACTGCTGGAAATTTGTTCTTGCTCTGTTTCTCTGGCTCTGAGAGAAGAATAGTGAAAGAGCTAACCAGGAGAACGGCTAGGAAACCACAGGCTGTTGCAGCGTAGACATCTTCATGTGTGCCACCAGTTGTGCCAACGAAGAAAACCGAAAAAAGAGGAAGAATGCTCGATGTTCATTTTCTCACTGTCCTTCTTCCTTAATACAAGTAATATTCTGATCGAAGGAGCCAAATTCATCACAGAAATCGTTAATAAAGTTGGTTTGCTAAATAAATTTACTTCTCCTTAAAACCTTAGATCATTATTGCATTAATAATTTTGAACACAAAAAGAACTCATTTGCTTCAAAATGTAAAATGAAGAAAATGCCTTGCCAATTGCCTAAGAAAACCACATTCTTGCGTGTGCTTCCGCTATTAAAAAAATAAAATAAAAGACATATCTCTTCTTACTCAAGACCTTTTTTCATTATGGAGTACCTTTAATCCCATCAAAAAGGATTTGGGAGAAGGGCATTAAATTTTAGTTTCATTCTACAGAAATGCCTTCAAATGGCCAGCCTTGCAGTTTCTTAAGCCACTGTATGTAAATACCGTACAATCCAGCATTTGCACTCCACGGTGTTTATCCCAGACTGATGAAAACATGTGTTTAAGAAAGTATAGCACAGGTTACCAGAGGCAAGGAGAGGGTGAGGCGGAATGGGTAGTTAATGTACAGTGGGTAGAGGGCTCCTCTTCGAGTGATGGGAAAGTTCTGGTAATGGATGGTGGTTAGTGTAGCACAACACTGAATGTGGTTAATCCCGCTGAATTGTATGCTAGAGAGTGGCTGAGATGGAAAAATTCATGTTGTATAAATGTTACCACAATTAAAAGAAAACCTAAAGGGACAATGACAACTAAATGCAATACATGATATTGAACTGGATCTAATAATGGAGGAGAAAATGTCCAAAAGGACATTATTAGTACAAATGTGAAAATTTGAATATAGAATGAATGCTTTATATTCAATGTTAAATTTCTTTAACTTGGTTAAGTGTACTTAAGGTGGTTAGCTACATGAAATGCCCTTGTTTACTTAGCAAATGAACATAGAAGTAGTAAGTGTTCAAGAACCATGATATATACAATCTACTCTCAAATGTTTATAAAAGAGAAAGAATGATTGATTGACAGAGAGATAGATGGATAGAATGATACAGAAAAAAAAAAATTGCCAGCCTTGGCCCAATCTAATGAAGACTTACGTAAACAGAATGTTGCTACACCCAAGAAGACTTCTTGGAAAAACTGCATATGACTCTCTCTGGGCATCCACAGACTCAAAGGCCATTTCAGAGTGCTTTCTCTACAATGCTTATTGATCATCACTTGCTAGTGCTTCCTGCCTTTGCATTCTTCCCCAACAAGTGGTAACGATCCACAAACCACCACTTAAGTGGTCTGGGGGGATCACTGTTTGGAAGGAAACGTATTGAGAAGAATCCTTTTGTAATGCCAATAACTATCCCCTCATTTACTTGTTCATTTCTTAGTTGGCAAGCCCAGGTTAAGGGGTGGCGAGAAACACACAACCATCAAAATGAGACTTGATGAGAAGTGCTCTAAATCTTAGTAACCCTCCCTAACTAATCTATTTTAAATGGCCTTTTTTTTTTTTTTTTTTTTCAGAATCAGAGAAAATTAAACTTATGAGTCCCTCCCCCAGTGACTACAAAATTCCAACACTTTTATACTTGATGCCAAAATAGCCAAAATGAAGTACCACCAAGTACAAAACAACAAATGAAACGATAATTCTGGAAAAACTTGATAAATATTCATGGATTAATTAAACTCCTTTGAATCCTTCCAAACACAGCGTTCCTTGATTTCCTCGATTCTCAGTCTGTAAGCCACTGGGGGGTGACAGTCAAGTCTACAACCAGCCGTGGCATGAGATGATGAGTGTGGTAATGGAGATAGGGTCAAATATATAGTGGAAAGTCACAAAAGAGAGGGATTAAATCAGTTACAGAGAGAAGTGGGGGAAGAAAAATCTTCAGAGGGAGTTACCTATTGTCTTAGTTTTCTAGGGCAGCTGTAACAAATGACCACAAACTGGGTGGCTTAAAACAACAGAAATGTATTCTCTCACAGCTCTGGAGGCCAGAATTCTGAAGGCAAGGTGGGCTGGGAGGGAGAATCTGTTCCACGCCTCCCACCGAGCTTCCAGTGGCTTGCAGCTGCACCGTGCCACTCTCTGCCTCCATCGTCATGTGGCTTCTCCCCTCTGAGTCCCTGTGTGTCCTCTCCTCTTTTACTTTTATTATTATTTTTTTTAATTTGTTGTAGAAAAATCTATAACAAAATATGTCATTTTAATTATTTTTAAGTGTACAATACAGTGGCATTGATTACACTGAAAATGTTATACAACCATCACCATTATACATTTCCAAAACTTTTCCATCACCCCAAAGAGAAATTCTGTATCCATAAAACATTAACTCCCCATTCACTCACACACAAACACACACACAGTAAACTGTAATCCACTCTCTGTCTCTATGAATTTGCATATTCCAGTTATTTCATAAAAGTGAAAGCGTACACTATCTGTTTGTGCCTGGCTTACTTCACTCAGCATGATGTCTTCAAGGATCATCTATGTTGTAGCATGTACCAGCACCTCACTTCTTTTCATGGTTGAATAATATTCCACTGTATGGATAGACCATATTTTGAGTATCCATTCATCTGTTGATGGACTCTTGAGTTGTCAATACTGCTATGAACACCAGTGTACAAATATCTGTTCAAGTCCTTGTTTTCAATTCTTTGGGTTTATACCTCGGAATATAATTGTCAGGTCATATAGCAGTTCTATGTTTAACTCTCTGAGGAAATGCCAAATTATTTTCCAAAGCATTTTACATTCTCACCAGCAATGTACAAGGGTTCCCTATTTCCCCACATTCTCTCCAATACTTATTTTTGTTTGTTTGCTTGCTTGTTTTTTTAATAGCAGCCATTCTATTGGATGTGAAGTGGCATCTCATTGTGGTTTTGACTTGCATTCCCCTAATGGCTAACAATGCTGAGCATCTTTTTATGTGCTTATTGGCCATTTGTGTATCTTCTATGGAGAAATGTCTATTCAAGTCCTTTGCCCATTTTTTAATTGGGTTGTCTTTTGATGTTGAGTTGTAGGAGTTCTGGATATTAAACCCTTATGAGATATATGGTTTCCATATATTTTCTCCTATTCTGTAGGTTGCCTTTTCATTTTCTTGATAATGTTCTTTGATGTATAAACTTCCCTCTCCTTATAAGAACACCAGCCATTGGATTTAGGGTCCACCCTAATCCAGTATGACTTCATATTATTACATTTACAAAGGTCCTATTTCCAAATAAGGTCACAGTCTGAGCTTCCGGTGGAATTTGAGGCAAAGAGTCTTCGACCCCATACACCTATGAACTAGACCTTGAATTCTGCCAGTCAAGGAGAGGGAAGACATTCCTGACAGACAGGATTACAATGGCACGGGCACAGTCAGAAAGATGGGGGCAGCTTCCAGGTCATGCTGCTCAAGGCAACCAGACAGAGACCCAAAAGCTGGTCAGCGAAGCAAGAAGCCAGGGCGGGCGAGAGGGAAAGAAATGACCAAAGAAGAGGATGGAAAGAGATCACACCAAAACGTGATGCGGTGGTTGAGGGCACCACTTCTGAAGCCTGGCTCCCCATGGCAAATTACTTAATCTCTGTAGCCTCTGCTTACTCATCTATAAAAGAAGGTTATAAACAACTGCTCTTTTGTTATTAATATGTTAGCAGACACCCCAAGCCAAGGAAGGCTCACTCTGTGCCTTTCATTGTAATGGTAAGTACTGACTATTATAAATAAGACAATGAAAGGGCCAGGTCTGTGCCAGGAGAATGTGTATGATACGGGAGAGAAGCTGGAGGCAACGAAATCAGGAGACTACTGCACCAGTCCTAGCAAGGGTGCTGTGGACCGGAACTAGAACAAAAACAGAAGGAAGAAAATGGAGAGGAACTGCCAAAATTTCACAGGAGAATCAATAAGGACTGAGAGGTGAAAAGGATGAGGGAGAAAAAAAAAAATACAACATCAATGTATCTTGCTACTGATTTCCTAGACCCTTGTTTCCATGGTCTTCAATCTTTAAAGACAAGTGCCTTGGTAAAGTGAAGAAAGGCCATTATCTTAGAGCAATTCTTCCTAGGAGGAAATACCACTTTCTGACACAGTATTTTAAAAAGCAAAAGGGAAGAGACAAATGATGAAAGTAAAATCTGGCTGTAGGAAAACATGAAGGAAGTGCAGCTTCATTAAATTAATGTCACTAAGATTTACACCAGTAGAGTGACATCCATCTTCCTCAACACTCTAATGAGCACTAAGTCCATGTGAATTCTCAGTGAACCATCTGCAACCATGAAAGAGTCTTGCAGAACATTTAAATCATGAATCAGGGTCTACAAAACTAATCCTTTCTTTTAATCAAAGTGCTTCTGAAGCAAAAGAAATTCAGCTTCTACATAGTTTAAAGGATTTTAAACCTATCATATTTCGGAAATTCCAAATCAGAGCCAGGAGGCTGGATATCCAGACTGGAGCTTTGAGAAGAACTTTCAAAGAGATTCAAGGCATCTTCAGTTGAGGCTCACAAACATGTAAAACAAAACAAATCAAACTTCTTAACCTGCATTTAAAGGTAGTTAAGGCTTTTTTTCTTCTCTTCATCAGCTTCTCCTGCATTATTTCAATGAAAAACTGCCAAATGGACTATCAAGATTTCATTCTTGTATCCCATATTCCAAAATTGTCAATGTCCTCACCAGCTTTAATATCCATTTGGGTCACACAGAATATATCATAGGCTGCAATTAAATTGCCAACATCTAGGAATAAAGGGGAACCGGAAGTTCATGGGCAATGAGCAATTGTGCAGTGGACAAAGCTCAAGCACTGGGCTAAATGGAAAATAAGGGGAAAAATTAGGAAGTGAGCACATGGAGGAATTTATAGAATAAAAAAACAGAAATGCTGCTGCTGCCGCTGCTGATGATGGTGGTAGTGATGGTGGTGACAACCCGTGTTTATTGAGCACTTATCTCTTTGAAAAATACTGCCAGTTGTCTCCTCATACCTGACTTCTCCTTACATGATAACAGACATTTTAGTGGGGCACATGACCAGCTAAAGATGAAAATTTCCCAGCCTACCTTTTGGGTAATGTGGTCACATGACTAAGCTTTGGCCAATGAGATGAGACTTATATTTTAGGTCATACAGTTAAAGGGAAGGGGTATGCCCTCCCCTTCCCCTTTCTCCTTACCAGCTGGAATGTAGAAATGGTGGCAAGAATTAAGGCAGTCATCTTGGACCATGAAATGGAAGCCACATATGAAAGAAGGCAAAGCAACAAGGTTGAGAAGGCTGAGTCCCAGGTGATTACGGAGCCTCCATAGTCCACCCTATCTTACATCAGAGAGAGATGAACTTTCATCTTATTTATTCCACTATTATTTGGGGCCTCTTTGTTATAGCGGCTGAACTAAGACAACTCTGTACCAAGTACTATGCTATGAGCTCTGCATGCATTATCACATTTAATCCATACTCAGCCTTATAAAGTAGGTACTATGTTTATCTTCATTTTGCCACAGAGGACGCTGGGCCCAGACAGGCAGTCACTTGTCAAAGCTCTCACAGTTAAGTAAATGGTAAATGGTAAGGCCTGTATTTGAACAAAGCCATCAGACTCCAGGGGTTAGGACAAGAGAGCTCTCTGCCATACACCCAGGTGACTTAAACTAAGGAAGAAATCTGACCAACTTCAAATAATTTAGGCCAGGCCTAATAACCTCTCCAGCCAAGGGTGAGTAGGCACAACTCCGTAGCTGTTCCTGGCCATTCTAAGCCACTGTTCTTAGCAGATGTTCCTTGTCTGCTTCCCCACATGCAGGGAAGGTCAGGTGGAGACTTTCCCACCTCTCCATTTAAATTCCATTTCCTCCATAGGATTGCCTGAGCACTAAAGTGAAATGGAAATACTGCCAAGTGCTACAGAAACAGCTATTTCTTGACATCAGTTGGGTCTTTCTATACGAGAATAAGGTCCTACAAGTCCCATGATGAGTTTATTGCATTTCTGCTCTTCTTTAATTGTCTCATTTCACTTCCATAAGGTACAGTTCCCCTCAGTGGACTCTGTGGTGTTGACACGACTAAGAAAGAACTGCAAAGTCAGTCCTGGGGAAGCAGCAGCACAAGAAAATATTGCCAAGTGAGTCAAATCGAAAACAGCCAAGAAAGAAAATCCTCTTTCACAAGTTTTTCAAAGTCAAGAATAACTTAAAAGCCCCGATGGTACCTAGAACAAGGAGCTAATTGAAAATTCTCTGTCTCTGGACACCAACCGGGAAGCAGTACAGAATCTGGTTCACTCAGTAACTTTTCTTATGACCTGGCAAAGACTCCAGAAACTTCTCCAGGCTGCAGTTTCCAGAAAACAGCTACAGGCTGCAAAGCCCCCAAGCTGCAGAGTGCCTCTGTGAATTAATGGCTGTTGTGGCGCAGGTTTTGCTAAAAGCGATTTCTTAATAGGTCTTCAAATGAAGAGTGAGTTAAAGGTTTCATTTTCTTGCCAAATTCCTTGGAACTGCAGTTGAGCATCTTAAGAAAAGTCTGCTTTGGAGTGTCAAGGCCACCAGAAAGGATCAGGAGTTAAAGAAGCCTTAACTTTCTAATCTTCTTGCTCTCAGGGCTTGGCTATCTCCCAGGGTAAGGTGGCTCAAGTATATACAGAGTCATACTTAGTTCAAAGGTTGTTGTGAAGATTAGAGGAGGTATGTGCTTGTTTGGCATACAGAAAGTGCTCAAGAAAGACTAGCTAAAATTATTGGTGTTATCACAGTCTTCACCATAGTTATCTGGGGTCACCAGGCATGGGGCTAACAACACCCCATAGAGAATAAGGGTTTATCATCACTTCAATGGAACACGGAGCTCTGGGCCTTCAGAAGGACACAACACAAGGCAAATCCCAACTGATTCAATAAACGATGACTAATTAACCAGGCTCAGAGCTAGGTACTAGGGAACACCCACTGGGGAATCTGCCCTCAGAGTCTAACAGGGGGAAAGAAACAACAGAACCAACACTTATGAAGTGATTTATAAAGCTGTGACTGAGGTAGGCCCAATGCTTCAGGAATACCCAGAAAGGAAGATCCATCCCTGGGGGACAGGAGGAAGGTGGGTAGACAGGGGGAGTCTAGGAGGGCCTCACAGAGGACGAGGTCCTTGAACTTGGGCTTGAAGGATGTGTAGGTTATCAGGCAGGGGAGGGCATTTCAGCCAGCAGCCAGAATACAAAGGGCCTTCTGTCACACTCCAAAGGGTTGGAATTTTATCCCAGCGGCCAGGGGCAGCCACGGGAGGGTTTGAAGTAAGAGAGTGACGTGAACAGGTTTTCATTTTAGAGGGAGCACTCTGGTTGTGGTGAGGAGGATGGACTTTGGGGGGGAGCGGTGGGGTGAAGAGACTGGAGGTGGGAAGGCCAGTGAGGAGAGAAGACAGAGAGCCTGACCATGTCAGGAACAAAGAGAGCAGGATGTGTTTAGCTAGGGCTTGGCTGTTATCCAGTGCAAATCCCTACTACCCCCTGCTCGGAGGAGTCTACCTGACTATAAGGGTTCTTGAACCTACCCTTCCAGCACATTCCCCAGCTGAGCCTGAGAGCCCACAGCCAATACCTACCAGGGTACCAAGAACCCCCAGAAGCTGAACAAGCACTGGCCTGGGGAGCAGGAAGAAAAACACTGCTGCAGTGGATTCCAAACACAAGCAGGGAGTCGGGGTGGGCGGGGTGGGGTGGGGGGATGGCAAGGACGCAAGGCCGCAGTCCCACCCTCAGAGGCACTGAACAAGAGCTCTGGTGCCCCCCGCCAGCCCATCCAGCCCCTCTAACAAGCCCCCCTCACAAATAAATCGCCAGCAGGAAGCCCATTAACACCTCGCAGGGGCAAGCCCTAGGCCCTGCAGGAGAAACTTCAAAGGATCTCCCCACAGCACAAAACACCAGAAAGTCATCAGTCAAGTACAACATCCCAGGAAGTAGCCAGCAAATTTGGGGGAAAGAGTTGAGCACATAAATTAAATGTCCCTCAGCCCCCATATGGCTCTCAATTTATTACCATGGAGGCAGACAGGGGCTCCTTAAGTTTAAAAAGGATCAAGGCCTCTATAAACAGTATATAGGATGACCTTCCATGGAAAAAAAAACACCAAGAGAAACTTTTTTTTTTTTTTTTTTAAAGAAAATGATACATTTGTGAAAATATATTCCACTACACTGAACTCTGCCTCAAGTGTGATATAAAATCCAACTTACTAGGCAGCCCTTTAAAAAAAAAATGTAATGTCAACTACAATTAACAATTGCCTTTTTGATTCATTAGAAGTAATTTCAGAATTGGATTTTCTTCTGAGTTGTCAACTACCTAAAAGACATGCTGACACTCAGGTGTGTTCGCTGAAAATCTATAATGTTACTTAAAACTCTTTTTCCGTTTCTTTCCCTACACAGCCTCCCCATCCCCTCACCCCCACACACCCCCACAAGCCCTTTAACTGCAAAAACAGCTTGTCCACTCGCGAGCATCACATCAAGGACGCAAAAAGGCACTATATGAGAAGCAGTAATATTTCTCAGGGTATTATTACCAATGGCAGCATACATCTTATGTTGATTAAAACCCTCTAGTTGCCAGTACTTGTTTTTCCATTTTATTATTTTTTAACCATCCAATCCCTTTCTTTGCCTCTAATAATAATAAAAATAACTAGCACAGTGCCTGTGCTAAGCACTTTGCATACTTGGATCTCACGTCATCCTCACAATGACTCTCTCTTCTCATTTTGCAAAGGGGGAAACTGAGGCACAAAAAGTGCCTCTCCCCATCTTAAGTTGCCCAAGTACAGATGGGGAGAGTGGCTGAATGGAGATTCAACCCCAGTGAGCCCATGCTACTAATTGTTCGTTGTTACAGCCTGTCCCTGCGCTAATTTGAAAAACCAAAATCTCTGCTTCCCACTTGGCCTTCCAGGTTAAAATATTTAGAAAAACACGATTTTGAATGTTAAATATTACGAGGCTTAAAAAAACTTTTAAGAATTTCAATGCAATACCTTCATTTTTAGTCATATTTTTTTATATTTTCTCTAGATTAACATTTCTTCCCTTTTCTCCTGTTTAATAATACAAGAGCTTGCACTGTGCTTAGAGTTATGCAAAACATGAAATCCAACTCTAAACCTTGGGTTTACAAAAACAAGTGAAAATGTCACAATGACTGCATGTCTTGCTTTGTTCAAGAGACAAAAACCAAAGCAAAATAAAAGGTAAGTATTTGACTTAGACTTTAGGAAAATATCCTGAACCTAGACTATAGCATCTTTGAGGACAGAACCCTATCTTATCACAAGAGCCTAACTGCAGAAGTAGCACATAATTAAGTGTTTAATAACCATTTGCCAAAATAGAGGATGGATGGTGGATGGATGGGTTGATGGTTGGATGGACAGATGGATGGTTACACCAATGGTTAACTACTGGAATCATCTGTAAGGAACTCATTCTCTATATGTTCCTATGTCTAAATTTGTCAATCCATCCTAAACTCAGATAAATGGATAAACTAGCTATGATCCACAGAATTTACTAGCTCTGCGGCTACAGTGCCAAATGTGGGCTGCTTGGGTTAACACCAAGGACAGGCACTCAGTGTCAGCAACTGCACATTCAGCAATTGCCCATTTAACAAACACATACTGAATGCAAATAATTTTTCTGGAAGGCAGCCCCATTTGTTGGCACCAAAATACATCTGTGCTTTTGTCCATGTGCTCTATCCATTCTTGAGGTGCTGGAATGGGAAGCAACATTTATTCACACTTCGGGTAATAACTACTCCAGAAAACAAGTCTTGCTGCAATACCACTCAACAACAATTATGGAGCAAAGAAAAAGAAAAAGTCTCTGGCATTTGTGTACACTGCAGCATTGAGCCTGCTGCTCAGAGCAGCTTCACACAAGCTTCTATCTTCTCTCTCCACCAAACAGGGCATGAGATGGATTTTTAAAAACGGCCCATGGGGGTGGGATGGGAGGAAAACCCATGTGAGTTTCCAGAAAAGTCTTCTTCCTGGACACTGCAGGATTCCCAGGGGACTAAAAAGTGAGAAATAAAGGAAAGTACAAATAATCTGCCATGATAAACATAGAGAGACTAGGTAAAACAAGTGTTTAAAATACTGAGAAAATGCCAGTGTTCTAATAAGCAACAAAATATTCCTTTTATAATAAGGGTGATACGGCTGTGGTTTTACAAAGCATTTGTAATATAAAAAACTATTTCCTTTGAGGATGCTAAGGCCAGGAATCAGAGCCCCTCTCTAACAAATAAGGGGAGAAGACTCGCTGTATGAAGTTCAGTGACTTGTTTAAGGTCATGGAACCAGGAAGTGAAAAGGGAAACATTTCCTGCTTAAGGGTTTTTTTTGCATCCTACTCTGATATATCTCTCTTTGCTCAACAGAAACATTTCAAGCCTCAAGCTGAGTGCCAGGTCATACCCAGGTAAATTCCAAGCTGGGAACAGATTCCATCTCAGAAATTTCCAGCCATTAAGAGGTGGAGTCAGAATTTAAGCTGGCTTCCCCAGGCGTGCTCCACTGGCATCAACCACAGCTCCATCCAGCTCCTCCAGGAAGTGAGAAGAATTCTCCCAGCCTGGAGCCAGCCAGAGGGAGCAGGAGAGGATGAGCAAGAGAAGAAAACAGATCCAAAACTGCAGTCAGACTCCATCTGAAAGCCATCTCAGAGACAAATTTCTGCATCTCGGAGGTCAACCCTGTGGTGACCGACCAGACAGAGATAATCCAGTTCTCTTCAGGACTATGAAGAAGGCCTTTTAAAGAAGCAAATTACCAATTTCTAATTAGTCAAGCATCACAGTGTCTCTTATTATTAGACAATTATTTTTTTCCTTGTCCCATTTCTCACCCTAGCCACCCCAGTGAACAGAAATAACTTGCTGTGGAAATAGAGCCAAAAATCCAGGCTGAAAAAAATAGCCAGAAAAATTAAAAATAAAATAAAAAAATTTAAAAAATGGCCAGAATATTTAAATCCTCAAAACATTTATCGCACAATCATTTTGCCTCTATTAAGATGCTTAGAAAAAAATAAAACTCATCCTGTAGAGGTTCTCAAACATGGCTGGACAACACACGCAGCATTGAAGAGCCTTCGTTTCCACCTCTGGAGATTCGGATGGGTGGGGCTGGGGCTGATGACGGCACTTGTTTGAAGGCACCCTAGGTAATTCTGATGATGAGCCTTCTTGAGAACCCTTGCAATACACTCACACGGATCATCCTAGAGCAAAGGCTAGCTTCAGAGCACCTACCTGCATTTGTAGGCCCACTAAATTCCAGACACTGAGTAAGGATTATAATGTAATCTCACATACTCCTCACAACATCTTCAAAGTTGGCATGACTATACTCATTTATAGGTCAGAAAAACCGGGCTCAGTGAGATGTGTTGATTTGTCCAAGTTCACACAGCTAAGGAGGTTCAAATTCCTAGGTCCTCCCGCAGAAAGCCTGTTCTGGGATACTAGGTTGCATAGAAAAATCACCTTCTGAGGAAAAGTCCAACACGAGTACTAGAACCTAGAGATCACAAATGTATTTAAGAAGTAGAACCTGGTAGAGGGAATGTCTTTTAAATGATTTTATTTTTCATTTTTATTTTTTTGAGGTACCGGGGCCGAGGATTGAACCTGGTATCTCACATGTGGGAAGCCAGCGCTCAACCGCCAAGCCACATGGGCTTCCCTGAGCTGGCCCTTTCATTTGTTTTGCTTGTTGGGTGCTCCTGTCCCTTCAGGAGGCACAGGGAACCAAACCCAGGACCTCCCATGTAGGAGGCGGGAGCTCAACAGCTTGAGCCACATCTGCTCTCCAGAATGTCTTGATTCAAGTTCATATTATTGGTTAACATAACCAGGAAAGAAATGCTAGTGGAAACAGGCACCCCCATTTTATAAGCTCCCGTAGAGTTGCATTTTCCAGGACAGAAAAGGGCACTGAAGTCCCGGCTGGAATTTCACGACCAAGCAGGAACTAGGCCAAACTAGTTCTCAGCCTGCAGCTCAGCCTGCACAGCCTGGGCCCATTCAGCAGCCAGGAGAGGGAGTGAAGGCAGAAGAGTCCCTGCTGCAGGGCAAGTCCACAGCTGGCCAGGCTGGGAGGAGAGGGGAGACCAATTTCAACCAGACAGGAGAGCACACCAAAATCCATTTTCCTCAGTATCGAAAGAATCAACCCAGAATCGCCCAGTTAGAGAGAGGTACTCGGGGTAGACACCTGCATCCAGCCTTGGCCTCTGAGTAGACGACGGTCTCTGCCCAGACCACTAGGGACGGACACTTCCCTGGGATTAGCCCAGAGCTAGAGTCAGAAGTCCTGGGTTCACACTTAGCTGCTCCGCTAACTCAGCATGTTCTTAAGCAAGTCACTGCACCTTTCGGGGCCTGAGTTTACGAAACGATGGGGTAGAATGAGACCATCTTTGAATTGCCTCCCAGCTGTGACAACGTGGAAAACCCAGCTCCGCAGTAGCAACCGAGGTGGCAGGACAAAATCTGCAGGTGGACTGCCCACAGGGAAGGAAGGAAAACCAGCCTGCTTGAGAAGAGATTTGCCATGCTCCCCTGTCATGCTAAGCCTGCAGAAAGGCATGCAGATAAGAAGAAAGGGACTCTGTGGGAGAAGACAAGAGAAAAAGACTGTTTGCCTTAAAGGCCCCCAAGGTAGATTTGCATCTAGTGATAAATCTCAAACCTTCCTCTCCAAGTCATTCATCCAGTCATCGAACAAATGTGTACTGAGTAACTGCACTGGAAGCTGAGGACACAATGGCACACTACTACTATTATTGTTGTTGTTATGTATTTACTTATAGCATCTGAAAAAAAAATTAGACAGGTGTCTAAGTGATGCTGGAATGCTCTTTAAATAGATGAAAACGGTCCACCAGCAAGATCCAGGTTATGCCCAATTCTTTCCCCCTCGACTCACATATTCCAAAGGAATACTGGGCAGCTGACTTCAAAACCAGAGGTCGACAAGCCACCATGGCCAGAAAACAGAAAGAGCAGATGCACACACCACAGCTCCCAGTGGTCTGGCTTCATGAGCAGACGCAAGCAAAGGCAAAAGGGCTCTCAAAGGAACTCACAAATCTGTCCAGCCCCTTAGAGCCTCAGAGCCTGGAACAGGTTTAGTTCCACCCACAGCACACTTCCCTGCACTGGCTTGATGCACAGAGGATATCCTATACGCTGCCAGGGTCATACCCCAAGAAAAAGATCCTACTGCTGACAAAATCAGTACAGCCTAAGACACCCCCTCATCTCGGGCTTTGGGATTTCAGGCAACAGGACCATCTGTCTTATAGTCAACTCAAGAGTGAAAACAATGGTTACTCACTTGGCTAGGTAGTAGCAGTAGTGTTTCTCCTGCTTCTAACTACTACCCATGTACTGAGTAGCACTTGTTACTGCTAACAAACTATTATTCCGACTCTGAAAACGAATCACTAACCACTAGATACATGGCCTTGTACTGAACGCACCTACTTCTAGTCCTTCGTGGTTTTTAAAGCAATTACTCGTGGATCAGCTCACATTGTACAGAACCCCATGAGATAAGCAGAGCAGGCATGACTAGACTAATTTGACAGATAAAGAAATTGATGTTCCACTTCCCTAAGGGCTTACAGTTAACAAGGAATAACACTTTTTTGTGCCACCTCATCCCATCCTGCCCACATTGCACCTGTGCAGAGACCACTGACTCCAGTAACATCTCTACATCCTTGTTCAGTCTGCAGCCAGCAGCCAGGAACGACAGCTAAGGAACTGGGAGTGTTGCCTCGTGCTCCCATATGTGGACCTATTCCCTTCTACAGCTGGTCTTCTCAATTAAACACACAGCCGCCACCACAACCACCACCACCTCCTACGAGTAGTTTCCAAGATAAGCCAGACTCTTGCTCTGCAGGAACCAGCTCAGCAACTGCCAGAGAACCATCAATGCAACCAACCGCAGAGGCTTTGCCCAAACAGTTCTCTGAACAGCTGTCTTGGTCCTGCTACAGGGTGGGGAGACATCTTTGCAGCTTGGCAAACCCCACTGCAACCATGTTTCCACACTACAGCCTTGGATGAATGAAAATCTCCATTTGAGCCAAGCAAATTCAACAGGCTATCATGCAAAATGCTCGTGTCAAATCAAACCTCATAACCAGCAATTATCCATCAAGCCAGTACTGGAGTCACTTCACTGAGAGTCACGGAGGTGGCTGCTAACGTGGGAGCCTGGAACTGTACAAGTCTGCCAGCCTTAAGAGAAAGGCACTCCTCTTGCTTTTCTACCGATATTTCCACCCAACTCCCCCCTCCCCCAAACAACCTCTCCTCCAAGGTCAAATTCCAGAGCTTATCCTGCACACTACCTCCGAAGCACAAATGGTTTTTGGCACACTAGGGCAGACTTCCATTTATCATGCTGTGCCCTCCTCTAATTTTAAAGGAAGTCAACTTTAAATAATGGTCTGAAAGGTGCTTCCTTTTAAAACTGCCTATTAAACTAGAAAAACATTAATTTGTATCCTTGTGGTAAGGGGTTTCCTGAAATTCCTTCAAGGAAGTCTATAATTGATAGAGTGGCTAAACGTCACACATACACCACAGAAACCTGAATCAAGTACAGTTTGTGAAGGCTCAAATTCCCTGACAGAAAGAGAGGGAAAAAAAAAAAGCATTTTTGTTCACAAAAATTATTGTTTTGTGCCACGACTCTTTTTAGGACTGGCAATATTAACGAAGAAAGAAATAGAGAGAGAAACTCAGGATTTGCAGGGCTGGCCCTCAAAGTTTGTAAAGATATTTCTACAACCATTTAATTTGATTGAAGAGAATAGAAAGAAAAAAAGAAAAAGTATTTTAAGAGAACAATAGTTTCATTAAAATGCGTAACACTATCTTTCAAAAGACGAAATGACTCTAGAAACACCATAAACCTCAGAATTACACAGTAAATTACTTCTTTTGTTTAAGGCAAATTAATACTGGATCACAGATAAGAAATAAACCCTCCCAACATCCCAAGCCCATGAGACACTACAGTCCTCATGCAGCCTGGGAGACAACGGCATGTGTTGACTATTTTGTAGGAAAGGAATGAAGGGTTGGGCTATAATCACCTTCCCACTCAGATCCCCAAATCCTGTCTCATTACCTGAAGAGTTTTTCCTGCAAAATGACACACAAATGATTTCCATGCCTCCATTTTCCTCACGTAAGCCATCACATACAAAGCGGGGGGGAAGCTCTAGGTGCATGAACGGTGACAGAGCTTCGACCCAGGTCCTCCTGAGGTCCTCCTGAGAGCTTCCGGGAGCACAATGCACAGACCTGATACCTTCACGGCACTGAGAGTAGACACCTTTCAACAGCTCTATGAGACTGAAGTTGAATCTGGCACAGAGGCAACTGACAAACTTCCTTAATATCCTTACCGGGCATCCAAAAACCCAACTCCCTCAGAACACATATCCATGAAAGTGTGTGTATAACCAGAATCTTCTCTCCTACCCACGGGCTCCGGGAACTCGCTGCACAGCAGGCTGGCCAACTCAAAGGCAGTTCTTCTTTCTTATTTCTTCTTCTTCAGTTATTATTTTTATTGTGATAACATATATAACATGAAATTTCCCATTTTATGTGAACAAATATGATCCCACCCATATGAAATACCTAGAATAAGCAAATTCATAGAGACAGTATGGAGGTTGCCAGGAGCTGGAGGGAAGAAGGAATAGGTAGCTTATTGCTTAATGGATGGAGTTTCTGTTTCGGGTGATAAAAAAAGTGTTGGTAATTGTGATGGTAGCACAATATTGTGAATGTAGTTAATGCTGATGAATTGTGCACTTAAAAATGGCAAATTTTATGTTGTATATATTTTACCACAATATATACTTTTTTTTTTAATTGACAAGCTTCAGAAGGAAAATGACACTAAGGATTAAAGAAGGATGTCAATCCGTTGTTGGCCCATCATTTCAACAGACTGGGATTAAGTTGGCTTCAAATGACTCAGCCACATTCGTTCTGAAGAGTTGATTCCCTGACAGGCTCTGTGAGGGGCGGGTAGGGCCGCAGGAGCCCAGCCAAACACTGGGTTTTGGGGTGCAGTTTTAATTCCATTTAAAAATCCTCGGTATCTGCTTGTGTCACGACCAAAATTCTGTAGAAGAAAAAGGCTCCAGGGTATCAAATCCCAAAATTACTTAACTGCTAGACCTGGAAAAGTTACTTAACCTCTTGGGGACTCTTTCCTCATCTTTAAGTGGAGATAACAGCCATGCTTGAGAGGATTAAGAGAATGAAACAAGATAATGCTTACAGGGAGTTTAGAGCATATCAGAAGTGCTCAATAAGCATTAGTTACTGCTCCTTTACCATCCTCGCATCAAGGAGGAAGAGCCAACAGGAACATTTTGCCCCACAAGATGCTTAGCTCCAGGGTACAACAGAGGGGAGGAAATAACACAAATTCACAAATGCCTTTCTTTCAGGCTCTGCCAAGTGCCCCCTACTTCGTAGCCTGAGGGACTGGGAGACAGAAACACAGGTTGTGTGGTGTCTGCTGCCTCCTTCCTGTCCTTTCCGCCCACACTGGGGGCGCCCCCGGGGCAAAGAAGCCCTTTTAAACAGTTGATGGATTAGCAGCGGAGCCTCAGAGGAGCAAAAGGAAAGGGCCTCTTCTCTCTTACCTGCACACCTTGCTTCTGCTTGCACACCACATTCTCACTGGGCCTCCCCCCATCAGGAGTTCAGAACAACGGGCAGAAGAGGCAGAGGACTCTAAGGCTTAAGCTGGGACCCTACATTTCTGGCCATTCCTCAGAGTGAAAGAGATGGTGCCCATCTTAGGACTTCAGAGATCAGTAAGGAAACTGGCAAACAGCAGCTCCACATAAGCAATGGTGGTTATCAAGGAAGAAATGGCAAACGATGGCCATTTTGGTAGTTTGTATTTTAACATAAGGACTTGAGCCAAGCATATAAATACACTTCTCACCAAGACATGAAAAGACACCATGCTCTGTGGAAGAATAGGGTGATCAAGATTTAAAAAGAGAGAGCCAGGGTCTCTGCTCTCCCAGAGAACACCTGCCAAGGGCTTGGGTGTCAGCTGCATCCTCCCTTTTAATCCTCTCAACAGCCTAGGATGACATGTTATCACCTTGGCTTTAGAGATGATAAAACTGAGGCCCAGGGGTTCCTTAACTTGTCCAAAGGCACGGAGCTAGTAAGCAGCCTGACCTCAGAGATCTCAATGGGGGAAGAGGGGAGTGGATTTTGCTCAGTTGGGGACATTTGTTTGGAGACATTGGCAACTAGGAGGCACTAGCAGGGAGAGGTCAAGGAGGCTGATAAACAGCCTACAATGCACAAGCCAGCCCCTCACCACCAAGAATCATTTGGCTTACAAGGTCAATGGTGCAGAGGTGGAGAAACCCTACCCTAGAGCCTGTTTTCTTATTCACTGCACAATGTTGTCCCCCTTCCCATTTTCCAGAGGAGGACAATGAACATATTTTAACATGACCATGAATTAGATTAGCACAGCTCTGCTCACCAAGCCTTCCTTGGCTTTCTCCAAAGCCTCCACCCCCAAGGCATTGCCCTGGCTTTGGCCTCTACCTGGGCAGCTCTCTCCACCTCCCCGCTGTGTATGCCCATGGCTCACGCCTCACCTCCTTCAGAACAATATCAACTTCTCACTAAGGTATTTCCTGACCATCCCTTCTCCAGCAGCCCCCCACATCCCTCCACAGCATCCCCTCATCCCCCAGCAGGCCATGTATTTTTCTCATTTGTTTATCTAATTCCTCCCACTAGATGGGAAGTTCTATGAGGGCAGGAAATTGTGTGTTGCCTACTGCTCTTTCCTCACCACCCAGAACAGTGCCTGGCACATAGCAGGACCTCAGTAAATATTTGGTGAAAGAATGAATGAATGAACAAACTTAAATTCCTCAGGGATTTGAGATTTTTAGCTTTCTCAAGGCTTTCATATCATCAGGAAAGAAGATCTCTGCAGAGAACTTGGTTCATCTGGCTATAATGACCATTGTTCTAGATCGGGAGTCACCACACTTTTTGGTCAGATAAATATTTCAGCTCTGCAGGCCATTCAGTCTCAAGTACAACTCAACTCTGCTGCTATAGCACAAAAGCAGCCATGGACAATATGTAAACAGATGAGTGTGTTTCAATAAAACTTTAAACAAATGAGTGTGTTCCAATAAAACTTTAAAGACACTGAAATATAAACTTCATAGAATTTTTATGTACCAGGAAATATTATTCTCGTTTTAATTGTTTTTCCCAACTATTTCAAAATATAAAAACTATTTTTAGCTCTTGGGTCCTGCAAAATCAAGAGGTGGGCCAGATTTGGCCTATGGGCCATAGTTTGCCCCCCCCCTCCACACACCACCACCCCACCCTCGTTCTAGATCTCCATGAATTGTGATGACTTATTCAATAATAATATAATACCACATTAGGATGGTCCAGAGTCCTTTCACAATCCTGTCTCATTCATCTTATCCCCCGTGTCCTTCTTTACCACAGCTTACCCTTAAGGCAATGGAGGCCAGAAGTCAAAAACCAGTATCATAAACCTTGGCCTCTGACTCCACTGGCAGAATCCTTTCTGCGCTTAGACTGTCACAAAATCTTGTCAGTATGGACACAACGACTTCAGTTAATCCATTATTGATTTTACAGAAAATGTGCAGTGGGCATTCGAGTGAAGTGAGCATCAGAATCAGCAAAGATTCTTTCATTAGAGCACAAACACCGAACCAACAAGAAGACAGGTGTGCACCATCCATCTTACAACACAAATTCAACTTGCCTGGAGAAAGAGATTGTGGATACCAGCACTCTCCTGCCCTTCGGTGTTATGGGAAAAGTTAATGACACACAAAATTGGTTGTGCTGCCCAGGATTACAAATAAGAATCCTAAGGGTGAAGGCTTTGTAAAAAACACAGCCCCTATTGCTCAAAGGAGTTATACATACATAATACATATATATATATGTATTTTTTTTTTTTTTTTTTTTTTTTTAAGGCAGTACCGGGGAATGAACCTGGGACCTAAAAATTGTGAAGAAGGTACTCAACCACTGAGCTACACCCACTCCCCAGGAGTTACACTTTAATACCTAAGCCAGGCTTGACTCTTTTTTTTTTTTTCACCTTAAATTTACACGCATTCTCCAAATGGTGACGAAGACACTCAGATAACTTGGGGGTGGGCGGGGTTCAGCAGGGGAATCATGTCCAAAATCCCAGATGTCTGAACTGCATATCTCAATGATTATTGACTTAGAATAGCCTCTGAATACCCATACAGTTGAGTCACATTATTCGCGGTAGTTATGGTCTATAAAATCACTACAAACACTTAATTAGCAAATAATAAACTATTTCTCCTAAGGGAAACACAGGGTTAGGTTCCCACAAGCCTATAGTCACAAAATTTTTGTCATCCTTGTTTTATATGTGTTTCTCTTTAAAGACAGCTTATTTAATATATATTGTTGATCACTAAACTGAACTCATGGCCAAGGAACTATAACTGATGCCTGAACAAAGTTTACCTAACACTGGTATTTTCTCCGAAACCCACTGCCTTCTCATGCTTAGGAACACTAGACAGTACTTCAGCAGTATACCTGGGGTCCATTTTAAACAGCAAAGTCACCAACAAAAACCACAAAAATGCAAAAAATGTGGCACTAAATATACCGCAAGAAGCACACTTGTTTACAGAATGAGCACTGAAACAAGAAATGTCACCTTGTTCTACCTCACCTGGGAACGTGTGTTCTTGTCCATCCTCAGCTAGAAACAAACGTGTCAGATGGGTAACTCAAATTTTTTGCCCATCTGTGCATGCCCATGGATGATGGCAAAAGTGCCGCCAGTATTGATTTGGGGGTTACAAATTTTAGCAAGTAGTTGAATTCACAAATATGGAATTCACAAATAATGAAGATCGACATATCACCTTGTAACTCTCCCCATATCTTTTGGGATCAGTGTTCTCCCAGTGAATAAAAGACATGGCACAAAAGCAAATGAAGCCCTCCAATTTCAAGCAATATGTCAAGAAAGGGTTAACAGCTCTGCTCCCTCCTTTGCCTTCCCCAAGAATCAGGTCATTTTGAGGCACTGGCAGAAATGCAAAAGTCGCCCTGAGTGTCCTTCCTCCCCCAAGACCTGTGCACCCAGAATCAGAAAGGAACTATCAGCACCTGAAGGGTAAACAGTAGACCCCCTCCTTCAATACCTCCTCCCCAAATCCATTTGCTAGGGAATTTTTAAGGCAGAAAGGTAAATAAAGCCTAACAGTTAGGGCTTCGCTGGGACCTACTGATTGGTGAGACCTAAACAAAAAGCCTAGGCAAGTCAGGCTGCTCCGTCACACCCTGCATGGCAAGATGGCATCTCCAGTTGGGTTTCCGTCAATCACATTGGTAGTGTTTGGCTTACAAACATCTTATTCTGTCTCCACAATGCTTTCCCCTCTGTTTCCTCCTCTTTGGTCCTACTGCCAACCATTTGGCCTGGATTCCACTCTCTGAGGAACAACTTTCATTGTGTTCCTTCCTGTTCAGAACTTCAATAGACCTTTACTTGCAAAACATCCCATCTCAATAACAGACTATCTAGATGACCATATAATTTATTTCCCAAATCAGGACTCTTCCGAAGATGAAAGGTGGCACAATTAATAATTATGCCAGGGTAACAGCAACGAACCAGAACTGTCCTGGACAAACTGTCCAGGATATGGGGCATATGGTCACCCCAGCTAAAAGGCCTTGGAGGGAGAGCCCCCAGTCGTCCCTTAACTCTGTCCTGCCTTTTGAACCAAATAGTTCCTAGTACAGTACCGAAAGCACCACAGGTGCTTGATAATAACTAATTATGGAATTTAAGTTGTAAATAACAGGTCCCAGCTACCATGGATTTATCTCTGGAAGGATTCTGTAGACCATTACAAATGAAAATCATACCAGAAAATCATGGCTTCTGAGATTCTCATTTTATTTTCACCCTGAACATATTTTCATCCCTCACACACCTATAGTGTTTTGTGTAAAATAATAATAATTAGTAACAGTTACCATTTACTAAGCTACATATTTGACACTCAAGGAGCATTATATACATTCTCCCAATAACCTTATAATAAGAAAAGCATTTGTATATCTAGTATATAAGTGGGAAAAAAAATGGAGGCTTAGTAAGAATAAATAATTCATTTTAGGTCACAGTCTCTGCCCTAGGTCAGTCTCTTCCACTGACCAGAAAATTCACCAACCAGAACATTTCAGTTCCAAAGGGTTATTTTCTAAAACCATTCCATGATAGAGACAAGATGATATAACATTCAGTGGACTATACAAAATGATGAAATTGGCCATGCCTGGGCAAAGTGTACTACTGACTGTCAACTGCACTTACTATGACATTACAGGGATTCAAATTAAATGAGGGAAACGGATGTGGCTCAAGAGGTTCGGCGTCCATCTACCATATGGAGAGACCGGGGTTCGATCCCCAGTACCTCCCAGTAAAAAAAAAAAAAAAAAAAAAAATTAAATGAAAGAAGGAAGTCAAGAGAAAGCCAGCAATTCACTGTGATAACACACAGCACAGCCCTTCTTTGGGGCAAAGCAGGAATGCAGAAATTGATATCCCAGTTCCAGATAAGTTTTCCTGGCCATCCCCACAAATGGGACCTGCAAAAAGAGAATTTTCTGAGTGATGGAAGGAAGTAAGCCTCAGCTTTCCTGACGGGAGGGGAGGAGACCACTGGGAGGAGAAGGAAGATGATGAAGATTGCTTTTAAAGAGGGAAGGGAATTTAGGCTGTAAACTCCACGAGGGTGGAGATGGAGTCTGTCTCGTTTGTCACTGAGACCCCAGCAAACAGCATGGTACCTGAGGTATTAGAGGAACTCACAAAACATTTGGTGAGTAATAAAGGAATTGCCTTGCTCAGCTCCCTCATTGACAGATAAGAAAACTGAGGGCAGAGAGCTCTGGGAGCCGGTCAGCCCGGGAGTGGAATCCCAGTACACTTCCTAGCTCAAGCGGACTCTGCAGAGGTGCTTTTCAAGCTCATGAATGTTCCTTCATACTCAGGTTCCTCTCAACCAGCAGGAGAAGGGAATTAATCATTACATTTACTCCTCGGGTCTCTTCGTAAAATGGCCACAAGCTGAAGGATCCAAACATCACTGACCCACTACAAGCTGCATGCAGAACCACACTCTCTTGGAGTGGCCTTACTGCAACTTGCAGCACACATCACCTGTGGTCAGGTACATTTTATAAAAGAATGTATTTTTATGACTGGGAAAAAAATAATAAAGATTAGATACTGTTTAAGAACACCAGAAGACACTGAGTTCTGGGTTTTGCCACTAACTTGCCATATGATCCTGAGCAAGCCACCCAGCGGGGAAAGAAAATGACATTTACTGACAGCCAAGTGTGTATTACACATCATGATGTACTCTCTCATTAAACCCTAGTGACAGGGAAGCAGATGTGGCTCGACCACATGGGCGCCCGCCTAACACATGGGAGGTCCCAGTGCCTCCTAAAAGAAGACGAGCTGCTGCCGCCTCCCGCCGCAACAGACTGATGGGCGAGCCTTCTGGGGGAAAGGGGGATAAATAAAGAAAAATAAAGTAAATGAAAAATAAATCTTAAAAAAAAAAAACCCTAGTGACAGATTTCACAGTTTAAAAATACCAAGGTCATCCCAAAGTTCTCTGGCATTTTGTCCATTTTCTTTCCATATTCAAAGACCTAGAAAACTCATCTTCCATCATGTGGTAATTATGGTAATTTCCTATCTCTAGCACATTAGGTTTATTTTTTAAGTGAGTACATGATTAAGAGGCCCCCTCCGCCCCACCCATTTAAAATTCCGTACACATTTCCCAAATTTATAAAACCAGGGACTCTCATGAGTGCATTCTTCAAACTATAAGGTACCAAAATGCTTCACAGTAACACAATGGGTTGCTGACTCCTCTGGGCAAAAAAAAATTCAGGAACCTCACATACTCTTACAAGAACCATGAACAGATTTTTCTTTTTCTAAATACACTCCCAAATAAATAAACTGAGCATTTCAGTCCCAACAACAGGAAGGCTTTGTCAGCCAAACAAGAGATTCCCTTCATCAATGTTTCCCTTGTATTGACTATGGAAGACCCACTGTACAAACAATGTTTCCTATAATAAGGAGAAATGAACAAGTTCTTTTTTGTTTTTATTGTTTTTACTGCTACTAACCATGGTCTATAGTTTACCTTATGGTTTACACTTTGCGCTGCACAGTTTTATAGGTTTTGACAAACTGTATAATGGCCTGTATCCATCATTGCAATGTCATGCAGAACAATTCCAATGTCCAAAAATTGCCCCATGTTACACCTATCCATCCCTCTCCCTCCCCTCAGAACCTCTGGTGATTACTGCCTTCATATCAATGTTACAAGTTCTTCTATTACTAGAATAATAAGTCTACTTTAGTCTAAAGTTGCACCGCCCCCCCCATGTTTGTTCATTCCTCAATTTTGAGGATTTTGGGGTGGTGATGCCCACTCTGCTTCCGATTGAGAGGGGCCTTAGATCTCATGGGGCAGATAGGTGGAAATGTCTTGCTTGCCATTGTAGACACTGTTTTTTGGGATGGACATTATCCATCATTATCCTTTTGTTAGTTGTCCTGGGTGAGTCCAATGAATTGGAGAGTAGGTATTGGCTGCAATTCTGCTGAGATTCAAAGCTCAACCGGCATAAGAACAGCCAGAAGATTTAAATCTCTGGCTCACATATTTAAAGGGTATAGTGCTAATTATAGGTTCAAATAAAAGGGGCATAAGAATCATGTGTAGGAAAATTATAAATGAGTCCAATTCCAATACACTGGGGGAATAAATTATTATATATCCAAGGTAAGGCCCATGACAGGGTACCTAATTCCTGGGGTCATCTGTCCTGCTTATAGTGACTACATGTCTCTAGAGCCCTCAGGAGCCCCCCTACTTGAGGCATTGTTTACTGTGGCAGTCAATGAGATTCTCCTAAGACATGCATAAGTTTAACCTCTGGAATGACCTCTTGACTAACTTTGAAATCTCTTAGTCATAAAAACTCATTTAGTTTAATATTTCCCCCTTTTGGTTAAGGTCTTTTTCCAAATGCATCGCTAGTTGGCACTTGGTGATAATCCCTCTGTGCCAGGGAGGTTCATCCCTGGGAGTCATGTCCCATGCTGGGGGAAGGGTTGGGGGGAGGGAATGTAGAGCATTTATATCCTGAGTTTGGCTTACAGAGAGGCCACATTAGAGCAACAAGGAGGTTTTCAGGAGGTAACTCTTAGGCAATATATAATACTAGGCTAAGTTTCAATTTCACAAGAACAGTGTTCATAAATAGAAGCATCAATATTAAGGGCATGGCATACTGGTCTGTCCTCCTTTACTAGGCACTGCCCATGTACTCTAGGGATTCTTGTCACTCTATTAGAGAATGTAGCAGGACTCCCCATGTTGGGAATTCAATATTCTTTCAGTTCTTGTGTGGGTCTCCATCCATCAAGACAACACCCCATGACCACTTCAACACATTCATATCCCATAGAGGCATCCCCAGGTGCACCTCTCCCCACACATCCCCCCACTACCGACAAGTTTTTGCTGCAGTCACTGAATCAATAGTCACCAACTCCCTGCAGATTAAATTCTGCTGCCAAAAGCATATTCAGGCGTCATTGATTGCAAAGGCTTTAACCCAGGCAAGATGGGCACTGCGTCCCCTTCAGCTGCCAACTGGCAATCCCATATAAACATTTAGCCTCAACATTAACTGGGTCGTAAGAACAGCGCAGAGTAACAATCTGCTTATTCATCTTTGCCATGAATAAACTGTAAACAGCTCACATTCTCCAACCCCCTTCTGGTTCAAAGATCCCCGTGTAGCCACATGGCTACAGACTAGCATCCAACATTACTTGAAATGGAAGTAGGATTTGGTTAAGATTGGCCTTACAAGTAGTGCCCCTGGATATGTTGGAGCAGACTTGAAAGCCTTGTGTAATGAAGCAGCTCTCTGTGCCTTGAGGGTAGTCCTTAGGAAACAACCTGACCTTCCTGACCAAGGTTGCTGGGTTGGTGAAGATTACCTGAGTGACTTCCTGCAGGGAATGAATGACATCAGACCCACTGCTAGGAGGGAGGTGGCAACTGATGCCCCAAATGTCTCTATAGGAGGACTGAGAAAGAGCAAAAGTTAGTGGAAGGATCACCAATATCTGTTCTCAGCTCTGATCCTGGTTGTCTTTTGTGAAATCAAATACTCATTCTCTTAGAATCTAAATGGAAAAACTCTTAGTTTACTACTTCTGATGGGTGTATTTATAATAATGTTAAGGTAATGTTATAAATAAAGGCACATGCTACATTTGTTTAAAAAAAATAAAAAATAAAAAGATTGGCCTTAACAGTGCAAAACCAAATAGAGATGTTTAAAAAAAAAAAAAAAGTTGCATCTCTCTTGCATAAACACTGTTGTGTGAGGTTTTGTTAAACAGAAAATAACTACGTAGCTGACTGCATTTCTCAGCCCCCCTGAGACCTAGTTCTGGCCAGTGGAATGAGAGCAGAAATGATGAGGTCTGCTTCCAGGCCTGATCATGAATGTCTCTGAGTGAGCTCAATGCCTGTATTCCCCTCTGGCTGGCTGCCTAAAATGGAGAAGACCTGCAGAGAGGGACCTTGGAACCTTGTATGGAGGATGGCAGAGCCACAAGGTAGAAGGAACCTGGGTCCCTGAAACACCAAAGGAAGCAGAGCTGCCCAATCAGGAATACCTGCTCTGGACTGTTTACAACAGGGAGAATTATTATTGTGTTCAGTCACCAAGTTTTTGTGATTTATATGTTATAGAAGCTAATGTGACCTTAAATAATACAGGCAGTAATGGAGAGTCCATTCATAAGTATTTGATTATCATATCCATAAAAAACAATTATGCGTGATTTTTCTGTAAACCTAAAACTTCTCTATTAAATAATTTATAATAAAAAAACAATAATATCATCATTGCAAAAGTTAGGGAGAAAGCTGTTTGTTAGACAGTCCAGGCATGTGGAAAATGGTCAAGGATGCATCCCTCTGGGGGAACAGAACAAGATATGGTTACTCTGTTATTTGGGGCATGTCTCAAGGTGAAAAGCTTTGTTTTGTTTGGGTTTTTTTTCCTTTCTAATTGTGGGATGTGGTGCCCACACTTACTCTCAATGGCAGCAAAGCAAAGTCTAAGTCCTTCTTCACAAAAGCAGACCTCTACTGAGCATTTAACAATTTTCTGCAGACACTGATAGATGCTTTACATCTGTCATCTTATTTAATCCACACAACAACCCTAGGAGACAGGGAGGTTATGATATTTCTTTTACAGATGAAGCAGTTGAAGCCCAGAGAGTGTGAAGAACTTGCCAGGATCAAGAAGCTTTAAATAAGTGAGAGAGCCAGTTTCAAACCCAATCAGTCTGACTCTAGAGCTGAGTTTCCCCGACTGACAAAACAAGGAGAAAGGCATCCTGGGTGGCAGTGGCAGCAGCACAAACACATGATGGGCTGATAAAATAGAGCAAGATATTAAGGAAACCACAAGGAGTCAAGGGAAAATGAGTGTTTAATCTAGGCATGGATTCTATGTCTGACGAATGATCATCCAGTGAAGATTTGTTGACTTATAAAGCAAATTGTGGGGTTAGTACTTGCGGTAGATTGAAAAATGGCCCCAATTCTTCACACCTTCCTGGCCCACTCCTTTGGCCAGGTAACTCTGCAGGATGATTCTGGGCAGAGCATCCTGCCCTATGCCCTGATGCTCAGCCATGTGACCTGCTTTGGCAAAGGGATGCTAGCAAACATGACACAAGTGCTTGCATGAGTGGCTTGCTGGCTCTTGCACCTTTGCCATATCCATGAGATCTTACCTGGGCTCCCCTGCTAAAGGATGAGACGTGGATCTGAGCCAAATCATCTCAGTCATCCCAGCCAAGGCCATCCTAGATAAGCAACCTTCAGGCAAGTGAACCATACCAGCCAAGATCAGTAGCACCCTCTGACCATCCCAGATATGTGAACAATGAACACTCAAGATTGCGTGCCACTCAAGTTTAGCGGTTCTTTGCCATGCAGCATTATTATGGCAATAACAGATAAGAGTTACCATGATCATCTCTCCCATATAACAGATAGAGAAACTGGGGCGCAGAGAGGTGGAGCAATTTGATCAAGGTTATACAGTCAGTGCATGGCAAAACTGGAGTCTGAAAGCCGGCCATGGCTCCCCAGTCTTCACTCTTCACCATTTCATTTGTCATAACTTCTCTCAACAAAGCAGCAAGAGGGGGGCGGATGTGGCTCAACTGGTTGGGCGTCCGTCTCCCATATGGAGGGACCTGGGTTCGATCCCCGGGACCTCCCGGTAAAAAAAAAAAAAAAAAAAAGCAGCAAGAGTAGAAGCTGGGCTTCTGCTCTGGGCTCTCAGATGGGACGCCTCCAGGCTGGGAGAAGGGATTCTGGGTATCCTGCTAATTGGTCGCATTCACCCTCCTCTAGTCATTGATTTAGCGTTGGCAGCGATGGAAGCCATCTGCTCACACTCTGCTTCCCTGCTCTCCCCAGGAGCTAGGCAACACGCAGGAGGGTGCCTGGCACACCTGGGCTTTCCCTGCCTCTCTCTGCACTGCCACAGCGCAGACCTTTTCCTTCAAAGATGCCTCCTTTGAGCCAGCACCTGGAGCCAGCAGGGACTTCCTCCCCATCTGCCCTCCTCCCCACACTCACTCTCTTCAAGGCCTTCCAGCTTGGCAGCCCCTTTTTACATTTACCAGGAAATCTGCAGAAATGTCTCTAGCACCTGCCTCTGCTCTCACTTCCCATCACCTCCATTTCTCTTCCAGATTGTTTAAGCCTGGCTTTAAGGTTATCCCATTTGGAGGTCAACTATTCTGACAGCCAGCTGTATATATCTGCCCTCCCCTCCCCACTGCCACCCTCCTGCCTGGCAAAGAAAGCATAAGCCCCTGCCAAATAAAAGGTGGATCAGAGCAACTCTCAGGAGTTACTGTGTTCTCTAAGCATGCTCCATCTTTGCCCAGCACCACGGTGCCAAGGCTACCATGCCAAACTTAGCATTAGGTGTGTGCTTCTCAAAGTGACACACCTGCATCAGAGTTCCCTGGGGTGCTTGTTTGAAATGCAGATTCCCAGGCCCGGCCCTGACCCAAATGAATCAGGCTAGAACAGGGGTTCTTAACCAGGGGACCACAGACCCCTCCACGAGCTTGAATTGAAAAAAAATCAATTCGATGAGATGTCCAACATGATGTGTGTGTGGCCTTGTCCAATACTACACCACAGTTTAATGTTCTTATTCAAGATAAACAACAGTCTGCACGTTGACATGTCTTTAAAAAATAAAATTTAACTTTAACTTTCCTATATTTTTTATGTATTTTATTGTTTAGTGTTAAGGAAGAAGCACATACGTATAGTATTATATCGTATTTTTTTATCTTAGGCATTCAAAAACATTATCCCTGTGGGGATGTGCTGGTGCAGGTATACTAAGTATGTGGACAGTATAGTGTGGACTTAGTGTCAGTCCAGGTTCTGAGCGCAGTAGTGGATAACTGCCTGGTAAGGATGGCAGAGATGGTTTTATGACGCCGTGGGGAAACGAATTTCTAAATGTTTGCCAAAAATGACCGTTTGAACAGACGTCGAACCATGTTAGGTTATCAGGTATTGAAATTATGGAAAAGTTGTAAAACATAATTTTGAATAATCCTAAAATTTAATTTAGAGACATGCCGGTGTTGAGTGTCATAAAACTATCTGCCGCTACGTTCTGAGAAGGGGTCCATGGAACAAAAAAGGTTAAGAACCCCTGGGCTAGAAGCTGTATTTGTAACATTTCCCACATGACTCTAATGCACTGACAGTTGAAAAAGACTTCCTAGCGACATCTTTAATTTGTAGGATGAGAATGATCGTCATCGAGTAATTTACATACTTCATCTGACTATAAGCCTCATTTCAACTCTAGAAGTAGATACTATTTTTCTCCCATTTGGGAGATAAGGAAACTGAGGCAATGAGATATTAAATAGTTCCCAGTTCACACAGATAATACCTGGCAATGTCGGGCTTTGAACAAAGAGCAACCCCATGCTCCAAACCCGCTCTGAAATATTTCTATGTTAAATGGCTTAAATATTTCAGAACGCTGATGAAATTGAACATTTATGTTCAGTTTTTATGCATCTCATTATCATAAAACCATTATTAGAATGAACACCTAGAAAACAGGTGCCGTGTTCTTAGGAAATTCTCTCATACTCACTTTTGGTGAGTGTGGTATAACAACCATATTTAAGGATGTGAAGAAAGTCATGGGCAATGCACCCAATTCTCAAAATATTTCTCTTTTCTGCGGGGAACTTAAATAGATGATTTGGCATGTCCTATTCCAGCCTCAGTTGAGGGTAGAGGTGACTTAAGAGTAAGCATGACATGATTATATGTATAATTCACCTTAATGGAGACAATCCTTTGTTTTTCCTCCCACTTAATTCTATTTTAGCAAAGTTTTAGACCCAAAGTAAGTAAAGAATGAAACGCTGGATAACTAGAGCTGAACTGCCATGCAAATAATGGTAATGAAAATAATGGCGACATTTACTGAATGCTTGCCAGGGACCAGAAACAGGCTCAGCTCTTTACAAAAATTATCTCATTTGATCCTAAGGAATATTATCCCCATTTTACAGAGGAAGAAACTTAAGGTAACAGGAGTTAAGTAATTTGCCCCAGGTCACTGCTAGTTTAGTAGAGCTGGGATTCCAACCCACGCCTGTGTTGCTGAAAACTATGGCTCTGAAACACTGTGCTATGTAAAGAGTGGTCCCCAGGTGGGCCCCAGGTGGGCCCCACTAACATCACGTAGGAGCTTGTTAGATTAAGGGGTCCTCTGGCCCAACCCCTTCCTCCCACAAATCTACTAAATAAGAACCTCCAAGGAGGCCCTGGAATCTGCATTTTTAACAAGTTCCTCAGAAGATCCTAATGTACCCCATCCATGAACTTTAGGAACCACTAGCCCAGAACATTCCAAGGCGCCCTAGCTTCTAGAACCTCACCCTCTTTGTATGACCCCCTTCATTTCAGGCTTCCTCCCGGCCCAGGCGCCTGACTGAAACCGCTGACTACAAAGAAGCCACACCTCGTGTGTCCTCGGGCAGCCACCCGCTGCCAATCCAGTCCCAGCAGGAACCTGCACTCCCAGCCCTGGCAGGTGCTTCAGCGAAAACCATGGTGGCACGGGCAGGGATGGGATGCAGCAGCACTGAGGGCAGAACTGTGAGGTGTGATTTTCTTAAGTGCACGTGCCATTCCTGCCTAAATCTGCCTTGGTGAGAAGCAAGTGTGCTAATTGCTCTAACACAGCTTGACTGTACCAGGTGAGGTGGAGCTGCTTCAACCACCGGCTGTGGGAAGGCGGCTCAGCAGCTGCAAAGCTGCATGAGGTCCTAAGGGGGGCTGGAGGAACTGTTCCTTCAAAGCCACCCACTCTACTGTCGTCATCCCCCAAAGACACTCATTATACAGAGGCTGCCCTGGGGGTATGGGAGGCCCCCAGGTAAGGCAGCTCTCTGGAACTATTCTCCAGATTGGAGCAGATTCCACTGAAAGCTAAGTTTACTGGGTGCATCCAACATGAGAGGCATTTCACATGCATCCTCCCATTTCATCTCTACATGGCGAGGCTGCAAAGAGGCACAAATGCATTTATTTTATAGATGGGGAAACTGAGGCTCAAAGCCCCAAAGAAATTTGCCCCAGGCCACTCAGCAATGTGTGGTGGTCCTAAAATATGCTCATGTCCCCTCCCCTGGAACCTGGGTGGCCTTTGTGACCGCCTCAACAAAGAGGATGCCGCGGAGTGATACTGTGTGACTTCCGAGGCTAGGTTGGAAAGGCTGTGCAGCTTCTACTAGTTTTCTCTTGGGACACCTGCTCTGACAGCCTCCAGGTGCCATGTACGAAGTCCAGCAACCCCGAGGCGGCCATATGGTGAGACCACGTGGAGAGAAAGAGATAGAAGCCCGAGGAGCCCCAGCTGTTCCAGTCCCCAGCTGAGTCTTCCCAGTTCTTATGGGTTGAATTATGTCCCCCTAAAAAACATGCTAAAGTCCTAATCCCTGTCCCATAAATGTCACCTTATTTGGGAATAGGGTCATTGAAGATATGATTTGTTAGGATGAGGCCAAACTGGATTAAAGTGAGCCCTAATCCAATGTGACAGGTGTCTCTATAAGAGGAGACTTGGACACAGAGGGGAGATGCCATGTGATGAATGAGGCAAAGAATGCCATGAATAGCCAGCAGCCAGGAGAGAGGCATGGAACAGACTGTTTGCTACAGACTTTAGAAGAAGCATGGCCCCTCCTTGACCTTGAACATCTAGCCTCCAGAACTGTGAGACAACACATTCTGTTGTTTTAAGACCTCCAGTTTGTGGCACTTTGTTACGGCAGCCCTAGGAAATGAATACAGCAGCCTGGGCACAGACATGTGAGAAGAGAACAATCAAGAAGACCCAGCCTGGGAAGCGGATGTGGCTCAAGTGACTGGGCTCCCGTCTACCATTTCGGAGGTCCAGGGTTCGATTCCCGGGGCCTCCTGGTGAAAAGCAAGCTGGCCCATGCAGAGAACTGGCCCACGTGGAGTGCTGGCCCACGCGGAGAGCTGGCACAGCAAGACGACACAACAAAAAGAGACACAGAAGAGAGAAAATGAGAGACACAGCAGACCAGGGAGCTGAGGTGGTGCAAGAGATTGAGCTCCTTTCTCCACTCCGGAAGGTCCCAGGATGGTTTCCCAGTGTCACCTAAAGAGAAGACAAGCAGACACAGAACACACAGAAAGCAGACAGCGAGCACAAAACAAGGGGGGGGGGGATAAATAAATAAATCTTTAAAAAGAAGAAGAAGCCCTCAACCTCCATGTGCAACCACATGATACAGTCCCAGCCAGAACTGCCCAGGTGAGCCAGTCAATGCTCAGGTTCAGGAGCAAAATAAATGCTATTATTTTAAGCCACTCTTTTGGGGGCTGTTTGTTACACAGCAATAGATCATTGAAAACAGCATGTAACTGCCAGAATTCTGATCTGAAAGCAGATTCATCTGCCTTTGAAGCCCATTGAGAAGCTGATGTCTACGTTCTCCCTGCAGAGCTTCCCTTTGGGACAAAATTTGGAGAACTACTTTCAACCTGCTAAACTTTTTTAAAACTTCCTGGTGATATACCAAAAACTTTCACTTCCCCAAAAACAATCTCCTGGCCTTTGAACTAAAGGGATAAAACTGGGGTCCCTTTGCTTTAGAAACTATATTAATCAGGATGTTTTCAAATGGGGTCACCCAAGCACTTTAATAATTTCTTCTTGCTGCCAAGGTAGAGGAGTCCAGTGTTTATAGATCATCCTTGTCAAAAGAGCCAAGCTAAATTTTCTTACACTTTTCCATCCTCAGTAGATGTGGAGGGATGAGGACTGGACTCAGTTTTAAGATCCTCAAAGGCCCCATCTTGTTGTTCTGTTTGTTTGTTTGTTTCCTTTCTCTGCAAGGAACTTCCAGGAACCAATTCTAAAATTCCACCAACCTCAAGAGTCTGAGCAGAACCCCTTACTGACCACCCTACCTGGCCCCCGGAACAGGGATCCCCAGAGTCAAAAACAATGCTACTTTGATCGGGAATCTGCCCCACAGCAAAACGACTGAGGGGACTTTTGGAACTCAAAAACACTAGGTTGACCCCAAGAGCATTTTACCATTTTAAATTCAAGGGCCAGCCTGAAGACGTTTTTCTCTCCTCAGAAGAACTTTCTTTTTCTCTCCATAAATCCTCACCCACTCACCACAGTCCTACTCTGGCTTTTCTGGAAGGTTCCTGAAGCCATCCCTAGTCATAAAGAGAAATGAGTCCCATGTGTCCCATGCTGACAAGAACAGCGCTGATAGTGGCTCAAAATCATGGAAAGGGTCAAGGTAGCACAGTCATGAACCAGGAGAGTGGAGGACAGCGTCCCCACCCTGCAGTGCCTGAGGGACTCAGAACGACGACAGGAACCCAGTGAAATGCTCACGGGTCCAGCCCAACTAAGGAAAGGAACTCCCAGGTGAGAGAATGGAAAGACCCTTGCTTTTGGCTACTTTGTGTGTGCCAAGAGCTGTTCTAAGCATTTAGATGGATTTTCTCTTTTATTCCTGAACACATACACACCCTTTTCAAATTAGGCAGATGGGCAGTGAGGCTCTGAAACAGTTCGTGCTCTGCCCAAGGTCACACAACTAGGCAGTGGCCGAGATGGGGCCTCAACGCAAACCATACAAAACCACTCACCACCCTGACGTCTGCAAGGGCACACTCATCGCTTCTGCCAATGGGTCCTTCTCCCTTGCAGCTAACACAGAAAGCTCTATATAAGGCCTCACTACACCAACTGTGGTCCAGCAGCCTCGGATCTTGTTAGAAAGGCAGAATCCTAGGCCCCACCCCAGACGCGCTGAGTCCAAATCTGCATTTTAACCAGAACACCAGGTGACTCCTGTGCATAGTAAAGTTTGAGAAGCGCTGATCAGATACTTTTCTTGCCGACAGTATAAGAACCTGCCTCTGAATTTTCTCCTGGATTCCTGGCCTCAGGAGTTTTTGGGGTTCTAAGGAAAAATTTACTCATTTCCATTGTGGTATTTCTTTCATGAACCTTTTCCTAATGACTCTCAAATCGGTCTCTCCCTTCTCTAACTCATTTTGCACTTGATGGTCTGAACTGCACAATGAATGCCTTATATATACCAGCTACCCAATTTAGCACCTCATGCTGTCTCATGCTCACATATTAATTGTTTCACACATGCAGGGGGAGGGGCTAAAAATTTAAAAGACTAATTGCAGAGAGGATGGAGACAAATTATCACTCACAAATCACCTCACTCCAATTAAATTGCTAGCAGCTGGGAGGAAGACCGCAGCACTTTTTTTTTAATTGTCCCAAAGCAATCAACAGGTACCCCAACCAGTGTATGTCTTCAAGAACTGACTCATTTGGCCAACAATCATTCTCCCAGAATGTTCTATAACCCAAGCACTTAGAAGGAAGAGGGAAGAGCAGCTGAGACGACGAAGGTGCCGAGCCATCACTAGGAGCCTCTGTTGTATGGATGTGGAAGCCCCTGTGCATCTCCCTGCTCACCCACCGTCAGGGGCAGACGGGGAAAGGCAAGGTGTTTGCTCACAGCTGCTTCTTACCCTAAAATCAGCAGGGCCCATATATCTGATTAACACATTTCCACAGTGACTGACTCCAGAGCTTGTGGCATGGCACTTGAGATCCACCAACTCCCTTCTGCAAAGGCTCTCGGCGATACAGAGTTCCCGGAGGAGGCTAGCTCCTTCGTGGAGCATCTGCTGGTGCCTGAGGGAGCTCAGTGAGTGCCGATGACAACTGGCTGACTGGCTTTATGGGCCAGGCCCTGTGCTAAGTGCTTTCTCTTCAATCCCTGATTGAATCCTCACAAACCCAAGAGGCAGGGGTTAACCTGACCCCAGCTGACTATCTTAGAGGTTAAATGGTTTGCCTAAGGTCAAAAATCTAATAAATGCATTAGTCACAACATCTAAAAAGTAGAAACAACCCAGGTGTCCATCAACAGATGAATGGATAAACAAAATGTGGTGTATCCATACAATTGAATATTAAATCCATCCAATGGAGTATGACTCAGCGGTAAAAAGGAATGAAGTACTGATGTACTACAATAAGGATGAACTTTGAAAACATTCTCCACTGAAACGAAATTTCCAGAATCTAAATCCATAGACAGGAAGCAGATTGGTGGTTACCTAGGGGCTAGGAGGAGAAGGAATGGGGAGGGTCTGCTTAAGGGGTACAGTATCTCTTTTAGGGGTGAACTAGTTCAAGGTGATGGTTGTACCACACTGTGAAAGTTCTAAACGCCAGTGAATTGTACACTGTAAAATGGCTGATTTTATGTTGTGTGCATTTCACTTTAATTTTTTTTTAATCTAGTAAGTGGTCAGCCAGAATTTGAACACAGAATTTGTGTGACCACCACCCTCTCGACCACATTGCCCAAGAGGGAGAAAAGTACTTCAAGTCCAGCACCTTCCACTCGGTGCTTCCACAAGATTACTCTCCAAAACCGGGCGTTTGCCCTCAAGAATTCCAAAATGCTCTCTCCCTACTTCCTGGTTCCTGGGCCCTCACCGAGCATCTTCCCAGGTCCTCTCCAAAAACACTCCAAAACCTGTTCCTCCCAGGTAACTCCAGGCATAGAGCTATATGGTCAAGGGCACAAAACCTGCAGAAGACAGAACGGGGCTCCAGGCCCAGCTGCAATTCCACTCAAGCTGCAAGGAGGAGAAAATCGTAGCTCTAGCATCTTTCTCCTCTATCCCCAAACCCCCATCTGAAAATATTTTCTGTTTTGATGCCTTTCTGTATAATCCTGAAAAACTTAGAAACTCTCTGATCCTCAAGGACTCTGAACTCTCCCTAAACGCACCCTGAACTAGTGATGGGCTGATCTCCCCGCAGCAAAGGCAGAGGTCAGCTCTGCCTTCCTCCCACAGTCACCACACTTGACTCACCAGCCTGCTGCAGGAGTTCAATCCCACTTCCCTTTCCTTACTTCTTGAGGGAATCAGATGCACTGAAAGCTAAAGCCCCGTGGACAAGCCCCACACCAACTCAGGGCTAAAGGTGACAGCTCTGACAGCCAACTCAAACCTCCTGGCATGGACTAAACTGAGTCCCCCAAAAAGACATGTTCAAGTCCCACTCGCCAGTATTTCTGAATATGGCTTTATTTGGAAATAGGGTCATAACAGAGGGAAATAGTGAGTTAAAATGAGGTCATATGGAGAAGGGTGGGCCTTTAATCCAATATGAACGGTGTCCTTACAAGAAGAGGAAATTTGGACACAGAAAGAGAGACAGAGAAACAGACGGGAGAACGCCAAAAGACAATGCCATGGAATGCCATGGAATGCTGGCAAGCCACCACCAAAAGCCGGAAGAAGCATGGAACAGATGCTTCCCTACCAACTCGAAGTAAGTATGGCCTTGCCAACACCGTGTGTGTGTGTGCGTGTGCGTGTGCGTGTGTGTGTGTTCCTTGCCACAACCTTGCTTTTGAACCTCTAGCCTCCAGCATTCTGCTGCTTTAAGCCACTCAGTTTGTGGTATTTGTTGCAGCAGCCCTAGCTAACAAGACACCCCATTACAAGAGATATGTAATCCCGCTATTAAAATAGGTTTTTTTGGGGGGAAAAAAAACAATATAGCTGTAACTTCAACAGAACCAGTGTCCTACTCATCACAGCATGTTGTTCACATGTCCCTTTCCAGTTGAACACTCCTTTCTTAGCTCATGTAATCCTTTCTACCTACTCCACAGAGAAACACCAGGTTAGGAAGAGAATCAGCCTTAGATTGGTAAAACACAAAAGGGCAGAAGAAGTCAGATGGTCATTTGCCTTCTTTCTTTCACGTTCATTTCCAGTATTCTTGGTTCGTTTTGCCCCTGATTAGCCACGAGGCTTAAAACAAACGATTTAAAAAGCTCCGTGTTGCTCACCACTAAGCTGGGACTAATAAATCCAAACTCTTAACTCCCAACATAAAAAAACCAAGGTGGCCAACAAACCCTTAGCAAGTGCCAAGCCCTCCAGAAAGGGGGGGGGGCGGGGGAGGGGAGGGGCAAGGGCAATATTTTACATTAAGGCAATAAAATGAGAGCTCAGATATAAGCTGCCAGGTATTAATGCACAGTAATAAAACAGGAAAAGGCCCAAGAGCAACGTTTATGGAGACAAAGCAAGAACTTCTCCCAAGGAGCGGAAAGACAGGAACTGAGCTTCTAATCTAGTAAATCAAAGGAAAAAACAAACCATTAACAAGGTCCAGCAAATATAACTCAGAAGACAGCTAAAGGGAAAAATAGAGCTTAAGGGTCACCTGGGGTGCCAGATTAAAAGTGTACCATCAATACTGCAAAGCTGGATGAATCCTTTTTAGTGCCACCAAAAACTATTTATGGAGCACTTCCTGACTGCATCCTGAGCTGGCCCAGGTCCAGGGAGGCTCAGAGTACAGAAAATGCCCCCAAAGCCCATGGTGGCAGCCCCAGGCCACAAGGAGCCAAGGGAAGAGCGCAAGAGGGACAGAGAAAAGAGGACGAGGTGGCAGAAAGACCTAAGCAGAACACAGGAGGCATGAGGCCACGAAAAACCCACCACTGTTTTTGCTGATGAGTCCCCTTATTGCCTTTTTTTTTGGGGGGGGGGGTCTGAACTCTTGATCTTCCAGCTTTAAGCTACTCACTCTCCAGACTTATGCATCTGTTTGATTTACCTAATAATGGCTTCTTTGTACTCATAAAACTGCCTTGGCCTCCCGTGATGGATATCTATCCATATGTCAGTGTGTATTTTCTCCTTGACTCCCCCTTGACATTTTCTTGCCAAGGCCAAGATTAAGGAATGCTCATTCTAGGCCAAAATGGTATAAAGTTAACAGCTCTGTAACCAATTGTTGTCCCAGGCTTAGGCTAGGTTGAAGAATAGCCCAGTTACCTGGACTTGCCGTCCCCAATTCATCCCTTCTCACCCCATCCAGCAGGGGGACCAGGCTACAAGCACGTTTACCTCAACCATTAGGGACTCAAAGACTGGTCACAGGCTTCACTCCGGCTCTGCCTCAGGCCCAAAGATCCCTCTAGGCTGCTACAGAAAGCCCAGATATAAAGGAGTAAATCAAAACCAACTGCCCGCTTCCCTAACAGGTTATAAGTAAAGGATATAAGTAAAGGATACACCCCTCTGACTGTCCAAAAAAAAGATGAACCATTAAATATCTGCTGTGTTGGCCCTATTCCTTGGTATCCACATGAATTAAATAGATAGATAGATAGATAGATAGATAGATAGATAGATAGATAGATA
>JAKSZT010054303.1:1262340-1318242 GCA_026826555.1 Tolypeutes matacus | reverse complement strand
ATAGATAGATAGATAGATAGATAGATAGATAGATAGATAGATAGATAGATAGATAGATATAGATAAATAAATAAATAAAAGAACCATGGTCCTTCCCCACAAAGAAATGAAATTCCAGGCAGTGAGACCTAAATTAAACTAGCACTGGGAGAAAAAGATAATCAGCAATAGTGAGCCACTGAAAGTTGTACAGCAGGAGAGTGACAGCCACATTGAAAGGAAGTAAAAAGTAAATCACCTCTCTCTTTTCTTACTTTTCCCTCCAACCACTAAGAGCTTTTATATTAAAACATTCCTAAACAAAACCCTTGGCAATGCTATAAACTACCAAGGACTATTAAAATCAATGGCTAACTCAAGTACCCCAGCTCTTTGAACTAAATCCTCCCCACATCCGCCTGAATGGGCTCTCTCAGAAATCATTAAGAGTTGAACAAACAGCCAAGACCCCTTTCCCGAAAAATCAGATAACCCAGATGTGATAACGAAAAGGGACTTCTAGGGAAGTTTCCAATAAAAAAGCATCCTTGAAGGCTTGGCCCTGGGGTGAACTCCACAAGAGCTTATTCCGGATGAGGCGTTAACATTATCCCCTCATGCATCCATCGCTTTGTTCTTCCTGCTTTTTACTAGGTTTGAAGTTAAGCCCCCTTGGGCAATTTAAGATTCCCCTAAAAGTCTAGGCACTTCCTGTCTTATCTGCCTGTTTCCCAGTAATGGTTCACAGTCTTTGAAGGAAAATGGATCCATCAGTGCTCACATCCGACCCCCACCAGATGGGGAGGAGAGGGCAGCCAAGGACAGAGACTGCTATTAAGAAGAAGAGTGGGTGCTGTCGTCGTCCCCCACTCCCACTCCCTGGAACCTTGGAACAGAACAAGGGAGGGAGCAAGGAGATGGACCTGAAGACACTCAACAGCGGCACATGGAGGGCAGAGTGGGGCCCCTGGCCAAGGGTCCTGGGGGCCTCTGTCAGCAGGCAAACAGCCTGCCAGGGAGCAGCTGCCTTCATCAACCTTCTGCATTCCACGGACCCGGTCCTCAGAGAGGGGAGAGGAAGAAGATGGTAACAAACATAGGATGGGAAAGGCAGTGCCGGCCAAGCAACTTCAGCCCATCCTAGAAAACCCCAACCCCCAGGAAACGACTTGTAGAGGAAATAGGAGGTGAACAATTATTAACACACAAACTAGTCAAGAAGTTATAAAAACACCAAAGGATAACACAGCACCATCCACGAAGACACACCACCTTTTACGTGCCAATCACATTATACCAGGCACTGCACGCACATCAGCTGGTTACATCCTCCCAGCAGTCCCACGAGTCAGGGGTCCTCATTCGCAAGTCAAGGTGAGGGCCACAGAGGTAAGTCTGAGCCCGGCCAGTGAGACCAGCAGGCCTCTCTTCCCCACCTCCAGTGGAGCGGCTTCTTCTGGACTGTAAATTCTTGCAGAATCCCCAGTCAGTGGTCCTGAGAACACACCAGAAAATTCCTCCCAACTCTGTCTAGGATTTTGTGATAGGAAGAGACTTGTCATGCTTTCTTTGTCTTGTCTTGTTTTAAAAAAAAAAAAAAAAAGAAAAGCAGGGGATTACTCTGAGTTGTGTTCTTGAGGGAGACTTCATTTTATGGTGCCAAAATAAGAAATAGGTAAAAAAATACCAAGGAGTGAGAAGCGGCCGTATAGAACCCAGGTGTGTTAGAATCGCCTTGTGCCATTATTTACTGAGAGGGTTACCAGATGCCAATGTGGAGCTGGTCCCCCGACTTGAAGTAATCAGCTCTCCAGGTACTAATGTAATCTGAAGCATCTGTTAATATGATAACCCAACTCAAACATTAGAACTGATACGGGGAACTGTGGTTGGCAGTCACTGCAAGCAGACTGGATCGTTACACCTAATCCAAAAACAAACTTAAATATGAAAAAGATAAATAAAAATTAAATCAAATATTTCACATTTATTTCATTTTCCAGGCATTCTGGAGCATCTGCGTTTTCCAAAAAAATGCACCCTCTAATGTAAGAACTCATTAATTAGCCCCACCACCATCCCTAATAGAGATGGATTTCAGGAGCTGAATAATTAACTTGTGACAAGAAAAATAAGTTCAAAATTATCTCTCTCTCCTCACATGCTCTGTTATTGACTCAAGAGTTAAGGGAACTCAACCAAAAAAGGATGTGGGGTCCTTTACAAGCCAAGGGTTCAAGGGACTTGGCCACTATTTGTAGAGCCCACTTGGGGCTGGCACATGCACATGGGGGTTCAATGCGGATGAAGACATGGGCCTTACCCCCAAATCTTCAACTCCTGAGCCCACCGAGGACCTCTCCTCTCAAAGAAGGGTCCCATTATCTATTACACCTTTCATGATGTGGACAAGCTCAGGATGTGAATTTTTAAAAAGCACAGCTAGTTAGGAAGGGAAGACAGAGAATTCCCTGGAGCCGGCGAGCCTGCTTCAAATCCAGGCAGGGGCCTTTACTAGCTGTGTGATCTTGGCTAAATTACTTAAATTCTCTGAGCCCTAATTTCCTCATCTGTAAATGAGATAAAAATGGAACCTTCTCATAGAATTGTGGTGAGAATTAGGTCATATAAAGTGCTTAAAACACACAGCAACCGCCCAACAAGAAGGAGCCATTAGTTTTAAGTAGTGCTAATTTATATATTGATGACTACATAAAGTATAATTTAAATGTTTTTTAAAATGAACTCTAGAAGCCTTGACGTCAGCTTTCTGCCCATCCCATGGGTACTATTCCAAATTCATGGTGACTTACAGAACTAAGACTTCTACAAGGTGTTTGAGAAATGTGGAGCTCAGTGGAGTCGGCAGCTAACAAGAGGATCAGGATAAGGGAGTTTGACTGGGGTATATATATACATATATATATATAATGTTTATTTAAAACACGTCCATGTAGGAATACTACAGATTTCTGAGTACACTTAGGTTTATGTAAGAAGTCAGTTAGGACACCCTCAAAAGTAGGATAAAGTTTAAAGTTCACTTTAAAAGGAGTATTCTGGCTTAGAATAGATTGCCCGTTAATGCTTTGAGACAACATCCTTCCCCCAGGAAACTGCCTCCAACTCACTTATCACATCTGTTTTTCATCTCTGACAGGTTATCACTGAGCCACTGGAGCAAGAACAGTGATAAGGAGCTGGAAGGCAGCTGGTGACGGCAGGAGTCAAGGTCAACCCGCCAGGCAGCTTCCTGTCTTTCACTTGTGGTGCAGATGCTCTCTCTCTTCTCCATGGCATCCCTCCGGGGGAACCCCCTTGGAGATTTGGGGGCATCAGCCCGATTCTCTCACCCAGTGTGTAGTCGCAAGTCCCGGTAACCGTGGCTGGGTCAGGGACAAACAGCTAACTGCTGAGTGAGGAAAACCCCGGGGAGGGTCAGAAGGGCCTGCCCTCCACAGACCTTCAGCTGTCTTTCTTCACAGTCTCTCCTGTGTTTTCACTCCCACCAGCATGACTGCACTCTCAGCATTAGCCTAGGCCAGAGTCAGGGGAGGGAGGGGGGCAGACGGAGGAAAGGCGCTGCTGGTCCCCACACCAGGGCCCTAAATCCCCCCTCCACTGGCAACTTGAAAGCTGCTTTTCTAGCATATCTTGCAAGGACATGCCTTCACCATGTATGAAGCACTTTATGGTGACATATATTATTTCTACCTCTCTCAGGACTGGTTCAAAGCAAGTAGATTATAAGCCAGCACGTCTGTTTTCTTCACCAATGTATCCTCAGCACCTGGTACCTAATACATGCTCAGTAAATATCTGTTGAGGGAATGACTGATGGACTGTTAAGTAGTGGTTAATAGTAAAAATATGAGAATGTTCTTTCATGAACTAGAGCAAATGTATGTCACTATTACAAGGCATTACTAATAGGGTGGTATATGAGAAAAAATACACCTAATGCAAACCATGAAAAGAGAAAAAAAAAAAAAGAACACATACAGCCAATCCTCATTATATATGGATTTCATATTTGTGATTTCACCTACTTGTTAAAATTTATTTGTAACCTCAAACTCAAGCAGTTGTGGCTCGAGCGGTTGAGCACCTGCTTCCCACATAGGAGGTCCCAGGTTCGGTTCCCAGTGCCTCCTAAAAACAACAACAACAAAAAAAAAAACAAGCAAACAAATGAATAAACCAACTCAGGGGAGCTGATGTGGCTCAGTGGTTGAGCACCAGCTTCCCACATACGAAGTCCAGAGTTCAATCCCCAGCACTGGTACCTCAAAAAAAAAAAAAAATTTTTTTTGACAAACCTATAACAAGACTGACAAAGAGCAAAAGACAAGAGACTCAAAAATTACCAACCTAAGGAATGAAATAGGAGATATCACCACAGACCCTGCAGACATGAAAATAAAGGAATACTATGAACAATTTTTAAAACAATCAATACTCACGGTCCTTTTGTTTTTGTTTTTTAATTTTTAGGAGGTGCTAGGCACCCATGCAGGCACTCAACCACTGAGCTACACCTGCTCCACACTCACTGCACTTTTTGACATATGCAGACCAGGGAAATTTTTGAGTCGCCCAACATGCCACTTTGCCACCCGAGGTTGAACACAGCAACACTCTGCCTTCTTGCTTCAGCTCTCATGTTGTAAACATGTGTCCTTTTCATGGTATAACTTAGTGCCACGTTTTTTGCATTTTTGTGCCTTTTGCTGGTGACTTTGCAGTTTAACATGTCCCCAACCCCAGCCCAGTGTAGTGCTGAAGTGCTATCTAGTGTTTCTAAGCCCCAGACTGGGATGCACCTTCTGGAGAAAATGCTTGAGTCAGAAAAGCTACATTCAGGCATGAGCTATAGTGCTGTCAGCCATGAGTTCAATGTTAATGAAGCAATGACACATATGATCACACATAAAACATGGTTATGTATTGCTCAGCTAACAATTGGCAAAAATGTTGTAACCAGAGGCTCACAGGAACCCAACCCTGCATTTCCCCAGAAGCAATGGCTCAGTATTCACTTTAGGGAACATAATCACCACAAATAACTAGAATCAACTGTGTGTTTATTAAAGAGTCAGTTAAATGGCCAAAGGCTTCTCTGGCTCCAGGCAAAAGCATTCTCTACCACATCCACCATCTAAGAGGAAAGCAATAAAGATCTTGCCATGTGGCCAGACACTGACCCAAAGTAAACGCAGGATCACAGGCTCCCACATGACTGTGAGTGGTTGGGGTTAATCGTGTTGTCAGCAAAGCACTGCGCCATAACACACCGTTGTGATTACAGTCTTGTTTCACGTGAAGTTTTCTTGCCCAACAAGATCTGACTTGGTTGATAGCAGGAAAGAGAGTTACCGGTAAATGTACATGTGATTTCAACCCAAAATTTTCCTCAGTTAATTCTGAACACTGGTCCAGAAAACCTGAAGCAGCTCCACTGAAGCTGTATCCATGGCGGTACTTTCAAGCCATGTCTTGTTCCAGAAGCGCAACAGCCAAAAAAATAATTTTAAAAAGGGGCTCCACTTTTACTCACAACTCCCAAAGGGCACTAAAAGGGATGTATTCATTCAGTGAACAATAACATTTATTGAGTTCTTACTTTGGAGCAGGCCCTGGTGTATATGCCAGAAACACAGAGAGGGGGAGGAGGGGATGAATAAAGATTCCGCTCTCACACAGCTTCTATTCTGGTTGGGAGAAGAAAGGTAATAAACAGGAAAAAGAAGAAAAAAGTACCTATTTTCAGAGAACGATACATGCTTTCAGAGAACAAACATGAAACAGGGGTGATGTGATGACAGGGGATTCTTTAGACTGTGTGATGGGGAAGGTGTCTCTGAGGAGGTACCATATGAGTTGAGGCAGACTAATGAAGACTGGGCGGCCTCTGGGAAAAACAGCATTCTTGGTAGAGAAAAGAGCAGGTGCAAAGGCTCTGAGGCCGAAAAGAGTTCTAGCGACACAGAAGATCCATGTGGCTGGGGCACAGCAAGTAAGGACGCAAGTAAGTGGGGTGAGTTTTATTCTAAGTGCAATGGAAAACACCAGAGGGTTTTAAGCAGGGGACTAAGGTAAACTAGTTTTTGTTTTTAAAAACCTCATTCAGGTTGCTGTGTGAAGAATAGCTCGCTGGGGGTAGGGAGATTTTACTTATATACTCTTGCTAAATTCTCCTGTCCATTCTATGACAGGTCACCTTCAGGAAAGTATAGATCAAATGAGGTGGGTGGGAGATTGGGCTGACAATTCCAGGAGTCTCTCTTATGGCTGTGAAAGGAGACGGCTGGGAAAATCTAACAGGACATTCATTTCTTGGGTACCCAGTGAGAGGAGACATGTAGAGAGAGCTTAGGACCATGCCTGAATGTGGTAAGCCGTCAAAAATATTTGTTGAATAAATGAGTGAATGATTAAATACACTGTCTCCACTGCACAAGATGCTAAGGCAGATATCGAAAGAAGTCGGAGGCCTCCCCAGAAATCCAGCACAGCACCTGGTCCACAGCAGGGGCCCTCGACAAGGTAGAGAAATTAGTGAGTTATAGGCAACATAACAGGTCTTCCCAAAATTGCCCTGTATTTTTCTCTTTGAACGATCATCAATATTTCATTATTTCTCAAATCGTATTTTATAGTATTGGAAATGGTTCAACAACACGCACTCCTAAAATCTACGTGTTGTCTATTTAGATCCATCACATATAATAAAACACGTCCACCTGACTTGCTTTTTTAAATATCAGTCCTTGTGAAGAACCCATCTTCTTTTTTCAAAGGATGAGAGAAGCCCAGTTTCCACTTCTCAAACACCCCTGAAAAATGTTCAGCAAAACCAGGTTCAAGATTTATATAATAATAATAATAATAATAATAATAATAAAGACTCATATAATAAAAATGCAGCATCAAATCCAATCTCTCTCCTGATTTTGCTGAATTTTTCAAGAGAGCGAACCACTGTGCTTCCAACTTGATTCAAGAATAAGACAGGTTCAAGGTAAAACACTGATATGGTGACGTTTTCTGACAAACTCTTATATTGTCTGCAACTTACTTTAAAACGCGTTAGCACCAGCTGTTGACACAGTACGTGTCAGTTTTCATCCAGATTTAGTCAGGCAATATCTGAAGTCCCTAAATAGGAAATGCACACACCCTGGGGCGGTTAGTACGTTGAAGATGAAGATGAGAAACCCACTCTCCAATCTAACAGCACTTCAGTCATCTTTATCTCCATAAGCATCAAAAGGTAGGAAAATTAGGGTAATGGGTATCAGAAATAATTTCACATCAGGGAAATGAATGTTGTTCAAGATGTGTAGTTGAGCCAGACTTGTTCTGGTTCTCCTCAACAAACTCCCAGCTTTCCAGAGCCCACTCAGTCCAGAGTGCCGTTTCATTTCCAGAGGATTCTGTTGCCTGATGATCCAGCTAGAGTGTCAGCTGAACCCTGTCCCAGGACACCTTCTCACCGACCATGAGGGAAACTCCCAGGCAAGATGTTCGCAGAGTGATCAAGAGGACAGACGCCTGGGGCTCCATGGGCTCCAGGTACAAGCCGCACGGACGTTTATGTGGCTGTTTGCTAAAGAGTGTGCAGGAGGCAGAACTGGGGCTAAGGGTCGTGGGCCCCACAACGTTCTCGTGGCAGTGAGATTATATGGACAGAGGAATGACCCTCAGCTCCCTTGAAAGGCTGGACGCCACAGCTCTCTGCCAAAAGCAGCCAGAAACAGTAAACAGCTAAGGAGGCTTAGGAACACACACACACACACCCTCCACTGTCAGGCTCCCCCAGAACTGCCTCAGGGGCAGATCACATCCTCACTTCCAACAGCGCCTTGCCCTGGAACTACTTCCTTGGACAGAAACTTCAGCAGCAACCTTCCTTCTCCTCCTCTTTCCCTCAAACACAGTTCCCATGTACAGAGCCCATTCCCAGAAGTCCTGGGCCCCTGCTTAGCTAGTTTGACAAAAAAGAAAAAATCATCCACAGGAAAAAAATTTGTTGCCAGATAATGTCAAGTGTCTCTTTGAAAACTATACCAGTATTTCTAAACATGAAGGAGATAAAAGAAATGCAAATTAGCAAAAGAGAAGAAAATTAAATGGCCTATTTACCACCCACCCAAAAAGATCTACCTTTTTTTAAAAATGGGATTCTTAGCCTAAGGGGCTAGCTGACCTAAATTCAGCTGGTGGTCTTTGGTTACTTTCTCTACCTCTCCAAACCCTAGGTTCAATGAGAACCTTCTCTCAAATTGTTGTATTAAACAACGTGCTGTTTCTAAAGTCCCGGAGGAGCATGCAGTAGGCACTCAAGAAGAGGCAGCCATCATCATTAGTTCAGTAATTGTTAAAAAAAAAAAAAAGGGGGGGGTTGTCATTACAAGTAAGAATTTCTGTCCGAGTTCAGGGGTGGGGAGAAGATTATTTTTACCCAGACAGATGCTAAAATCACCCAAGACCGTATTCTTCATTTATACAGAGTCTGTGGCATCCACCAAAGGAGTCACTGACAACCAAGGCCAGATTTTAAAATAGCTCACACTGGAAATGTGGTTTGTTTGGGATTAGTTTTAGGTCTATTTAGGTACGCCTCTTTATTAAAGCCTACCTTTATGGGAGGGCCAGATTGGACTGTTATTCGTTTGTGTAACAAAAGTAGAAGCTAGCAAGCAGGCGGTGCACGGGAACCCCCCCCCCCCATCTGCTGCAGTGGAGCCCCGAGTCAGGGTCTTCCTCCTCTTGGGGAAGTTTCCTTCCCCTCCGAATTATTTCAGGGCTCTTTCCAGCTCTGAAATTCCATGATTCTGTCTGTCCCAGGGAGAGGCTCTGGCAATGAGGCCTCTCATGTGTGATGATTAAACACTCACCCTGGTGCAGACTGACTGAAAAGTTCCAGGAATACGCCCTCCAGACAAGCTCCCCACCCAGACGACCCTGAACTCCGCCAGGGTCCTTCACACTCTCCTGTACAATGAGGGTCCTGAATTAAACCCTGGCTAATTAACCCCACAATCAAGCATCACCAATAGGTAAAAAGCCAGACCCCCAAAAGGCTGGAGTCATCATCTCAGAAAGCTGGGAGCTTCACAGTCCATTCCCAGCTTCTCGTCCCAACAGTCATTGGCAATAGAGGGGTCCTCTCATCTGATGTTCATTTCTCTCTCTCTCTCTCTCTCTCTCTCTCCCTCCCTCCCTCCCTCCCTATATATATGTGTTTTTAATTGCTCTGACTTCAAAACACTTTCTCCCACAGATGCAAAGTGAGGCAGGAAGGCTGCCTTCAATTCATATACATCTGCTCAAGAATACCGAATAATGATCATATTTCCCCTAAAGAGAAAAATCTAAAGGTCAAGCAAGAATGACGAGCACCATCATGTGCTGGCAAGAAGCCCAGCAAAGTGAAACTCAGCACAGGAAGCACCAAAGCCCAAGCAGAGAAGCCTGCAAGTAGGACAGGGGAAGACACCCAAACACACACACACACAGAGAACATGATGCCTGATGCAAACCAAAACAGGCTGAGCAAAGACCCAATTTACCCCAGATTGCCCTGCCACCTAAAAACGTATATCAGCAACGACAACTGAAGGTGAACCCCAAATGGAGGAGGACAGCGTGTCAGCAGGAAGTCTGAGGTCAGAGCCCTTCTCATTTTTCCATGTTTCTGTTTTCACCTCAAGAGCTCTCAATAAGGCCCAATGACCATGAAGGTACTATAGATACTAAACATTAAAAACGTTTCAGGGAAGCGGATGTAGCTCAAGCGACTGAGCTCCCACCTACCATGGGAGGTCCTGAGTTCGGTTCCCAGTGTCTCCTGGAGAAGACAAGCAAGACAGCAAGCTGGCACAACAGGCAGGCGCAGTGAGCTGACACAATAAGATGATGCAACAAGGAGACACAAAAAGGAAAGACAATGAGAGACACAACAAAGCAAGGAGCTAAGGTGGCTCAAGCGATTGAGCGCCTCTCTCCCTCATGGGAGGTCCCAGGTTTGGTTCCCGGTGCCTCCTAAAGAGAAGATGAGCAGAGACAGAGAGCACACAGCAAATGGACACAGGGAATGCAAACAACGGGAGAGGGGGGAATAAATAAATAAAACAAATCTTAAAAAAAAAAATGTTTCAGATGTGAATAAAAGGCTTCCCCCGCCTAATGTCAGAGACTTAGAATGGACGGGAAAGTCTGAACTGAGCTGCTTTACTGCTCTGAGGCTGCATTTAAACCCAATGATCCGAATGTCAGTGCTGGGGTGAGAGGCAGTGCATTCACCTCTGGGACGAGCTGAAGGTCAAGGACTGGGGTCCCTAATGACCCAAGGCACCTCCCAGGTCTCCTCACCACAGCCTTAGTCCCCCCGGCACTGCTCCTGTACGTCTAAGGCAGGGGCTCTTAACCTTTTTAGTTCCACAACCCCTTTGCTAGTCAGCTGAAAACCATGGACCCCTTACTAAGTCCACACTACACTGTGTATCATTTAATAAATATATCACACCCGCACCAACACGTCCCCACAAGAATAATGTTTTTTTGAATTTCAATTCAAGCTCACGGACCCCTTGTTAAGAAGCCCTGCTCTAAATCATGTGCTCCCTTCTTGCCAGCCTCGTGCATGACTTTATAAAGTTTCTTTAGCCCCCCACACCCCTTTTTTCTTCTGTGCTGGAATCATTTGCTGTTGTGGAGGAACATTTCAGATATTTCAGAGCTGCCTGAGAAGTGTTTTTCACAACAAGGTCTGGGAACTCCCTGTATCAGAATCATTGGGGAGGGGGAAGAGGAGTAATAGATTCCTAGGCCCCCGGCCCCCATCTCAAACCTGACTCCAACCCTCTGCAGGTAAGGCCCCCAGATCTGTGTTTAGAACAAGCTCTCCTAGGGATTCATGGGCACGGAATCATTTGAGAGTAACAATAAAAAAACAAATTAAAAAAATAAAAGTGTCCCAATGGGACTCAGAATCACTATGGGAGTTTTAAAAGAAATACATGGGAGTGGATGTAACTCAAGCAGTTGAGTGCCTGCTTCCCACACAGGAGGTCCCAGGTTCAATTCCTGGTGCCTCCTATAATAAAAAAACAACAAGCAAAACAAACAAAAAAAACAAGTCAGAGGAGCCAATATGGCTCAGAGGCTGAGCGTGGGCTTCCCACATACAAGGTCCCAGGTTCAATCTCCAGCGCCCATACCCCCCCCCCAAAAAAAGAAAAGAAATACATATTTCTAGACCCCACAGCTTACCAGAGCTCCCACCCCAAATTCTGAAAGAGAAGGTTTGCCTGGGGTGGGACCTAGGAATTTAACTCCCCAGATAGCACTGGGGAGCTATCCAGGCCCCATTTTCCCCAAAAAGTGCCCCCCACTCTCTTCCCAGACTTTTCCTAACTCCTACTCACCCTTCATGTCTTTGCTCCAACATGGCTTCTTTAGGAAAGACTTCTGCAACCCCACCCCCCACCAACATGAGATTAGGTCTCCTTGCCATATGCTTTCTTAACACCCTGCCCTTCTCTTGTATAATCTGCCATGATTGTTATGAAATATGTATCCATTTATTTGTTTAATGTCTGATCCTTTAATAGACTGAGAATAACCATAAGGAAACAATAAGCTTCCCATGCCTACTCTGTCACCTCCAAACCTCCAGTATGAACAGAACAGCATTTGCACAGGGTAGTTGCTTAGTACCCATTTATTGAATGAAAAAAATTACACTCAAAAATTTACTGAGGCTATGACTGCACAACTCTGTGATGAAAGTGAGAGCCACTGAGTGTACACTTTGTATAAACTGCACAAGCCATGGGACCATATAACACAGTGAACCATGTGGTGGAAGATGGACTGTGGTTAACAGTATAAAACTAATACATGGAGTTAATAATAGGGGGTGTATAGAAAAAAATACACCAAATGCAAGCTATGGACCACAGTTAGTGGTAATAGTCTGAAAATGTTCTTTCATAATCTGTAACAAATGTTCCAGAATCTAACGTGTTGGTGGAGGGGTGACATGGGAATTCTGCACATTATGTGTGATTGTTTTGTAAGCTCACAACTTCTCTAATAAAAAATATATATTGAAAAAAATTTAATGAACTCCCCAAAGGTTCCATGGTTGTATAAGTTTGAGAAATACCGGGTTAATCACACAGGTAAACAAGTTTCTTTACTGCAGGACTTCTCAGAGCCTTTAATATGTTAATGTGATCACGAATCATCCTCTTCATCCTCTCAAACCAGGGATCACACGTGGTCCAGACAAATGCTCACAGCTCTCCAAATCCAGCCTTCCCCTCCTTAGAAAAGACCACCTGAAAGCTGACTTGTCCCTGACATGCCTACAACCACGAACCAGGGATGTAACCGCCAGGAATTGGCTCACTCTGACCATGAGGCCATCTAATATCACCCCACCTTACTCCAATCCCTAACAGTGACAATGACAAAAAGAAAAAAATCTAAAGGCAAGAGACCTTGTATCAGTAGAAACAGCAGTCCTCAGCAGCCAGTAATTGAAAAAGCAGGGACTCTGGAGTCAGGCAGGCCCAGGCTCGAGTCCTCCATGGTCTCGGCAGTGGACCCTGCAGCCTGTTCCCAGGTTACCTGGCCTCCTCCACCATCTTAGCCTCTTCACTCCCAAGCTTCATCACCAGCGTTTGCTCAGTATACAGGCAGGAGAGCCACGAGGCCCTCCCCCACCCCAGCCTCACCCCCATCATTCACCTACTCATCTATTCCTTTCTGTCAATAAATATTTCCTGAGCACCTACTTAGTGCCAGGTAGGGGGATGTACCTAGGAACAAACACACATGGAGATCATGGAGCAGAATATTGGAGAAGAGACATGAAACAAACTCAGGTATTCCTTACTATCTGAACTCATGCTATCCGAACTCAGGAACCAAAGAGATCAGGGGAATTTGGGGATGAGCCTCTTGGATCTGAACTCCCATCTCTCACCATGCAAAACTTGGGAACCCAATGGATTTGAACAACGAGGAATCTCTGTGGACAAAGGCAACAGGAGTGGTAAGAGGTCATAACCAAGAGACGTGACTACAGGAACTGAAGAAGGCCAATGTGATAAAGCAGTAATTAAACAGAGATCCGAGGGATGGGGAGTCAGCCAGCCAAAGAGGGGAGGGAAAAGCATGTGAGCAGAGGGGAACAGCAAGAACAAAATTCCTGACACAGGCAAAGGCTTGGTGCTTTTTAAAAAGAGAGGCAGGGAAACGGATGTGGCTCAAGAGGTTCGGCGTCCGTCTATCATATGGAGAGACCGGGGTTCGATCCCCGGTACCTCCCGGTAAAAAAATTAAAAAAAAAAAAAAAAAAAAAAAAAAGAGAGGCAATTCAATCTGACCAGGCAGAACCTTGAGGCCAGGTTAAACATTAGGGCTCTGGTCTAGGTATGATGCAAAGTCATTAAAGGGTAATAAGCAGGGGGGCGGATGTGGCTCAAATGGTTGGGCGTCCATCTGCCATATCCCCGGTTCAATCCCCGGGACCTCCTGGTAAAATAAAAAATATATATATAGAAGGCGCATGGGCTGCCAGGCTCTGTGTGCCGGTGAGCCACCAGGCTCCGGGAGCCATATAGCAAGATGATGACGTAACAGGAGAGAGACGCAGGGGAGAGACAAGACGAGATGCTCCGAAAGCTCCGAAAGCCAGGAACCAAGGTGGCGCAGGCGGCAGAACATGTCTCTCCTACATAGGAGGTCTCCAGGGTCGAATCCTGGTGAAGGCTGGAGGAGGAGGATGAGAAGAGATGGCAGGACACAGATACAGAGAATTGCCCAGTGAATGGACACAAAACAGCAAATGGGGAAGGGGGAGTTAAAATGGATAAAGTAAATAAATAAATCTTTAAAAAAAATAAAAAATAAAAAAAATAAAGGGTATTAAGCAGGTTTGGGTGTAGAGAATGGATGAGGTGGGGGGTGCGGGCAAATGTGGAAGTATGAGTCCAGTTTTGTGCAAGCCCAAAGGAGGGTAACGGTGGCTGAGACCAGTCTGATGGCAGTAGAGATGGAGAGTGGTGGATGAACTGGAGGGATATTTGGAAATACTTCACCAAGTGTTGTGGAAAAGCCACAAGGGCATTGATGAAACAAACAGAAAGATGGCCGAGCCGTTTTAAGTTTAGCTGAGGTCAGCAACCACAAGAGTGCGATGATGCCAGTTGGCGCTGCTTTACAGCAGGATGGCACTCTCCAACTGTGACTGCACCACGGCCGTTACAACCTGTCTTCTGTTCCAAAAGGCACCCAGAGACTTCAGAAATGAAGGCAGGATATGAGAAAGTAAGGACGCCTCTGAGACACTGGGCTTCAAAGGGGAGCACACAGACTTTGAGACAGGCCCGAGTTCAAAATTCCCAGACTCAGACTAGCCGGTGACCTTGGGCAAATGGAGTGATTTCTCTGAGCCTGCGGTCTTGCCCGTAATATGAAGATAACATACCTTACGTTGTGAGAATCTGAAGCATCATCTGTGACACACCTGGCACACAGAAGACCCTCAAAAATTATTACAATAATTATCTTATTACAGAAACCTCTACCTCGCTCAAAAGACCAAACTCTTATTTTGCCCATCTAGGGAAGTAAAAACTCCTTGGCGTTGTGTGAGCCTTTCCATTGCGGTAAAGGCCAAAATTAGAAATGGTGTGTAGTGTGTGCAGGGGAGGTGTTGGCCATTTGGCCTGGTAAAGGCGTCAGCCCATTTGCCTAAGTGCCTAAAACACGCGGATGTAAAGGAGGTGCCTGAATATAAATTCAATGTTGGCTCCTTTAATTTCCTTGGATTTCCGTTTGATGTGGCTCTGGGGCCATTTCCACATTTCTGTCTAAGGAGGTCCCTGCCCAGCCAGACCCAGACAGCAGGGCAGGCCTCGACCAGTTCAGAAACACCTAGAGCTGCCAAAGATGACACACTCTTTTCAGCTAGGGGTGGGGGGGGGTGGGGGGCACGAAAGCGGGGGCCGAGGAATATGAGAGAAAGAACCACAGATTATTTTTTCCAAACTATAGAGAAGTGAACACTCTGTTCCACCTTGGATGAGACACTTAAGTATCAGAAACTGCAAAGCACTTTTCAAAACCTTCCTCTTTCCTTACCAATCTGCGTCTGCGCCTCCTGAGCATCCCCTTTGCCATTTCTGACAGCGAAGCCCCTATCGAAGCGTGCGAGAAACAACCGTTCCCTTCAGAAAGAAGATGAAGAAGACAAGATGGTGATGGTAACACAACATTGTGAATGTAATTAACGCCACTGAATTGTGTACTTGCAAGTGGTTAAAGTGGGGAAATCTTATGTTGTATACGCTACCACAATAAAATTTTTAAAAAATAAAAACCTAAAAGCTAGAACCCTGGGATCCTGAAGCCAAGTTTGGCTTTTGAAACCATTATTTCAGTGTCTCAAAAAAAAACTGGGGTGGGGGGTGCAGATGTGGCTCAAATGGTTGGGTGTCCGTCTGTCATAGGGAGTGACCTGTGTTCGACGCCCAGGACGTCCCGGTAAAATAAAAATATATACAGAGAGCGGACATCTTGTGGCTGTGCCGTGCGCGGGAGCCCCGGAGGGCCGGGGAGGCACCAGCTGCCGCGCGGGCAGGAGGCCGAGGCTGCAGCTCGAGGGAGGCCCCGGCCCCTCTGCGCCTGTGTCTGGCAGAACCGGTGTGAGACCGAAGATAGAACCCTTCCCCGCCGCCCTGATAATCAAGAGTTTTGGCCGGACCTTTGAGTGCACACCAAGATAGTGCGGAGCCAGACGAAAAGCACAGACTATGGCGCTGAAACGGATTAATAAGGAACTTAGTGATTTGGCCCGTGACCCCCCAGCACAATGTTCTGCAGGTCCAGTTGGGGATGATATGTTTCATTGGCAAGCCACAATTATGGGACCTAATGACAGCCCATATCAAGGCGGTGTATTCTTTTTGACAATTCATTTTCCTACAGACTACCCCTTCAAACCACCTAAGGTTGCATTTACAACAAGAATTTATCATCCAAATATTAACAGTAATGGCAGCATTTGTCTCGATATTCTAAGATCACAGTGGTCTCCTGCTTTAACTATTTCTAAAGTTCTTTTATCCATTGGTTCACTGCTATGTGATCTGAATCCAGATGACCCCTTAGTGCCAGAGATTGCACGGATTTATAAAACAGACAGAGATAAGTACAGCAGAATATCTCGGGAATGGACTCAGAAGTATGCCATGTGATGCTACCTTAAAGTCAGAATAACCTGCATTATAGCTGGAATAAACTTTAAATTACTGTTAAAAAATATATATATATATACACACACACACAGAAGGCGCACGTGCCGCCAGGCCCCGTGCACAGGTGAGCTCCCAGGCCCCGTGCGCGGGCATGCCAAGCCCCACCAAGTCACGCAGCAAGATAAGGACATAACAAGAGAGGGACACAGGAGAGCCAAGACGAGACGCGCCGAAAAACCAGGAACTGAGGTGGCGTAGGCGGTAGGACGCCTCTTTCCCACATCAGAGGTCCCCAGGATCGAATCTCAGTGAAGATAGGAGGAGAAGGATGAGAAGAGAGGGCAGGAAACAGACACAGAGAACTGCCCAGCAAACAGATACAAAAACAGCAAACAGGGGGGTAAAATGGATAAAAGCAAATAAATAAATAAATAAATCTTTTTAAAAAAAAAAACAAAACAAAAAAAAAAAAACCTGGGCTGAAGAGGGAGAGAGGAAATTATTCCTTATTTTAATGCAAAATGACGATAACTTTACCTTCACAAGTCACCAAGGAGCAGAAAGGCCACCATCCTAGTTCCCATCTTTCAGCTGGACATGAGCACTTAGAGAGGGTAAGTGACCTCCACTGAGTCACACACGGGGGTGAGGGTGAAGCTCAGAGAAGCCAGACACAAAGCATGTTGTTTGACTCCATTTATATAAAATGCAAATATAGATTTATAGAGATGTAATTAGATTAGTGGATCTGTATAGCAGGGGATGGATAGAGGGATGGAGAGGTAAGTGCTAAGGGGTAGGGGGTTTTCCTTTGGGAGTAATGAAAATGCTCTAATATTGATCGTGGTGATGAATGCACGACCCTGTGATTATACCAAAACCCACTGAATGTACACGTTGGATGGACTGTATGGTATGTGACTGTCTCAATAAAATGGCTAAAAAATAAAAATAAATAAATAAATAAATAAAAAGCTGAGTAGCAAGCCAGACCTGCTGACTCCAGGCAGAAACAGTTCCCGCTGGGTGAAGGCAAGAAACGTGTTCCTCCCGTCTGCCTTGGCGTCCTGGGGCTGCCGCTAACGAAGTCCCACAGGGTGAGCGGCTTAAAACAACAGAAATTGATTCTCTCCCAGTCTGGAGACTGAAAGTCTGAAATCAAGGCAGCCTAAATGGCCAAAGCTTGAGCTGAGCTGGTGACCACCTTGCCTGGCCTTGAAGATAAAAAGGGCTGTGACTACGTGAGCCCTAAACAGAAGTGGCACGTGGACGTGGCTGCAGACCACAGGCTGGGCAGAGCAGAGCAACGAGGAAGGTGCATGGGCCTCTGCCTCCGCCCTGCACTGCTTATAACAGGAAAAAACTACTGCAGCAGGTTCAGGCCAATGCAATCCATTTGCCAAACAACAGAAGGTAAAAAGAATCAGAAAGGTCACGTGGCCACTCTCAGTCCAGGTAGATTTTCCAAATGGCAAAAAAGATCCAAATATCCTAACTACTCTAGGAGGGTGATCTAATTATAGATTTTAACTCATTTACCTCTCTTACTTCAGCTATTCACCAGAAAAAGGCCTATCCTTCAACAGCCACAATGACCTGGTACCAAAAGCAGGGCCACAGTGACACGTGGAGACCCTCTCTCCACTGCCACTTGTACCTGGGCGCACACATCCCTATGCTGTACAGAGGGTGAGCATGCCCAGATGTTGTCTAATGATTGAGAAGGTTTCAGCAGCCAGTTCTAAGCCTCTTATTCCAGTTGCAACTAAGTACCTGGAAATATTTATCTAAGCTTTTCAATCAAGGGATTGTGAATTTGTAGGATTCCACAGGCCAACCAGAATTCATTATACAGCGGACACTCAGTCACCATTTTGGTTTTGCGACATGGCTCCTCCAACCCTCTTTGACATCCCTGGTACTGCCCAACTCAAACACGATGTGATTTCTGTCCAGCATCCAAGCCCCCTTTCTTGGGTAACAACACTCCCAATTTTCCTGGGAAACACCTCCCCCTACTCTCAGCCCTACCCTCAGACTAGGCATGTGATTCCAGCCACATCAATGAGATTCATTCATTCATTCATCCATTCAACACATAGTTATTGAACACCATACCTTAAGCTAGGCATTGTCCTGGGAGCTAGAACTATGATATTTAATGAAAGATAATATTCTCTGTCCTCATGGAGTTTATATCCCAGGACTTCCGAGGAAACTGTTGGGAAAGAGAAGCACTCTTTATTTCTAATGGGATAGTTGAGAGGATCTAATGGAGACTGAGGCTACTGGCAACCATTTTGCCCCCATGAGGGGAGAGAGACAAAGTGAGAGGTCAGATTCTAGACCTTATGTGAGTCCCTGAACCCTTCCCACACTGACCTTTCCAGTTAGATGAGGAGAGAAAAAAGTTCCTTTTTCGCTTAAAACCAATTTGAGCTGGATTGGGAGGGCTGGGGGTGGTGGTGAGTGACATCTAAAAGACTCCTCCTCCTGACTAAAACTCAATGCATGGAGAAGTCTTACAATGATTTCAGAAAGGTGTTAAGGCAAGTCTGGAAATACTGAGCAAAGACAGGTAACTCTTCTGAAAATGGCCCATCCCTGAATGTTCCCCAACCCCAGGCACTGTTTTCATGATGACATGGTCCTTCCATGCTGTCATTCCCAGTTTTAAAAACCTCACCTTCAATGTTCACTCCCTCTCCCACTGTGCGTTAAGAACCAAACCACGGAGACATCTGGGAAGATGGAGGATTAGAGAGGCAGAAAATTAGTTAGAGGACAGACAGAAACTGTCCAGAAAACCATTCCAGAGCTTAGGACTCCACGGGAAGGCTAGACACCACCCAGAAGAGAGAAGGGCGATGAAAAGGAGATTTGGCTAGCTGGAAAGATCCCAGTACTTCAGTGGACCAGAATGGATTCTCACTGTCTTCCTGAAAGCAGTGATAGTAGCAACAATTCTCTTCCTTGAATAGGTACACTCAAAAATGTATGCAACTAAAATGTATTTTAACAAACATATCGCCAAATTTATTTGTTTTAAAACATGAAATCTCATCTTAGCAACTGTGCTGAGCATCTCACTTTTCAAGAGGTCATATATTTGGGAACGTCACCTATTCTGAGCACAATGTAATAATTATCCTCTTTCGGTTTGTCCAGAAATAAAGTAAATACTTAGTCTTATTTAATTTTCTTAAAAAAAAAAAAAAAACCAGAGACTAGTTGGTTCGAGCTGCCTCCTATGGCTCTTGAAATTACCTGCTCCTGCTGCAGGTCACAGGGAAGAGCCCCTTTATTTTCCCAGTGGCTGAATCACACTGGCTTTTCTCAAGGCGGTGACTGGGCCCTGATGCTTCTGATAACTGCATTCGTTCCCAGGGAGGCCCCACCATGCTCTGGGGCTCTCTGCCTGCCTAGCGTTAGCAGGAACGGTCTGCCCAGACACACAGATAACTGTAGTTAATTGACCACATCCTATTTAACAGGAAACCTAACAGCCAGCTATTTTAGACCCATTCTCGCTTCCCTCGTCTGCTTCTAGCACAGTGCTAAGTTGATGGGGAAGGCAGAGTGTGCATAAAAGAGAATAAGGGGAGGAGGGACAGTGGCAACTACAGAATTCTGAGGGGAAAAAAAAACTTTGAGGGCTTTAAAATTTCATTGTAATGCTATCATGGAATAACAGATCTTTGGAATGAGGTTGTGACATATTGTTTTAATGGAATTGTCTTAAAATAAAATTCTTCAGTCCTTCAGTAACTAAACCACATAAGTTGGGGTCCTACATAAGGACTGCTTTTTACCCAATTCTACCCTATAATAAACATTTTACTGAAGATTTTCCTATAATGAAAGTGATTTGCACTTGAATAATAATTTGCAGAAATTGTCATTAAGATTAGAATATGAAAGCTCTAATAGTAATATCGTTTGTTCCACTAACAACATAATATGGAGAATGAAAAATTAACTTTGCCAAAATGACTTTTTTTAACACCTAACTTTAACTTACCAAAACAAAGCTGCTCCTGTATAACCAAAAGAATTGGCCTTGAACCCTTTTAACCATAATCAACCAACCAATGAAGAAATATTTCTTAAGAGCCTACTTATAGATGATGCCAAAATGATCAGCTACAGTGAAGCTCTTATTTTACTAATGTTATAAAATTATATTTGATAGGCTTTGTTTATACGTGCATGGCAGGATCTAGCTAGATGCCCACTAATCCCATTTCCTCTTCCTGGGAACACTGGAGCACATATCGTTAAACTGGGACCATGCAACTTGAGCCGGTACTAAAATGATACGTGCCGATTTCAAGACTGGCCATAAAAAGCATGCACAATTCAATTCTCCATACTCTCCCTCTTCATTTGTCAACCTGCTAAAGGTAAAAGAGCATAGGATGCTGGTGAAGTCCTAGTTGATGTTAGATGGACAGATCTGGCTCCCAAACTCTTCACTCATCCAACAACCAAGTGGAATGTGTTGTAAAATAAACATGTAGTGTGTTAAGACAAAAAAAAAAAAAAAAAGACTTGGGGGAACCCATCCCGTAGAAAAGGGGTGCTAGGAAGTGCATTTGCATGGCAAACATGTTCTTACTAAGAGCATATTTTTCGAGGAGGTTTGGATCACAGAAGTGTCACAACTGGCAGGGGAGGATCACTGGTGTGAGGTGTCAGTGATGGGGGGATGTGTGGGAAACAGTGCACCTGGGGCATGCCTCTATGGCATATGAATATGTTCAAGTGGTTATGAGGTATTGTCTCGGTGGGCAGAAAACCACACAATAACCGAAAGAATATTGAATTTCCATCCTGGGGAATCCTGCTACATTCTCTAATAGAGCAGCAAGAATCCCCCAAGCACAGGAGCAGAGCCAAGTGAAGGACAGACCATTACACCATGCCCTTGATATTGATGGTTGTACTTATGAACCTTTTCTAGTGAAATCAAAACTTAGCCTAGTATTATATATTGCCTAAGACTTACTTCCTGAAAGCCTCCTTGTTGCTCAAATGTGACCTCTCACTGAGGCAATCTCATCATATAAACACACTACCTTTCCCCCAGTGTGGGAAATGACTCCAGTGAATGAGCCTCCCTGGCACTGAGGGGGTTACTCCAAGCACCGACTAGCAATGAATATGGAAAAACACCTTGACCAAAAGGGGGAAATATTAAATCAAATGAGTTTTATGACTAACTGACTTCAAAGTGAGTCAGGAGGTTATTCCAGAGGTTACGCTTATGCATGTCTCAACAGGATCTCATTGACTGCCATCGTAAACAGTGCCTCAAATAGTGGGGCTCCTAAGGGTTCTAGAGATATCTAGACACTATAGGCAGGGCACATAATCTCAGGAATTTGGCACCCTGTCAATGGGCCTTACTTTGGATTATAATCTCCCCAGTGTAACAGAGTTAGACTCATTTATAATTTCCCTACACATGGCTCTCCACCTCTTTTATTTGAACCTATAATTAGTACTGTACTCATTAAATATATGTCCCAAAGACTTAAACCTTCAGTCTGTTCATATGCCAGTTGAGCCCTGAATCTCAGCAGAGTTGCAACATCTACCCACCAATTCATTAGACTCACACAGAACAACTAACAAAAGGATAATGATGCACAACGCCCATCCCAGGAAGCAAAGAGTGTCTGCAACAGCAAGCAATACATTTCTACCCATGTGCACCACGGGATCTAAGCCCCGTCTCAATTAGAAACAGGGCAGGCATCACCATCCCAAAATCCTCAAGACTGAGGAATGAACAAAAAAAAGGAAGGAAAGTAACTATGGACTAAAACAGACATTATTATTCTAGCAATGGAAGAACATTGTATCATTGATATAAAAGCAGTAGCCACCAGAGGTTCTGAGGGAGGGAGAGGGAAGAATAGGTGCAACATGGGGGCATGTTTGGGACATTGGAATTGTCCCGCATGACACTGCAATGATGGATACAGGACATTATACATTTTGTCAAAGCCTATAAAATTGTGTGGGGCAAAGTGTAAACTATAATGTAAACTACAGTCCTTGGTTAGTAGCAACGCTTCAACATGTGTTCATCAACTGTAACAAATATATCACACTAATGAAAGATGTTGTTAATGTGGGAAAGTGTGGGAGGGGTAGGGGGTGGGGTATATGGGAATCCCTTATATTTTTTATGTAACATTTATGTAATCTAAAGCTTATTTAAAAATTAAATAATTTTAAAAAATAAAAACTGCATATCTTGGGGTGATAAGTTGTAGGTGGATGGAAATTGTGGGGGGAGCTAAAGCTTCCCCCAGTCACTCCTTAGGACTACTGCTAGAGGAGTTTGCAGCTAGTCTTACTCTAATATCAAGAATAAGTGGTTTTCCATTAGCATTTCAAGGAAATAATAAGAAACTCAAAGATTAGGTACCAAAATGTTTATCATGACATTTTTTTTTTTAAGCGAGGGGAAATTTTTAATGTTCAACAAAAGAGAATGATTACAATATATCCAGGCCTCCCCTCTGGAGGGACAGGCAACAGATACTACACGCAGGAAGCCTCTATTTGCTAAGTGTGTGAGACTCTGAGCAATGTCTTTCACTTTCACAAAAAGATACAGTGAGGGACAGATTTGGTTTGGTTTTTCTTCTCCCTTCTCCCTCCCCTGCCCTCCCCCACCGGCACTTCCTGTTTATGGGGGCTCGTTCCCCAAAACCTGAGAACTGTCATCAAGACAGCTTTTGAAGAAGCTTCCGTCTCGGGGTACTGCTACTCATCCCCTCCTGGAGCCGCAGGAGCCTGTAAGGAGTTCCTCGGACCCAACAGGGCAGTGCCCGCCCCGCGGCACCAGCGCTGCCCCATCTGTCTTGGTCCTTGCCACTAAACTAAAGGAATCCCCTGGCATCGGTGCTGCAGTTCCGACACACACACACACACACACACACACAAGACCTCCTGGAGCTAATGCTGTGTCCTGCCGACAGTAGAGTGACTGTCCTGTCCCCTCCAGCCCAGGGATCTCCCTCTGTCCATTTTCCTCCTAAATCACACAACGGTGTCTGTCTCCCTGACACCAGCACCCCAGCTTTGCACTTAGGCGTGAGCTCCCAGTGCAGCGTTTGCAATCAGAGGGACCCGGGAATCTTGCTCTCCCACTTACTAGCTGGGTTACCTTGGGTGAATTTCAAAATTCCTCTGAGTCCCCACATAACAATGAGGATGAGGACAGTGCCTCCCTCGCCAGGATGCTGTGAAGACTAAACTATTTAACATGGGTAAAGGACACCTAGTCGGTAAGCACTCAAGACATATCCTTTTAGTTGAATTTCAACCCTGACGATGAGCTGCAGGCCTCTGGGGCATGCAGTGCGACAAGCCTCCGAACAGACAAGCCTTTCCGTCAAAGCACTAGTTTTAAGGATGAGCTTCCCTTTCTCTAAAGTCCACAGATAAGGTACTTTGTGACAATGAAGACATTTCTATTCTCTTCCCAGCTGTCCAGTGAAACTTTCCTCCACCCTTCTTGGCTCATTCATTCCAACACACTGACATGTATCCAACAAAGATGTATTTTATTGCAAGCCTGTGATATGCCAGGCACTGGGAATTCAGTTGGTGCAGTTCTGGAAGTCTGCAATCCAGTATGGGCCAAACACTAAATGAGGACATCCACGCTGAGAAAGAGGTAGGCGCTGTTAGGAACCTGGATGAAGTTAAATCAAACTGGCTGTGATTCCGTAAGACTGACACCTTCATACACTGAGGGTTGGACCCTGCAAAAGTTTATAACCTATGAATTCCCCTTCTGAGAATTTATTTCATAGAAATATTAAGGAAACGATGATTTATGTACAAAAATGTTTTAACGTGGCTTTTTTTTAGGAGGTACCGGGGATTGAACCCAAGACCTCATATTTAGAAAGCAGGTGCTCAATGACTGAGCTACACCTGCTCCCCTATCATGGCATTTCTTAAAAGGGAGAATCCTCTTTCTTTGAAGTTCAACAAAAGAAAGTGAATAAATTAAAACACATCATGTGATAGGATATTATGGAGCTTTCAAAGAAAATTGGATGACATGAAAAAATACCCATGATTTTCTAAGCGGCAAAACCAAGATACTCTATAGCATATGCATGATGATTTCATCTTTGCAAAAACATGTATGCATTAAAAAACAGCCTAGAAGGTAACACAGCAAAAGGATAGCAGAGATCCTCCCTGGTGGCAGGATAGGGGTAACTCATTTTGGAAGTAGGTCCCTGTGTCAGTTCCCTAGGGCTTCTGTAACAAAGCACTACGAACCGGGTAGTTTAATGTAAGAGAAATTTATTCTCTTGGTTCTGGAGGCTGGAAGTCCAAATCCAAGGTGTCAGCAGGATCATGCTCTCTCTGCAGCTCTTGCCTCTTCTAGCTTCTGGTGGTTTCCGGTAACCCTTAGCTTGCAGGCGCATCACTGCAATCTCTGCCTCCATGGCCACACGGGGTCTGTATCTCTGTTTTCTCTTATAAGGTCACCCGGTATTGGATTGAGGCCCCACCCTAGTGCAGTGTGACCTTACCTTAACTAATTACATCTGCAAAGATCCTATTTCCAAATAGGGTCACACTGTGAGGTTCCACGTGGTCATGAATTGGGCAGGGGCACTATTCAACTCAGTATAGCCCTCTTCTTTAAAAAAAAAAAAAAAAAAAAACAAACCCTATAATGATCCCAAATAAATTTTATAATCAGAAAAAAATATATATAAACATAACACTGCTTTACCCTGGGGCATTTGGGGGCAGTGGGGGGGGGGGGCAGCTAAGGTAGAGAAAGAGCCAGTGGTGTCCCAGCCTTGCCCCTTGAGAAATTTTTATGCCAGGAATGTAGGCTCCATTTAGACAGGGATCCTTGTCTCCTTTGTTCCCCCCTGTGTCCCCAGCACTTAGAAAGGTCCTGGCATTCACTGCAGGCATTCAGTAAATGCTTGTTGAATAAATGAATGAATGACCAGAGTCCAGCTCAAATATTCCTTCCTCTGTGAAGTTCCCTGACCTCCCCTAAACTTAATTACTCCTTTTTATCCAGAAGCCCATCGCTGGTCTTACAAAGCATTAGAGCTAACATTTACGGGTCTGTCACCACTTGCTAAATTGCAAGTTATTTGAGTGCAGGAACCGAGTCTGTTTAGATTTGTCTCTTTAGTCAGATAAATGTTTGATTACACAGTAATTATTCACTTTAATTCTGATTTAACCCTAATGTCAATGTGTATCAATTTTGAGAACTCTTAATAGAAGAGCTGAGTAGGGAAGAGAACTTAAGAAACAGTATTAACAGCAAACTGCAAAATTGTTGTTTTCAGCCTAGGAACTTTCTTCTAACAAAATTTTTACTCAGAACCCCAAAATATAAAACAGCAACCCAAGAAGTCACTTCTCTCCCTGACCCTAAGTTATCTGCTGTAGATCTCTTGAGCTTGGAGGAACAGTTTAAAAATTACCAACTTGTACATTTGTTAGTAATACATGAGAGGGTGCTCCAATAAGTAGAAGGACAAGAACTCAAATTTCCTGACCCCCCCCCCCCCCCCACCCAAGTCCTTCTACTTCACTGCCACCTCCTCTTCCTGCCAGGGCTACTAGCGTTTTATAACGGACCAAACACTCAGGATGACAACAAAGTCTTATGTGCTGAGAACTCTGCGGTTTTTTTCCTATGAAAATAAAGGAGGAATGTCACTGTGACTTTCCAATGACAACACCCTTCATGTCATGCGAATCCCATTTGCAGGGACGCACTTACTATCAGACCTGTATTTATTTTTTAAATCTTAATTTGCTTTTTCAGGCACAGGAAACAACATAAGCCTCAAAAGAACTCTCCTGAGTCCTGCAGGAAAAGGGCCTCAACACTCCCCTCCCGAATTAAACGGATTATCCTCAGAAGAGCAAGGCAGCTAGCTGTTCCTAGCTACTATTATTAAGCATATAATTGTCTTTCCTATAATGGCTCACACTCTTTCAACAAAAGGTGTTTTATTACAAGCGACTGTAAGATTGCCTGTTCAGTTACTGATTTCAAACCTGGGCTTCCATTTTTTGAACAGCAAAATTATACATAAAGCCCTACATAAAATGAAAACCCGGACTCTTAAAGGATTTCACTATCTAATGATTCCTGTTGCAAAATAATCTCCATTCCCATACGTTTGCACAGGCTTCCAATAACCAGTACAGCCTTAAATTAGGCCTTCTGATCCCTAAGTCCCTACATCCTGGCAGGTGTAGTAAATCAAGGAATTCTGGCTGGCCAGGCCACATGCCCCTTAAAAAGTTGTTGCATATCTCTGACGAATTATGCTCCTTTTTTTTTTTTTCATTAAGCCTTTGGGAGAGGTTCTCCCTGAGGTTGTTTATTTGTTGTTTTGTTTTTAATGAGAAGAAGAGGGATAAAAAATGGTGAGATACTTATGTGAGGAGAGCAGCTCAGAGATTTTTATCAAGGGGTATCCCAGCTACAGTCTGGCAGAGAAAATAAAGGCACAATGCCTCCCTGAAGGGGTTCTGAAAGCCAAAGAGGCCTTTTCACGCTGAGTATGAGCTCAGCCATTAACCCATCCTCTCTCCCATAGCCAGGAGGGGGCTTTTGATATGAAGATTACATAGGGCAGCATGGGGGTGGGGGGCAGGTGATCAGACCCCACGCATCTCGCATCTCGGGGCCCAAAGCCTGACCTCCTGGGGCCAGGGTCGAGGCTCCCAGGAGCAAGCGGCTGACTCTGTCCTCTCTGCTCATCTCCAGGGCAGCTCGCAGCTGCAACCTCCCTCCTCCACGGGACTAGCTACACACTTCCCCTTTCCCCTACCACGTCTTCCGGGGACCCTCGAGGGTGGGCTCCGGGCACCACCAAGCAACTGAAAGCTTAAAACTTCACCTCCAGGACCTAAAGCGTTGGCAGGGGCAATGTCAACAGTGAAGTTGTAGTCCCGCCACAGAGTGCTTTTAGGCGATTTCTCTGCACTTTAGATATCCATGAGTCTTACCTCCCATTACATGACAAAAATGGAAAACTACGTCAAAATGGTCCCAATTTCATTTTCAGAAAGTGAGTATAAAACTTCTGCCCATGGGGGACAGATGTGGCTCAAATGGTTGGGCGTCCGTCTCCCATATGGAGGGACCCGGGTTCGATCCCCGGGACCTCCCGGTAAAAAAAAAAAAAAAAACTTCTGCCCATGGGGTCGGATGTGGCTCAACTGGTTGGGCGTCCGTCTCCCATATGGAGGGACCCGGGTTTGATCCCCGGGACCTCCCGGTTAAAAAAAAAAAAAAAAAAACTTCTGCCCTTGGTGGTGGGGTGAGGTATGGGAGCCCTGTGTGATGTTATGCTCATTTGTTTTTGTAAGGTCACAACTTTTACTACACACTTATGTATGTTGATAGATGAACAATATACTTCAATAAGTTTTTAAATGAAAAATAAAAACCTCTGCCCTTCTGATGAAATTAAAGAGTTGAATTAAACTGAGCTCCAAATTTCACCATCTATAAAACAAGAGCCCTTAGGGGTTCTTCTACATGGCTCCTTAGTCCCAAGAATAAAATTCAAACTGCAGAGCTCTCAGAGCCCTGCAGGTCTGATCCCAACTCACCTCTCCACCCTCAACTCCTACACCTGCCTCATGCCCTGAGTTCCTTCCCTCTTGACCCCCCTGCTCTGGACACGTGCCCTCACCTGGAATGTCTTTCCTCCCCTTTTTCTACCTTCCCCTAGCAAATTTCAACTCACCCTTCAAGGCCCAGTAGAAACATCACCTGTCCCTCAATGTCTTCCTGAGCTTCCCCCAGTCTAATTCAACCACCCCTCCTCTCTCCTTCCTGAGCAATTGGTTTCTCTTTGTAACCCCAATCACATTCTGCCCCATGAGATAGTTCATCATTGGTGTTTCTGTCTACCCCAGCAGATTGAATGTTTCTCGGGCCAATCTTTGCACTCAAACATTTGTATAAGAAACATTTTAAACTAAATATATTGCAAATATTCTTGCTGACCTGATTTTGTGATCATCAAGAGTAGGCTAAACATTCGCTATATTAGAAACCATGCATGTGTCCCCAGACCTAGTTTTTCTCCCTAGGTCTGGTTTTTAGAATGCTGGTGATAAACTAAGCCTGATTTATTATATGACCATCCTGTATGGGAAAAGACTGTAACTTTGGGTATCTTTGGTCAACCTTAAGAGATATAGCAGGGGGACAGATGTGGCTCAGGTGGTTGGGTGTCCATCTCCTATATGGAGGGACCTTGTTCGATCCCCGGAACCTCCTGGTAAAAATATAAAAAAGAAAAATATAGAAGGCGCATGGGCCACCAGGCCCCATGTACGGGTGTGCCGCCAGGCCCTGCAAGCGGGTGAGCCATCAGGCACCATCCACGGGTGCGCTGTCAGGCCCCACGCGTGGGTGAGCCGCCAGGCCCCGTGCGCGGGGGCGTCGCCAGGCCCCATGAGTGGGTGCGCGGTCAGGCCCCGAGAGCCATGCAGCAAGATGATGATATAACAGGAGAGTGACACAAGGGAGAGCCAAGATGAGATGCACCGAAAAACCAGGAACTAAGGTGTCACAGGCCGTAGGATGCCTCTCTCCCTCATCAAAGATTCTGAGGATCAAATCCCAATGAATACAGGAGGAGAAGGATGAGAAGAGAGGGCAGGAAACAGATACAGAAACAGCAAAAATGGGGGGGGGGGCATAAAAAATGTTTAAAAGTAAATCAATCAATAAATAAATCCTTTAAAAAAATGTATAGGGGAGGAAGATGCAGACTATAGTTAGTAGTGATACTTTGACGATGCTCTTTCATGATTTGTTAACAAATGTTTCACAGCAATGCAGGGTGTTTGTGGGGGGATGATGTGTGGCAGCCCTGTTTTATGATGTTATGTATGTTTGTTTTGTAAGTTCACGATGTTTACTGAACACTTATAGTTTATGTATGTTCATGTATGAATGATACACTTCAATAAATGGTTTAAAAACAAATAAAAAATAAAAAACTAATTATAAGCAAGCCTCTGAAACCACTCTGAGTTTCCACTGCCTCCCAAGGAATGGAACTGATAACATTTGTTCTTTCTACGATAGGAGAGTCAAACTTCAGAGGGCAAATGATTAACCAGAAGACTCTGAAGTTATCTTAGAGGTCTGGTATTATTTGAGGCATGCATATACATAAACAACTCCAGAATCAATATATCTTATTTATCACATTGAACATAAGCAGAAATTTCCTAGAGTCTTAGAGTCAATGTGCTTCCCAGAGAGTATAGCTTAACCCAGGAAAGAAAACATCCTCTGGGGAAAAAAAAAAAAAAAAAAAAAACCAACAACAAGACATCTATCCTGGCCCAATACATAAAAAGTCCTCTAACACTTTAGAGCTGCACTATCCAATATGGTAGCCACATGTGGCTCTTGAGCATTGGAAATGTGCCTAGTCTGAACTGAGATGTGCTAAATGTGTAAAATACACACAGGATTTCTTTTTTTTTTTTTTTTTTAATTATTTTTTTATAAATTTTTATTTATTTATTCATTTATCCCCCCCTTGCTGCTTGTGCTCGCCGGGTCAGCCAACCACGCCGTATGGGCGGGCCTGCCTTCACCAGGAGGCCCCGGGAACCGAACCCGGGGCCTCCCATATGGTAAACGGGAGCCCTACTGATTGAGCCACAGCCGCTTCCCTACACACAGGATTTCTAAAACATAGTACCAAAAATGTAAAATATATCAGTAATTTTTCATGCTGATTACCGGTTGAAATGATAATATTTTAGATACTACTTTCACCCATTTCATTTTACTTTTTTTAACATGGCTACAGAAAATGTAAAACTGACATATATATAGCACGTATTATATTTATATGTCTATGAAAAACAGTACTGCTGGAGAGGCAATGGTGGGTTTTTGCTTCAGACCCTCCCAGTGCGAGTGAACAGCCGATCCCTTCCCTAGGCTCACTGCTTACAGCAGTGATGTCAGCGCCACAACGACCGCTACTAAGACAGCTGTTCGCTTTTCGGTTGTGTCTACATCCAGCCACGGTGTTCAATAGGTTGTTCTTGGCTCTCCTAAATGGCGGCTCACTATAAAAATCTATGACTGAAAATCAAGGTGGCAGTGAAAATGGCTGCAAACTCCACACCTGCCATCCCAGTATGGGGGATTTTCTTCTTGATCACCATCTACGTATGCATTCACTCAACAAATACGTACTGAGTGCTGACCATGTACTAGGCCCTGTTCTAGATGTTGGGACACTGAGTGTGCAAGAACTGGCCCCTGCTCTTTCACAGCAAACACACTAGCATGTGTAAAAATAGAGGTGTGCGCACCAGAGTGCCACGAGGCCACAGAGGAAGGGCGTCCGTCCCTCACCCTGAGGAAGGCTTCCCCCAGGTGGGAATGTATGGACTGGCCTTTGACCTCAGCGCACATGAGAGCTGAAGAGACAGGTGAGCGTCATCTGAGCACATAGGAAGCTCTGCCTTGAGAAGGGAGGAGCATACCCGGGATAGTGTGCGAGGTAAGAATAAAGAGGCTTTCACCCAGCACCCCACTTAAGAGTCTACCGCAGAACTTAAGGCCCTTAAAAATCATTATTTCTTGACCTAATTAGCTGAAACCAAGAACACAGACAGGGTTTACTGGTGAGGTGAAGAGCCCGGTCTTTGGCGTCAGTCAGACCCAGGCTGGATTCTCTTCCAGCTTTGCAATTCTATGAACTTAAGCGAGCTCCTTAACCTCTTTAAGCCTCAGTTTCCTCATGTGCACAGTGGGATTGGTAGAGCAGCCACCTGGAGATTAAATGTGACCATCCAAGAACAGAGTTGGCACAATGTCTGATATATAAGTATTCAGTAAGTGACACTGTTGTTAGTAGTAGTATTTTTAGTAAGCCATCAGAAAAATATTAATGAGGATTTCCCAACTTCAGGACTATTGACATTTTGGGTCACTAAAACTGCCCTGTGCATTGCAGGAGGTTTAGCAGCATCTGTGGATTCCAGGAGCAGCCCCCCTGCTCCAGGGTGTGACAACCAAATACTTCTCCAGATACTGCCAAGGACTGTCCCCTGGGAGCACCGCTGGCCCTGGCTGAAGTCGCTGATCTAAATCAATGACTAGGTGTAAGAGAAAGTTGGGGTGGGGGGGAATCATAAGCTTGAAAATATAGGCTTTTTTTTTATTGTAAAGAAGTGTGAGCCATAACAAACAAACAGACACTTAACTGGGTTGAGTGTCAAGCCCAGGAGGGGCAGTCTTGATACCAGGCAGGGAAAAGCAGACACCCTTTGCCCCAAGCTTAAGAATACTGAATGGAGCCCAAATCAAGATTACAAGTCTTTTACTAACTTTTAGTTCCTGGTCTGGTGCAGATTGGAGGAAATGAGCCTCTGCCCCTGCTGTGACCAACACCCACCAGAGCAAGCTGCCACCACACTGGCAATTACAGAATGGGGGGTAGCTGTCCCCCATGGGAGAGCCCCTAGAGTCCTGCTCAGTCCACAACAGGCCCCGATGCAGACAGAGGCCATTCAATCCTGCCCCGTGCAAAGAGCCAAGCTCCTCCACTCAACAACTACTCATTTAAGGGGTAGAGTTAGACAACAGTGAGTTATTTTTCCAGAATGACTGCTTTTCATCCACTTTTAGAGTCTGGCTTCAGAAATGACCTTGGGGAAGCAGATGTGGCTCAAGCAACTGAGCACCCACTACCACATGGGAGGTCCCAGTGCCTCCTAAAAGAAGAAAAGCTGACATGTCAGGCTGACGCAACAAGATGACGCAACAAAGAGACACAGGAGGAAAAACACAATGAGAGACACAACAAAGCAGGGAGCAGAGGTGGCTCCAGCGATTAGTCACCTCCCTCCACATTGTAAGTCCTTGGTTCGGTTCCAGTACCTCCTAAAAAGAAAAAAGAAAAAAAATGGCCTTGAAGGGAGGCCTGAGCTGTGTTACTTTTCAAATGTCACTTTTTCAAGCTAATGGGAACAGGAGGGATAATTATGTGCAGAATTGAGGGGAGAGCTACGGCCTTTACAGTCAGCATGAAACCACAAAGCTGATTTTTCAAGTATAAACTCTGCTTTCACAAAAAGCTACGCTGAGGCCAAGGTGAGTTTTGGCCTTGGCAGGGAGGTGCACTGGGTAGCACAGCCGTCGACAGAGGGCTGGTGCACACAGAAAGAAGAGATTCACAGGCACCTAGGGGTCAGACCCTCTGGGCACACCTCACAGTGGAGGGCACTCAGAGGAAACGGATAAACATTTGCTCAGGTTTCAAACGGAATGGAATACAACGGCATCCTTGTGAATAAGAACCCTCCAACACTAACATCCTAGGCGAAGAGCCGCGGTGCACTTACCTTTTTCACATCCATTTTCAATGCATTTTCACATCTAGTTGCTCATTTAATCCTCACCCCCACATAAGAGAGGTAATATTACTACCTGCACTTGGCAAATGATGGGACTGAATCTGAGAGCTGTGACTTTCCCTCAGTCACTCATTCAATCAATTATTGATTGAATAATCAATAATTGTGTGCGGTGCTGCGCACTTGCCCAAGTCATGGGGCAGAGGCAAGAGACTAGCATATACCCGGAACCTGGCGCAGGCCAGGTACTACACCAGGTGCCGTTAAAGCTGCTTCTCAAGGAGGGGCATTGGCACTTGGAGCCGCATGACTCCAGTGAACAGAAGTGTCCCAGCCTGGGCAGGTTGTCTAGCATCCTTGGCCCCACTCACTAAATTCCAAGAGTTCTCATCAGTCCTTGGGACAAGCAAGAACAATCCCATACATTAACAAATGTCAGAGAAGGGGTGGTGCCCCCAATTGAGAACTCCAATAGAGGCTCAGAACAACAGACGAAGTCAGACAGCCCAGGTTTAGTTCTAGCTCCAACAATTCCGCCCTGTGTGACATTCTTTATACCTCAGTTTCCCCCTCTCTGTAAAATGATAGCAGTGTGGGCCTTATTAGAGGCCTGTGAGGAATAATATACACTGAACACCTTGCCCAAGAGGGCCCTCAATAAATAATACCCCATAAATGTCTTCACCACTTCACCAGCCCGTGCCCTGTATATCCTCATCTCCCTCAGTCTTCAAAGCCACCTTCTCAGGGAAGCCCTCCCTGACCACCATATTTAAACCTGCAATACCAATATCCCCTTCCCTTGCTTTATTTTTTTTCTCCATAGCACTGGTCACCATCAAACATATTCTATATTTCAAACACGCATGTGCTTATTGTGCATCCCCAACCAGAATATAAACTCCAGGAGAGAGATTTGTGTCTGTTTTGTTGAGTGTTGTACCCCCAGCTCCCAGCTCTAGGGCTGAATGGATATAGTGGACAGCCAAAGCCTGAAAGCTCCCTTCACTGCAGGGAGTGAACACACACAATGAAGAAATGTAAAGTGTTACATTAAACACTACCCTAGAGGGGCTTTTGTGTTTTCTGCCATTCTTTGACATTAACAGCTTCTAACAAAACCCAGCCACCAGCTGATTTCACTAGAGTAGCTTTTGTGTTTTTTCCCCCAAGGCTTTTAAGATAACACTCAAGCCAGATTGATAAGGCCCTAAAGGCTTATATTACCTAGTTTCTTTAAACCTATTCCTATCTACCTGAGTTAGAACTGAACTCCAGGTGATTTTGGAAATATCAGCCCTGCTACTTATCTAATACCAAACTCTTCTTTCTTTTATTTTAGGAAGAACTGGGGACTAAACGTGGAACCTCATACATGTGAAGCAGGTGCTCAACCACTGAGCTACACCCTCTCCCCCAAAAGCCAAACTCTTGCTCCATCACCCCCACTTTACTGAAAGTCGGCTTCATTTCACCCAGGCATCATGGCTTCCACTCTACCTTCCTCTCCAGGGCTGCCCACCTGCGGTCCCTCCCCACCTCAGCTCAGGGGCTGGCCCACCCTCCCTCCCTCTGCTTCAGGCACTCAAACCTTCTTGCTTCTCTTCTTTGAACACACCCTGCCTGAGGACATTCTTCCTCCAAGGGTCTCTCCTCTCCAGCAACATCCAGTCAGCAAGGCCTTTCCCCCTAATTATCTCTATATTAAATTGCCATCCCTGTCACTAGCACCCCTAGTCCATCTGCCCATCTTGATTTTTCTCTTACCACCACCTGACATGCTACGCACTCTACCTCTGTGTCTGCTTAAAGTTGATCTCTCTGCTACTAGTATGTTAAGTTCCATGAGGGCAGAAATATCTGCGTAGCATCTCCTGTGCCTAGAACAATACAGGGGATAAAGGAGGCACTGGGTGAACAGAAGGCCTGGAGGGAAGGGAAGGGAAGGGAAAGGGAAAGGTTATAAGGAAGAGAGGGGAGGGAGGGAAGGAGGGAGGGAGGAAAGGGGAGAGGAAGAAGGAGGAATAAAGAAAGAAAAATAGCAAGCACCTCTGCTCAAAGGTTTTGATCAATCGAATTTGATCTAAGAAGCAACAAATAACAAGTTCTAGGACATTTTAATTAGCAGACCAGACTGTTCAATGATCTCATAGGAAGAACATTCTGCCCCTTCGTTTGTTATAAAAATGGGGTCCCAAAAATTCAAAAGAAAAACTAAAAGGAGAAAACGCGAAAGCAAAATGCCTTCTGAATTTTCTCAGAATCTGAATTTACAACAAGGCCTGCTGGCGATGACTTTCAGCCTTTTCCACTTAACCTCCAGATTAAGAAGAGGCCTGTCCTTTTGGTAGGTGAGAAGGGAAAGGGTGGCGCCGGAGCTGGTAAGCCTTTTATTTCCTGGTTTTAAATGGCTGGGCTGATGAAGGCCTTCATAAGAAAAATGATTTTTCAAGCAGATAAATCCAAAGAGCAGTGGTCTCTGCTGGGGGGTGGATTCCTAAGCCCCCAGCCCCACAGAAGCCCCCAACCACTCTCTTTATGAGTACAAGATCACCCCTTTTTATTTCAGAAGGTAAAGCAATGAGGATTCCCGAGAAGCAGCTGATTGTAGAAGGAAATGGCTTAAGTGTATCTGTCTCATCTGAAGGCCGCTATGTGAACGGCCCCATGGAGGCTCAACTATTTCAGCTACCAAGGGGAGACCAGACTGAAATCCTTCAGTTACCTCGGGGTGGTGGAATGATTGTTTTCCTTCTGTAATTCCTAAGTTTCCTAAGATGAGCGCATGTTATATTTATAATTAGATTAAAGTATTCATACACAATACATTTTATAGTCAATCTAATCAAATGAGACTATACGGAGGTAGCCCGAGCGGTCTTTAAATAAAGGGTAGGATCTTTCAGTACATGGGACCAAGGCAAATAAATCCCAGGGGGCAGAGGAAGTAAACATATTGCAAAAGAAAAAAAGGGGTGGGGGGGGGTTCTCTTCCCCAGGCTTTTCTTCTCTGAAGAAGAGCTTTCAACCAAAAACCAAAATCCTGTGGACTAACTCAAAAGGAAGGGCTCAGGGAGCAGATGTAGCTCAAGTGGTTGAGCACCCGCTTCCCATGTACAAGGTCCCAGGTTCCATCCCCGTACTTCCTAAAAACAAACAAAAAAAAAAACAGCTCTCACTGGGGAGCCGATGTAGCTCAGTGGTTGAGTGCCTCCTTCCCATGTACAAGATCCTGGGTTCAATCCCCAGTACCTCCTAAAAAAAAAGGGTTCGGAGGAACTGTCTAAACACACTTGGCACAAACACAGTCTGGGGGCCTCTCAGCTCTGCTCCTAAGGACAGGACTCCATCACACACCAGCCTTCGTGGCCAGGTGGGCCAGGCATTTTAATATACAGGACACACTTTCACTAGCGGACTCAAACGTGCACAGAAACCACAGGCACACAGCCGGATTCTCACTGGCTTCCAGAGTAATTCACACCCGCAGAAGGTGCCTGCCTGGCAGATGGGTTTCTTCAGGTCAGTGGTTAAATGAGGCCAAGCGTACCTGACACTGCAGGGCCACCAATCCAGGCCACGGTAAATGCTCCTCTCTGGTGCATAAGTTTAAACCAAGTCCACGTTTCAAGGGATCTCAGAGTCCAGGAAGGCCAGGAAGTTTCAAAGGAGCCCTAGTCACTGACCAGGCATTACCTGGCAAGTCTTGGAGACCTCCCTGAAAGGCAGAGAAGCTCGTCTTTCAGAGTTTAGCACTTCATGCATTCATCCAGCACACCTTAACTGCGTACCTAGTATGGGTTGGCACCAGGCAAAGCATCGTTTTATTAGAACGGGACTTAAAACTGGGCCCCTGCCCCAAACATATTCTAAACAAAGAACATTAACTCAAGAGTGTCAGACTTGTAAAGAAAACTGCCTTACTGAAAAGGCCCACTTCTGCTAAACCCCTGCCCACTGATAATCAATTACTCAAGTTTATGAATCAGAAAAGTACAAAAGACAATGGACCCCAGATTAGAATGGGGGAGAGACAGCCAGTCCCCTGCTAGCTGTCTCCTGTTCTTTCTCTCCCTCCTCTCATCCTCCAGGTAATCCCTACCCACCACTGGGGCCTGGAATCCATTTCTTTTGCAATCCTATTTTTGCTGGAAGGCTCCAAATCTTTAGCGAAATAATCTGTGCTGTGCTGTGGTCTCTTCTGCCTCTCCCAAGGTGATCTGGAGTGGCTGAAACTGCAGAGCCATGTGAAAGGATCAGCTTCAGAGAAACAAAGATGGTGTACCTTGCTTGGAAAAAAAAAAAATTCAAAGCGGTAGGAAAAAGATTTAGCATCAGCTGTCATGGATGGCGTACTTTAAAGAAGTGGAAAAGGAAAATGTTTAATAGGGATTTCAAAGCATAATTTCTACATCCCACGTAACCACAGACTGTTGACACTAGGGTATTTGTAGAACTACATGTAATTCAAACTAAGGAAGGCTTGTCAATTGATCTGCAGTTGATATGCATTCAATAGACTCTACTGAATATAGCATTTGATAAGGACAGGGAAAAAAGTAGAAGAACATACTCAAAAAGATGTGACTAATGCCATTTCCAGGGAGGAAAACTAACCTGTAAATGCAGAGGATCAGAAAGGCAAGCAAAAAGGCTGAGGGCAGGGTCAAGGACAGAGAACCCTTCTCTTATCAGCACAACCATGGAAAATGCTTTTCAGCCCCATCCCTGGTACCAAAAGGCTAGATGGGGATAAAAAGCTAACACCACTTGTGAGTGCATTATATTCTAACAAGAGCAAGAAAATTTAGCAAAGTACCAATCACAAAGTGCAAGTGTCTGCCTAGCAACTTTTGGCTAGAAAGTTATTACCTAATTTTCCAGAGGGAAAAAAAAAAAGCACAGGAGCCACATAAACCTTATTTCACTGGACAACTAACGGGTACAGAGAACCTAAGTGCATTCCTGTTGGTAGCTGATACACATCCGTGTTCCAGGCATTTCTACAGAGAATTACCTGGCATATTCAGTGCCAGCAAAACTTTAAGAAGCCTGAATACATCTCTGGACTAGACCAAATCATTGAGCCCTTGATTTAAAAATGAGCTCCAGTGCATCTGCACACCACCCAGTCAGTTCTTGGTGCTCCAGGGAGAGTGTGGCTTGGTGTCCGGTGGCCCCAGGAGCTTGGCACTCTGAGATACCCCCTCTCCGTCTGGTCCTGCCGTCTGCAACCGCCGCCAGGCAGTGGGAATGCAAGCGAGGTCCATTTTTAAATTCCCTTACAAGTTTCACAACCACCAGTTTGGGTGAGGAGACAGACACCCCTGCAGTTTGCTGACATTAAACTAAAAATACTCGGCTGCAAACAAAAGCCATCTTTTACAAGGCTGGCTCGGATGTCTGAGGTTACATGTGGTGGTATCTGGCTATATCCTTGGCAGTGCGGCTGCCTTAACAACTGCTCCAGGCCCAGCGAGGCCCGGCGCTGTCAAGGAATCTCCCAGCCGGCGAGCCCTGCCTGTCTGATGGAAAGAACAGCTTTATTCCTCTGCCATCCTCTCAGAGAAGGCTGGAGGAATTCGGGGCTGCTGAAAGTGTTAGCTACACACTGAAAGGAGGCGGCGGGAGGAAAAAAAGGAAAACACCAACTCCATTTCCCTGGAAGGAAATGTGTTTCCAGCTCCCTCCTCCTTGCAATTAGGAAAGCAAATTATCGTTGAGACTACGCTGAGAAAGGCAATTCGCAGGCGTAAAAAAAAAAAAAAAAAAGAAAAAAAATGGATTTCGAAGCCCATGTGGGCCGGCGAGGGGCGCCTTTGGGGGTGCGGGCTGGCTTGGCAGGGACGCCGGGAAAGCCTGCTCGGAGGGTGCTGCCTGTGGGGCTAGCGAGCCGGGCTGCGAAGCCCCAGGGGCCGCGCGCGCAGGAGCCCCCCTAGCCTCGGGTCCCAAACTTTCCTTCGCGCCCCCTGGAAGGAGCGAGTCTTGTACCTCCCCCAGGCCAGATTTCAGATTTGGAACTTGCCCCAAGACACCTGGGGCCGAAAGTAGGGGACTCCTTCCCATACAGCCCGGGGGATTCCAGGGACTCGAAAGCCAAGAACCGGGGATGCAAACCGACGGTCAAGCCAGGACCGGGCTAAAGTTTCCTCCGAAATTGCGGTGACCAAGGCGTGACCCGGGAGCTCTGAGTCTCCCCAGTGCAGGTCCCAAGGCGGAGGGGAGCGGGGTGAGCAGCAGACTGGCGACACCAACTTCAAGGTCACTGAGGAGTCGGACCCCCAGGGTCAAACAGCCAGCGGCTGGCCCCTCCCCAGCCTGATGGAGGGGTAGCGCCGGGCACCCAACCGCTCCCCACACCTGCTCAGCGCTGCGCCAAAGCCCGGACACGTGGGCGCCCAGCCCCAAGGTCCAGAGCCCGCTGCAGGGATTCGCCACCTCGCCTGGGCGTGCACCCTTCGCCCCCGGCCCCCCATCCAGGAAGAAGCAGCGCGCCCCGGCACTGAGCAGCCAGCTCCAGGCGCCCCTTCCACCCTCAGACCTCGGCAGAAGCCGGCAGAGGCTTTCGGTCTCTTCCAACTAACCCTTCACCCCATCCCTGGCAGTTTCCCACAATCTCTATCTTTCCCTGCTACCTCGCTGACAGACAGACATTGGAGACACAAAGAAAAAAAAAGAAAGAAAGAAAGAAAGAAAGGAAAAAAAAAAAAAAAAAAAGCCCACAACTACCGCGGCTCCAGGTCCCATCCTCCAGGCCCGAGCCGGAAGAAAGAAGAGGAGGGAGCTCGCCTTCCCTCCTCCTCCACATCCCGACCCGGTGACCCGGACAGACCAGGGCAGCAGGGAGCCCGGGGGTGGCCGGGGGGGTAGAGGTAAGGTTGGAAAAGGCAGAAACCCGGCGTAGCGAGCGAGAGCGCGCGCGAGAAGAAAATATCCAACAAAACCAAGCTAACGCGCCCCCTACCTGGGTGCAACATACTTTGGAAATAGAAGATAACCAGGATAAAGGATCCCAAGCAAGTGGCCAGCACCATCCGGCAAATTCTGTTCATCCTCATCACTTCCAGCAGCGCCGGCTTCATGGCTTTGTCCTGGCTGCGGGGACCCGGCTGCCCGGGAGACGCGCCCGGGGCGCAGGAGCGGGGACCCCGCCGCGCGGACCCGAACCCGGGCGGCGCAGGGCAGGGCTGGGCAGGGCTCGCGGGGAGGCTCGGGCAGGCTTCGCGGCCACTCGCGGAGCCCCCAGCCCCGGGCGGGGGTGCGGAAGGCACCGGAGTTGTTCTGGAAGTGCCTAGATGCGTGCACCCGCCGGCTGCGCGCCCCGGCTCCTCCTCCTCGCCTCCCGGTGCTGCCCCGCCGCCTCCTGCGCTGCGCCGGCGGCCGCCGCTGCCTCCTCGCGGTCCCGGCGGCTGGGGTGCGAGCGGTGATGGTGGGGCCGCTGCGGCGCCGCGCTGGCCGCTGTGGCTGTCGCACGGGCCCCTCCCTCCTCTCGCAAGCCTACTTCATTGCGCCCCAGGGAGCTATATATTCCGGGCTGGGTTTTACCAAATGCAACTCGCAGCCCCCTGCGAGGTGAGGGCGCCTGCCGCGAGCCGGGAGGAGGGAGGGAGCCGAGCGCTGGGGCGGAGCGTCGCGCTCCCCCCGCCCCTACCCGGGATTTGGTCGCGTCCAGCTGTTTCCCGGGGAGTGCGGAGTGCGCGCCGCGCTCCCGCAGGGTCCCAAAAGCCCTCAGTCCCCGGCCGGGCTCCGCCGCCGTCTGAGGTAGTGTCAGCGTTTCCATGACAAAGCCGGGGGAAAAAAATACGCATAAAATCGCCCCGATGCTGCCACCCACCCCTGCCCACGTTTGGAGAGGGAAGTGGCGGGGAGCGGATTGGGCATCCCCGAGGCGGGGGCAGGCGGGTGCCACGCGTTTCTTTAAAATCCCTGGGCGGGGTAGCGGGGAAGTTGCCCCATACCCAGCACCCCCATCCCACCCCCAGGAGCGAGTGCCCTTTTCCCGATGCTCCGAGCTGAGCGGTTTCGTTTCTCTTTTAAACGACAACCTACTTTGAGTGTCGTTTGGAAAGGGGATTGAAAAGGACTGACAAAGTCAAGGTTAGGAAAACTGCATGGCCCGCAGGAGTCAAGCGACAAATGAGCTTCCCCCGGGACTTCTGACGACAGGAACTATGGCACCCCTCCCTCTCCCTCAACAAGGCGAAGAGGGATTGTGGATCTAAAAACTCGGGCTCCCCAAAGGGTAGCGCTTCCTCCAAAATCACCAAAGTGCACAGGAGTTTTAGAGGGTGAATTTCAGAGCATGATGCCCCCGTAAGAAACCACCCCCATCCAAGTGCAGCAAAGGCCTTGGCATTGGCAGGTGAATGGAATGATGGTTTTGCTTTCTTGCATTGTGTAAAGTGATTTAAAATTTCCAATTCCATGCAGGTAGGTTGGTGTTCTCCTTTGCTAGGCTTCGGAAAGCAATATACCAGAAATGGGTTGGCGTTTACTATGGGGATTTATTAGCTTACAGCTCTGAGGCTGAGAAAATGCCCAAATCAAGGCATCATCAGGAGGATCCCTTCTTCTTGAAGACTGGCTGCCAGCCATCCTGGGCTCCTCTGGCAATGGCAAGGCGCATGTGGTGTCCGCCTGTCTCTCTCTTCTCTTTCTGTTTGCATTGCGCCCAGCTTCTTGCTTCTGTGGCTTTCTCTCTCTTTGTCTAAATTTTCTTCTCTTATAAAGGACTCCAGTAAGAGGATTAAGTACCATCCTGAATGGGGTGGGTCACATCTTAAGGTAAAGATCCTACTCACCAAAAGATCCTATGTACAATGGGTCCACACCCACAGAAATGGATTAACTTTAAAAATACACTTTTCTGGGGTTCATACAGCTTCAAAACATCACAGTTGGCTGGCAATCAATAAAGTGGATGCAGGCAATTCCATAAAGTAGCTTGGAGATCACTGGCTCAACTCCCCAGTACTAACTGGAGAAACACATTAATAGAGCCCACTTATCTACAACCTACAAAGCTCCTTGTGGTTCCCTATGCAAAGAGATAGGTGCTGTTAAATGCTTTTATTTTCCTTATAAGATTACACAGTGTGTGTGTGTGGTTTTTTGTTTTTTTTTTTTTAAGTTAAAGGATTATTTTAACTCCAACAATAAATGGGAATTGCTTTTATATCAGGGGAAAAAAATGTTCTTGTAAAGAGTAACTTTTGTGCCTTATCAATTAACTCAGTTAAAAATGGAATAAGATAATGTGTGTTTCAACACCTCTCACAAAATAGTCCTTTGATAAATACTTATTGAATGTGAATATAATGGCTTTATCCTCCCCTCAGTAGAGCAGAATACCAGTGGTAGCCAGATGCAAGCAGCAAAACCACCTCAGCAGCTTGGTTCCTTCCCCCAGGTTCCTCCAGCAGCCCCAAGGCAGGGAAAGTAACAAAGTCAGCAGCCTTGCCTGTGATTTCAGAAGGCAATCCATTACAGCAGAGTTTTTATGTAGCTGGTTTGTACTGTATTAATTTGTACTAACTTGTGAATGCATTGCTTGTTAAAGGCAGCCAAGCTGAACAAGCTCTAGTACAAAGTCATTCTTCAATGATTCCCCCCATAAGAGACCTGGGGATGAGAGCTGTTCCCCACCACCACCACCACCACCGAGGCAGGAGATTCCTTGCAAGAAGAACGGCTAGATGAGCATTTGCAGGAAACCTTTGCCTAGAATGTCAGGTTCTCATTTACACCTGAATTTATGGAGCACACAACTAAGGCCCAGGGAAGGGAAGGGACTTGTCCCCAAGTTACCTAACTGACCTCTTGCCTCCTGGGCCACAACCACACTGCTGCCTATGCAAAAGCCTGGACTTGCATAAGGCTCTTAGAGGAGTCACATGCCCAAGGAAAAGGTCATAAGTCTAATTCCTGGTGGGTCACAGAGGGTAGAGTTGGCCGCAGATGGTGGGAGAAGATGTTGAGCTGTGCCCAGCATCCATTTTTGCATCCCTATAATCAGGAATTGGCTCAAATGTAGAGTGAGAGATAAGGCTCCCTGAGGGAAAATACCACCTCTTCCCAGAAGCCTTCCCTGATTTCTCAGCTAGCCGTTACCTTTTTCCTCATCTGTGTTCTAAGCACTACTTCCAAACCCCTAAAGTTCACTTTACCCACAAAGCTGAGCTCCTTCCTGGAGGACCAAGTTTTTCACATCTCTGTCTTTCTCTAGTGCCCAACTTAGTGACTGGCAACTGGTAGGCATGAATAAGTAAGAGATGAAGAAATGATGCCTTCTTGGGTAAGGAAATTAAATTAGGTCACCTCTTAAGTCTCTGGTAATGGTAAGTGGCCAAGGGCTCTGATGCTGTCATTCTGTGCACATTGGGGGGAGGGGGGCAAGGGGAAGAGCTCTATTTCTTATCTCCCTCATCAGACTCTTAACTTCCCAATGGCAAGTAGAGTCATTGCTCGCTTTTCATTCCTATCTTAACAAAACGTTGTTACATCTTTTACTTGTGCTATGTAATAAATATTGACTGGATAAAGGACAGTGTTGTGTGATAAGACTGAGGAGAAAGGAGAAGATTCTATATTTTGAACTCTGAGAGGAGGCTGCCTCTGAAATCAAGCTTTGGATTTCCCAATGTATCAGTCAGGACAGGCAAAGTTATGCTGCAAAGACAAGCAAACCCTAACCTTAGTGGTTTAAAACAACCAGAGCTTACTTCTCACTCCACTGTATGTCTAGTAGGGGTCACCGGAGGGGCTGTTCATATGGTGGCTATTCAGGGATGGGGCTGAAGCCACCACCATCTAGAACAATGCTGGTTGCCATGCCAGAGGACAAGGGGTCTCTGGATGGTCTCACCCATGCAATTAAGTGATCCAGCCCCCCAGAAGAGGCACCTGTTGTTTCTATTCATCATTTAATGGTCAGAGCTGGTTACAGGGCTGCTCTGCTCACTTAACTTAGGCCAGGAAATGCAATCCTGTCTCAAGTGCGAAGTCGGAGAACCTGAAACATTTTGGGGGAACAGCCTTCCTGGCTGCAAACCCCCATCACTCTTAAGATCTTATTTTCCCTCGTTTTTCTTAATTCCCTTTTGCCATGGGAGCTTCTGCAAATCGGCACCACCGCTCTTTGTGAGAACTGGCTAAACCTTGGTTGATCATTAGGTAAGAACTTTACTCTCCAGATGAAAGAACAATGAAACTGGGGCCTTTCTATTGTAAAGCCTTGGTTGTTTTCCCTGAAAAACATATCGAAGTGAATATTCTATATATGTTGATGATCTTGTAAAATTTTTAGGAGAAGAAATAGATGCAAAATCAGAATCTGGTGTGTGTGCCATCAGCGATGAATCAACAGATATTTATCAAGTCCCAGCAATATGTACGGACTGAACTCCATCTACCTCCTGCCTGTATATTATACCTACAAGGCACTGTCTTGTTAAGAACTTGCAAAACTGGTAGCAAAGCCCCTTTCTGCACTTTGTTGGATGGAGATTGCATGCCCAAGGCACTGGGAGACAGAGAACTCTTTAGCATCCCCAGGTTAGGAGGAGGTGGGCGAGGGGGGACGAGACTTGTGTCAACATCAGCCAGGGGCCCCAGCCTGGCTCCTCTGAGGTCAAGCTTTGCCCATTTGCATCTCTTTGGCACCACTAGCACAAAGTGCGCTCAATCAACCAGAGCACAGTAAATATTTGTACAGTTGAATTTAAAGCCATTTGCCCGCAGCATCTGGAGATCTTAGGGTACAAATTTTCTACAGGTAGGTAAACCACAAGTACACAAGTGGGTTACTCATGATGGGACTCCATGGGCAGGCTCTTCTTCTCGGGCTTTTCAGAACAAGGTAGGAAATAAAGAGAGAGGAGGGAGGGAGGGAGGGAGGGACAGGAGAAGGGATAGATGAGAAAAGAGAGCCAGGGAGAGAAGGAGAAAAGAAATAGAGGCAGGGAGAGAAGGAGAGAAAGAGGACAGAAGAAGAAAAAGGAAGGAGAGGGGGGCAAGAAGAAGGGAAGAAGAAGAGAGAGGGAAGAAAGGAGAGAAGAAAGAAGTGCCCCCTATTTTTCTGCCTCACTTTCTGAGGTCACTCCACTCTTCTGCCCAGCTTAGGCCCGAGATTCTCCTCCCCCTCCTTTACTGAGCCTTACCTAGGAACAAGGTCTGTTGGACCCCAAGTACCCCGAGCCTACTCCATTCGCCCTCTAGGTGGCCTCAGCCACCCTGAGCACCCAGAAATCAGCTCCCTGAGCTGTTCACCCCTCTAGAGCATTTCTTTTTTTAAAAAAAAAAAAAAAATTATTTTATTTATTTATCCCTTCCCCCGCCCCCAACCCCGCCCCATTGTTTTGCCCTCGCTGTCTCCTGTTTCTGCCTGTTCATTATGTGCTCATCTTCCTTTTAGGAGGCACCAGGAACCCAACCCGGGACCAGTCATGTGGGAGGGAGGCGCCCCTGGCTTGAGCCACCTCCACTCCCTCAAGCATTTCTTCATTGGTGGCTCCCATCCGGATAACACGAAGCCCTCCAGCTTGGGTCCCCATTCCCTGCCAGGCATGGTCAGAGTGAGCCACTGCGTACATGGTTCTTAACGCTTTCCAGATTGCCCCTTACCACAACCCCCCGGACTGGAGCCACTGTCACCTTCATTTTACAGAGAAGGAAACCGAGGCAGAGAAACGTGGTCCAGGGTCACACAGCCAGTGTTGGCAGGCCCAAGGCCACGAAGCTCGGAGGCAGGAGGCGGCTCCAGAGCTCCTGCTCTTCGCCTCCTCTCCAGGCCGCCTGGCCTGTCGGGGTCAGGCTCAGACAGACCAGGAGGGTCTGTGTGACCTGGGCGGGTTACTCACCTCTCTGAGCCCCACTTCCTCCACCTGCAAAATGAAGGCAGCCGGGACTGCCTCGCTGGGCATGGAGAGGATGGCGCCACGAGGGAAGTGACGGCACCAGCGTCTGAGGCTGGCCCTCGGTGAAGGTGGGGTGCTTTCTCCCGTTGTCACTGGTGCTCCTTTCACGCCTGCAAGTCCCTTGCATGCAGGGCACCCCGTGACAGGCCTGCCAGGACTCCTGCCCTTTGCCTCTCCTCAGGCACGACAGCATTTCTTAGGTTCACGTTCATGGCAAGGTAATTTATTGAAACAGTCATTTGTTTTTGTTTCATATTTTTCACTTCTCCACTCCCTCTCCGTTTCAAGCAGGTTCTGTGCTACCTTGCCTGTGGGATATGATAAAGTCTTTCTTGGGGAAAAAAATGTAAACCTGTTTTTAAAGAGATAATGCTGGGGAGAGAAGGGGAGGCTTTGGGGGAGATTTCTGAAAGGAAGTGTGAGTACCCCTCCTCACTCTGTACTGGGAGAAGCAGGGGCCAGGACAAGACCTCAGATGGGGCTCGTGGTTGCCAAGCGAGACAGGAACCTGGGCATGGTGCCCAGGTATCATCAGAGATTTCAGTGTCCCAAGCATGGCCCAAAGCTGCAGAGCTGCTGCCCTGAAGGAGCTCTGAGGACAGGGCCAGCGAGTGCCTTGGAAGTGATCAGTGTGACTAAGGCATGGCCAAAAGAGCTTGTGATGCCCTGGAGCCCGGGCCAGATTGAAACGCAAACCTCCAAGCACTGAGAATCTTAGGATTGACCACTCCCGCTGTCATTTCACATAGTAATGAGGCTAAAGCAGAAAATAAGTATTAAAAGAGCCCTCAAACATCAGATATTTTTCTGATGTTCCCTCTCCCCAGCTTTATTGAGGTATAATAGACATGAATAAAATGTCCTCATTCTCAGGGCACAGTTTGTTGGATTTTGGTACTTGTATACAGTTTTGTAACCCCCATCACCAAAATCAAGATACAGAACCTCTCCATCATCCCAGGAAGTTTCCTCTCGCCTCTTTGCAGATGATCACCTGCTCAGACTCTGGCTTCAGACAACAATTGGCTACTACTCATCCCTCTTTCATTAGAGTTTTACCTTTCCTAGAATTTCATATCAATGGAAATCATACTGTACATAGCCTGCCAGACTTATTTGACTTAGCAAAATAATTCTTAAATGAATTCATCTTGTGGCATGTATTAATATTTCATTCCTGTTTATTGCTGAGCAGTGTTCCCTGGTATGGATTTGCCACCGTTTTTTTAATCTATCCATGTGCCGATGGACATTTGCACTCTTTTCTGTTTTTAGCTGTTAGGAAAAATGCTGCTATGAACATATGCATACAAGTCCTTATGTGGACAAATGTTTTAATTTTATCTTGGGTAAACACCTAGGACATGGTTCTCCAAAGTGACTGTTACATTCTGCGTTCCCTCCAGCAATGTAGGAGAGTTCCACATCCTCACCCACAACCAGTATGGTCAGTCTTTTTCATTTTAGTCATTCTGCTGAGTGTCTAGTGCTATCTCATTATAGTTTTAATTTACATTTCTCTCTACACATGTCCAGTTGTTCAAGTGCCATTTTATCTTTTTTTTTTTTTTTTTAAAGATTTTTTATTTATTTATTCATTTATCCCCCCCTTGCTGCTTGTGCTCGCTGGGTCAGCTAACCACGCCGTGCGGGCGGGCTTGCCTTCACCAGGAGGCCCCGGGAACCGAACCCGGGGCCTCCCATATGGTAAACGGGAGCCCTACTGATTGAGCCACAGCCGCTTCCCCCATTTTATCTTATTATTATCCCCCATGTTGTGAAATAAAGTCATTCCAGCCACAAGAGCAAATAATCCCCATAGGCAAGACAAGATCTCAAGATACTAACAATGGACAAGATTACAAGGATATTATAGAAATGAGGCCACAAAAAAACATAACAGAGTTCACCTTTTTCCCCTAGAAAATCTCTCTGGATGTCCTGAATCGTTGACCTACCCATCTTTGTTATTACATGAGTTAGTTAACAAAGGGCAAAAAATCTCATCCGCCTCCTGGACCAACTGATCCCTAGGAAGGTCACCATGACACCTCAATGGGTCTTGTTTGACTAGATAATCAAGGAAATGCAAGTTATCACTACACTTATCACAGTTTACAGCCTAATGTCTCTTCCCCGCCCCCACCCCCATGGTCTCAGAGCTCCAGGAGGGCAGGCCTGGAAATACCTGTCTTGCTCCCTCCATGTGGCCAGGGTCTGCCATGCATACTGGGCAGCCAATAAACACCTTTTAAATGAATGATATAATTTCTACCTACCAGCCTAGGAGAGATTATAAAATACTGACAATACCCAGAGCTGGGAAGGGTGTGGGGGAAGGTGACCCCTTATATATTGATGATGAGAACGAGTATAAATTGATACAACTGTTATAACTTTTCTGGAAAGTGATCCAGCAATAACAACTAAAATCACTAAGCTGTCAATTATAGAGCGAAAATAACCTAAATGTCCAACAATAAGGATTTGGTTAAACAAATTATAAAACCTCCACATGGTGGAATACTCTACAGCCACTAAAAGGGATAATGACTATTGTTTGAGTCTCCTTGGCTGCTCAAGCAAATACAGTGAATGGGTTGGGTTAAGCAATAGAAATGTATTTGCTCATGGTTTTGAAGCTAAAAGAAAGTCCAAATCAAGGCATCCATCAAGACAATGCTTTCTCCCCAAAGACTGTAGCATTCTGGGGCTGGCTGCTGGCCAACCTTGGTCCTTAGCTCCTCTGTCACATGGCAACCCACATGGCGACGTCTCCTGGTCTCTCCATTCTCTTTCAGGTTCCATTGACTTTCAGCTTCTGGCTGTTCCCTATATCTTTCTCTGACATCTGAATTTCATTTTGCTTATAACAGACTCAAGTATTAGGATTAAGACCCATCCTGATTGAGGTGGACCACACCTTAACTGAAGCAACCTCATCAAAAGGTCCTACTTATAAAGGTGTCACACCCACGGGAATGGATCAGATTTAAGAACGTGTTTTTCTGGGGTACATACAGCCAGCCTCAAACCACCACAACTATCTAAGTTGATTATCTCGGAAGATGTTCCTACACAGGATGTATATATGCTCCTGTTTTGCTTGTAAATAAACAAGCAAATATAGTTATATTTCTATATAAACATATACATTTTATAAACAAATTATGAATAGATATTCCTGTGTTGTGGGATGTTTTTAATTGATGTACTATATTGTCTAAGTCTATTTAAAAGAGTATAGATTACTTTTAAACAGAAAAAAATATATAATAACGGTTTTCATTTTTAGAGGAAAAATATTCTAATAAGAGGAGAGTATCTATCTTTCTTAAATCATCAAACCCCAATTCAATGGATAAACAAAATGTGATATATACACACAATGGATTATTATTCAGCCATAAAAAGGCACAAAGTGCTGATACATGTGACAACATGTATGAACCTTGAAAGCATTATGTTGAGTGAAATAAGCCTCAAAAGGACAAATATAGTTATGATTCCACTAATATAAAATACCTAAATTAAGCAAATGAATAGAGACAGAAAGTAGATTAGAGGTTACCAAGGGCTGGGGTAAGGGGGAATGGGGAGTTATTAGGTACAGAGTTTCTGTTTGGGGTCATAAAAAATCTGGGTCATGGATGGTGGTGATGGTAGCACAACACTGTGAATGCCATTAAGACCATGAAGTATACACTTAAAAATGTTTAAAGCGGGGCCAGGTGTCTTTGCTGTGTTTTGGCAGTGCTTGAGAGGAACCTGGCACTGGCCCTGACAGCCGACCTCTCTGAGCCAGCCCTTTGTCACCTCCTGGCAGCGCCCTTGCATCACCCAGAGGTCAACCATGTCCCTGCCACAGGGGCACCCAAAGGACAACCAGGACTCGGACAGAGGCTACCATCAGCCTCCAGGTCAACCTGGAGCCCTACGCCTCCGATGTCTACCTGTCCGTGTCTGGCTACTTGGACCATGACGATGTGGCTTTGAAGAGCTTTGCGGGATATTTTCTTCCCCATGCTGAGAAACTAATGAAGCTGCAGAAGCAAGGAAGTGGCCTAATCTTCCTTCAGGATCTCAAGACACCAGAACGTGAGGACTGGGAGAGCAGATTGATACAATGGTGTGTGGGTTACACTTGGAAAAAAGGATGCATTGGTCACTACTGGAATTGCACAAACTTGTCACTGATGAAAATGACCCCCACTTGTGTGACTTCATTGAGCCACAATACCTGAATGAGCAGATGAAATCCATTAAGGTACAGGGAAACTACATAGCCAACTCGTGCAATGTGGTGGCCTGGAATCTGGCTTGGCAGAGTATTTCTTTGACAAGCACACCCTAAGAATCAGTGATGATCAGAGCTAACTAAGCCTTGGGCTGGCCTCCCCCTAGCCGTGGGGTCACTGCAGAATGCATGCATGTTAGGTTTACTTTTATCTTTCCTATAAGTTATATCAACATCCACCAAGTTCTTTCATTTGTAGCATTCCTTCAAATAAAGTAATTTGGTACCCATCCCCAAAAATGGTTAAAGTGGGAAATTTTGCATTATATGTATGTTACGGTTTCAGTTTGCTAAAAGCTGCTAAAAGGAATATACCAGAAATGCATTAGCTTTTACAATGGGGATTTATTAACTTATAAGCTTATAGTTCCAAGGCTGAGAAAAATGCCCAAATCAAGGCATAAGGTGACAATTTCTCTGAAGACCAGCTGCCAGCAATCCTGGACTCCTCTGTCAAATGTGAAGGCACAAGGCAGCATCTCCCTTCCCCTCTGGGTCTCTTGCTTTCAGCTTCCTGGTTTCCATGGCTGCCCCTCTCAGTTTCCATGGGTTTCTCTTTGTCTCTGTGGCACCCTCTCTCTGTATTCATCCTGTTTCAAAAGGACTCTTATAAGAGGATTAAGACCCACCCTGGGTGCTGCCCTACTGAATTAATCGAATCAAAAGGAAGGTCTTGGGAAGTGGATGTAGCTCAAGTGGTTGAGCACCTGCTTTCCATATTTCCATATAAAAGGTTTTGGGTTCAATCCCTGGTACCTCCTAAAAAAAAAAAAAAAAAAAAGGAAGGTCCTACCTACAATAGGTTCACACCAACAGGACTGGATTAGCTCCAAGGACAGAATCTTTTTTCTGGGGTCCATAAAGACTTCACACTACTACAGTTACCACAGTTTTTAAAAAAGAATCCAAGGGAAGCGGCTGTGGCTCAATCAGTAGGGCTCCCGTTTACCATATGGGAGGCCCCGGGTTCGGTTCCCAGGGCCTCCTGGTGAAGGCAAGCCCGCCCGCACGGCGTGGTTAGCTGACCCAGCGAGCACAAGCAGCAAGGGGGGGATAAATGAATAAATAAAAAAGAATCCAACACCTACCTCCTCCATGAAGCTTTCCCTTATTGCTTTAGTGTATAGAGATGTCTTCTTGCTTGTAAGAATTAAACCGATACCCCTTAACCCAGCACTTCTACACCGTCTAATATAGTTTGAGAATGTTTTATTGACCACACTGTATAAGTTCATGAAGGTTGGCTCTTGGACCTACATCCCTAGAAAGCATAATTCTAGGCACACAGCAGACGGCCCATAGATGCTTGCCAAATGATTTCTTGATTCCTTGGAATGACCCTATTGTGTGCTTACTGGGTGCTAGACTCTGCTAGACATGTTACATGCACCACCACTAATCCTCACCCTCATATCAATCATACAAGGGCAGCCAGGTGAGAAAACTAGGCCTCAGAAAGATTAAGGGAGTTGCCCAAATTTGCACAGTTAAGGAGGTAGGATTTGAAGCAAGGTTATATGACACCGAGCCCATGCTTTGGAGCAAATCAAACATATTTATAGGTCCTAGAGACATCTAGACTTCTTATCAAGATCATACCTTCTCAAGATCAACTCTTAAAGGAGCTAAGGGGCAGAGGTCATAGAAATTTGGGAGAGGGGGCAATGGGAGAACTATGATAAAGAGTTAAATGGGTGCTTTTCCACCAGTTACCTGGATTTTCCCCTTTGCACTCACAAACATGCCCACTTTCAGAGACTTTCCTTCATGCAAGTCAAATCTCAGGTGACATTTAAAAATTTTATTTATTTTTAGGAGGTACCAGGGATTGAACCCAGGACTTCGTCCAAAAGAAGCAGGCATCCAACCACTGAGCCACATCCCTCCCCAAAGAGAGTTGGTCCTTTCCTTTGTTTGTTTTGTCTTTAGGAGTCAGGTGACTCTTAAAGCCAGGGCTTTAAAATTCTCTCTGCCCTCTTCCTTCTTCTCCACACAAATAGTTGTTTAGATAAAAGGGTAAGATGAGTCTGTGCAAATGATTGAAGCAACCAATTTTCACCTTTGTCTTCTTTTGCCCTAGGATGTAGTGAAAACCTGAGCTTCAAAGTGGTTTATGACCTCTCTCTAGAGATTAAAGGGCTCTCTATAAACTAGGTGACCCAAAAGTATTGTGAAGTGGCAGAGAGGAATTATCTAAGAATTCAGTGCTAGAGATGTGTTTTCCTTATACAATCCCTTGTGATATGTGGGCAGTCTAAGATATATGTTAAATTTGTCCCCCAAATGCAAAACTCCTGAATGTCAAAGGAAAATGAGCAAAGTTAAGCAGCAAATTAAAATGTGGAGAAAATATTCATTACTTAAAAAAAAAAGAAAAAAGACATATAAAGGGTTTAACTTCTTTGCTAAACAAAGAATTCATATAAACAACTAAAATAACCCCAGCAGAAGCATGAACAAAAAACATGGACAGGATTTTTCACACACAGAAAGGAAATATAAGTAGATAATAAAATATGGGGAAATGTTCAGCCTCGACAAAGACGCAAACCAAAACAGTAGGGCACCATTTTTAGTCTGTCGAATGAGCAAAACGTTTTGTTAAGTGGTACCTCTCTCTCCCTTGGGAAGGATGGAGTGAGAAAGGGACAGCCATTATGAAATTTGCCTTTGGTAAGTCATGTAATGTCTTTAAGCCTCAGTTTCCTCATCTGTAAAATGGGAATAATACTACATATTTCTAGAATTGTTGTGAGGATTAAACAAATGAAGTCTGACCAATCAAGGGCACCCACTGAATATGTTGAATTGGGAGCTTGTGACCCAAAGAAGCTGGGATAGCGGAGAATCCATTTTTTTGTTTGTTTGTTTGTTTGTTTGTTTACCGGGAGGTCCCGGGGATTGAACCCGGGTCCCTCCATATGGGAGACAGACGCCCAACCAGTTGAGCCACATCCGACCCCCGGAGAATCCATTTTAGTAGTGGCAGCAGCAGAATCCGAGGCTGCCAAGGCAGTATCTGGTCTGGTGGTGGTAGCTGTGCCCACAGCAGTGGCCCGTGTGGGTGGCCGTGGCAGGGGTGGCCTCACTGGACTAGATATGTGCTGTGTATTTTGTAGCCAGCTTCCCTTATTCCTGCTGACTTTTGAGCTCTTTCCCAGCCCTCCTGGCACGTCTCTGAATTACACATTATCCTTTCAAAATATTCCTTTTCTGCCTAAATCATTGTCAGCTTCTGTTGCTTGCAGTTAAAAACTGTGAATATGTAGGTCACAAGGCAAGGATGGAGAAGCAGAACCCACAGCTGGGACAGCAATATCTAAGGGGATGTGGTGATTTCCACCCCTTTCATGTCCCTTCCTACCAGGCAGCAAGCTAAAATGGAGGACCAAGTGGCAGTCAAGGTAGAGTATCACTCTATTGCCTAAATATCTTTGTTTTCCTAGATGCATCAGGACCCAACATGCCCAAATCTGATGGCATTAGAGCTAAGAAGAGGATTAGACGCCAGGAGGCCTGTGCTCGAGTCTCAGCATGCCTCTAGCTAGCCGTGTGGCTTTGAGTAAATCAGTTCGTAGTAGACCCTTGTCAAGCTTGGGGCTCCTCAGTGTCTTTTACATATATATATATATATATATATATATATTTTAAAGATTTGTTTGTTTTACTTTTATCCATTCCCCCCCCACACTTTTTTGCTCTTTTTGTGTCCATTCACTGGGCAATTCTCTGTGTCTGTTTCCTGCCCTTCTCTTCTCATCCTTCTCCTCCTGTCTTCACCAGGATTCGATCCTGGGAACTTCCAATGTGGGAGACAGGCGTCCTACCACCTGCGTCACCTTAGTTCCTGGTTTTTCGGTGCGTCTCGTCTTGGCTCTCCCTTGTGTCACTCTCCTGTTACGTCATTATCTTGCTGCATGGCTCAGCGGGGCCTGGAGGCACACCCACTCACAGGGCCTGGTGGCCTATGCGCCTTCTTTTTTCCTTTTTCCCGGGAGGTCCCAGGGATCGAACTCAGGTCCCTCCACATGGGAGACAGACGCCCAAGCATTTGAGCCACATCCATCCCCCTCAGTGTCTTTTAGCTATCCCACATTACAAGCCTCTCCCAGTCAAGGTAGGAGTCAGAGCTTGCTTTCCCTGTACCTTTGCAGTTAGGGTATAACATACGGCCTAGGCTCTACCAAGCAGATGTCCATGCTGTGTGGCAAGGGTGGTGCCACAGGAGCTTGGCTCTTTGGAGCAGTTGTGAGGAGCTTATGGGATCCAACCTCACATCATCCATGTGAACAGTGGAGTCTGTGCCAAGTGGCAGAATAGCAAAACAGTGTCTTCACTGGAGCATCCCTGATGCTCTTCTTTCCAGTTCAGTGGGCATATACCTGATCCTCTGGCCCTCCTGGAATTTCTGTGAGTTACCTAATATCCTTTAAAATACAGTCAAGGGGAGCAGATGAAGCTCAAGTGATGAGTGCCTGCTTCCCATGTACGAGGTCCTGGGTTCAATCCCTGGTACCTCCTAAAAAAAAAAAAAAAAAAAGATCTTCATTATTCATAGATTTCGTATTTGCAAAAATGCCTGCTTGCTAAAATTTATTTGTAACCCCAAAATCAATACTCACAGATACTTTGAGATCTTTCACAGTCTTTCACCATCTTTCGTGGTCCTTCGCAGACATGCACGTGGCAGTGAAAGGTTTGAGCTGCTACTCATGTTCCCATCTGAGGTCAAATAAGACCAAGCTCTGCCTTCTTGTTTCAGCTCTCATCTTGTAAACCAATGTCCTTTTCACAATATATTTAGTGCCACGTCTATCTCATTTTTGTGCTTTTTGTTTGTGATTTCCCTGTTTAAAATGGCCCCCAAGTGTAGTGCTGAAGTGCACTAAGGCTGTGGTGTGCCTTACAGAGAAAATACCTGTGTTAAGTAAGCTTCGTTCAGACATGAGTTATAGTGATAAGTGGAAGTGTGTATCAATCAGAGTTCTTGGTTAGCGGCAACAGAACCTACTCTGCTCATTTAAGAAGAAAATGAATGCTAACCCTCATTATTCGTGATAATTATGTCCTATAAAGTCGGCATGAGCCCTGAATTAGTTTTGCTTTTCCAACTGGAAAATGCAAAGATTGGATTAAGTGATATTTCCATTCAGACTCTGGGTGACTCTGGAAATGCAATCTGAGCTTGGTTCACATAGAATTAACAGATCAATGCCATCACTATTAGGAATAAAAATGGAGATCCTTTTAAATATGATATCCAAGGTTTGGGGAGGGGTGTCTCTTGCCCCTCAAAGAGATATTTCTTGCAAAAGAGCAGGTTGACTGATGGGTGCAGGTAAACAACAAAGACCTTGGAATGCAAAGCTTATTCTGTAGAGCTGGATTTTTAGTATTCAAGATGTTAAATAATCTCGTTGCGATAATGATAAACCTAAGGCTCAGAAAATGAAATCAAGAATGCGGATCAGAAGGGAAGAGCAGCAAGGACTCATTGTAGCAGAGGCTATGGGTTTTCAGAGGCACAGAAGTGGAAGGGTTAGGCTCACACAAGAGCTTGAGGCAGCACGCTTTCTCACGGTGCCTGGCTAGAAGATCCAGAAGGCAGGAGCTCTGATCCCAGCTTGGCCACCCGCTGCCTGTGTGGCTTCAGGCAAATCATTCCCCTTCCCTGGGTCTCAATAGCTGCATAAGATAAAGGCTGATATGCCAATATATGTTACATATTGTCGGTTAAGTAAAAGCAACTCCCAGCAGTAACGTTGGGGGGTGGGGGGAGGGGGAAGACTCACATTTTCTCCCTGGTTTTAATTGTCCCATCAATTCCATTTGGCCAAGAGCATGCCTCCTCTTGAGAAGTGCTAGATTATACTCAAGAGTGTCAAATTTCAACAAACTCAGTCATCAAAATAATCCTTTTTAGGCCACTCCTGGCCAAGCAACCGCATTAGTCAAGAATACTGGGGTTCAGGAATCCAAATCCAAGGAGCTT
>JAKSZT010054303.1:1219621-1252340 GCA_026826555.1 Tolypeutes matacus | reverse complement strand
GCAACATCCATCCAATTGCTTCTGCCAAAAAACCTACAAGGCACCATAATCGTTACTGTGGATGTCAATTGGGCTTTAGGTTAAGTTAAGGCAACTAAGACCCAAAATAACCATGGCTTTTAAAAAAATACAAGTTGATTTTGTTTATTTCATCCTCCTCCAGAGAAAGGAGGCAGGAAATCCAGATGTTAAGATGGCTCCACCCCATGAAGTTCTCAGGGAGGCAGATTCATTCTAGGTCATTGCTCCACCATCCTTCGGTGTCATCTACCTCTTCATGATACAACATAGCAGCTAGGGTACCAGTCATTGCATCAGGATGGAGGAAGGCATGGAAAAGAAGAGGCAAAGAGCACATACTAGCTATCTTTTAAGGAAGGTAATTTTGCTAACATCTCATTGGCCAGAATTTACTCAGATGACTGCATCTACCTGCAAGAGAGATTGGGAAATATATTCTTTTTTTTTTTTTTTTAAAGATTTTATTTATTTATTCATTTATCCCCCCCCTTGCTGCTTGTGCTCGCTGGGTCAGCTAACCACGCCGTGCGGGCGGGCTTGCCTTCACCAGGAGGCCCCGGGAACCGAACCCGGGGCCTCCCATGTGGTAAACGGGAGCCCTACTGATTGAGCCACAGCCGCTTCCCGGGAAATATATTCTTTATTGCAGGCAGCAATATCCCCAGTTAAAAATGGGGGGTGTGGGGGGGTGGAAGGTAGGATTATAACTAGGGAAGAAGGCTAGAGCAGATATTGGGGGATGGCCAGAAGTTGTTGACATGTATGGCTTATAAGGCCCTATGGGATTGGCCCCTGCCTGCTACTTGACCTCATCTCCTTGGACTCACTCAACACATCCAGCCACCCCAGGCTTTTCTAATGTTCCTGTCTTAGAGCCTTTGCACTCTCTGCTTCCTCCACCTGGCATGCCCTCCTCCATGGTTGATTTCTTATTATTCCAGGCTCCACTCAAATGTCATTTACTCCCGGAGGCTTCCCTGACCACGCTTCCTAAAGTTACATCCCCTCATCAGCCAACCTCAATCACACAACCCTACATTATTTTCTTCAAAGCACCTTGTCACTTTTGAAACTATCTTTCACTTGTTTCTTGTCTCTGTGTGTCTCCCAGTACAAGCTCATAAGCCCCACCGGGGGAGGGGCCTCATCTGTCTTGTTTACAGTTAATTCTCCACATTAGCACAGAGTTAGGTGCTCAATAAATGTCCATTAAATAAATGAAGGAATGAATTTACCGGCTGATATTTCTTGAGTTTCCCACACAGACAAGCTGCTTCTGTGTTTGGAGAGGTATTTCTTTGCCTGCTGAGACATGGAAATTAAGGATTCATTTTTCCCTCGGGCCCCGTAAGGAGAGACAGGAGAACAGGGTTTGGACTTCAAAGGGAGCCGTATTTAGCTCCGACTTCACTGCCCTGAAGCCAGGAACTGGCTCTAAATGAACAGGTAAAGGGATCAATTAGGTTTCTGTAGCCTGTGCTAACATGCTCTTTTGAAACGTCTGGCTTTTGTCTCCATGGTGGTAGCCACAGCTCCCTTCCTCATCCTGCCACTTACAGGCTGTGTCTGCATAGCCTTAGGCAAGTTCCACAACCCCTCTGTGACTCAGTTTCTTCATCTGTAAATCAGCAATAATGATAGCGCCTCCTCACAGGTTGGATTAAATGTTTAAATCCGTGAGTGCTTTTTAAACTGGACATGTAACACACATTGGATAAATGTTAGCTATTGTTACTAGATGTCAAGCCTGCATATATATTTTCTTTAAACCTCCCAGACAACTCCAGAAAGGCAGCTATTGTTCTGCCCATTTAACAGAGAAGAAAATAGAGGCCTGGAGAAGTCAAGTTTCCTGGCCCTGACAGCTCCAGGACTCTACACTTCGCCACCTCCCTAATTGGCTGAACCCCTCACAAACTTCCTGGAATGAGTTCTGGATTCTGGGGACCACCACCTGGGAGCACTGACTCGGCAGCTATGACCTGAGGGGCCATCGCACTGGCTTATTTGGCCCCCTGTACAACAACAGTTCTACTGAACTTGTGCTGAGATTCTTCCAAGAGCCGAGCCCTGTGATAGACACTGAGGATACAAAGATGCAGGAAATCCAGTCTGAGCCCTCGGGAGAGCACAGGTGATGGGGGGAGACGGGTGTAGACAGAGCTCCCCAGCGTTTCAGAAAACAGCAGACATTTTTCTGCCAGGGGCCGTGGAAGGCTTCCTAGAGGAAAGGACATCAGACTTGAGTCTAAAAGGATGAGGAGGCAATAGCTAGGCACCAATGTGTGGTAGGGATGGAAGAAAGGAAAAAGGGTAGATTCAGGGAAAGAACTTTCTAGGGAAAGGGAAGTGAACAGAGACCCAGACGTGTGAAAGAGCAAAGTGGACGTGAGCCAAACAAAAAGTAGCTGCTCTTCCTGGAGCGTAAACTCCACGGGACAGGGGTCTTTTGTGTTGTTCACTGCTAAACCTACAATGGTGGCCGGCACACAGCAGACGCTCAGTCAGTACCTGTTGATTGAATAGTTGCTAGAATGTAAACTGAGGGGAGTGGGTGTAGCTCAGGGGTTGAGCGCCTGCTTCCCATGTACGAGGTCCTGGGCTCAATCCCTGATATCTCCTTAAAGAAAAAAAAAAAAAAAAAAGGAAACTGAGGCCAGGATAGGGAATGTTGACGATTGGCATCCCCCAAAGAACACCAGAAGACCCCAGAGATCAAGCACGACTAAGTTTATTGGACTCGCTGCAGTAAAGGAGGACACCTCCACAGCAGAGTCTGAGTGCATTTCAGAAGGGGGGTTCTGGGAGGACAATTGCAGGGTTAGGGCTGGAGATGGGTAATTTTAAAGTGGGTCATGTAAGGCAAGGAACTGTTTGGAATTAGGCAGATACAATTCCTGGTGAGCTTGGTGAGATGGGAGTCTTTTTTTTTTTTTAGGAGGCACTAGGGCTTGAACCTGGGACCTCATACATGGGAAGCAGGCACTCAACCACTGAGCTACACTTGCTCCCCGAGATGGGAGTCTTGACAACCAGATTTGTTAGTTTTGATAAGTAAACTGTTTTAGTTGGTCCACAGTCTTAACTTCCAGGAGTAAGAAGTTTTTTTCTTTATTCTTTTTGTCAGTATTGTTTAACACAAGGACAGGATAGTATGCAGGTTTGGGTTCTCCAGAACTAGAGTGTGTTGAGTGTCTCTATAGCCAGGGCCCTGCAGAGCATGCCACACAGAGAAGTTCTTCCCTCCTCTAATCCCACAACAGCTCCAGGAGGAAACATCTCTCTCCCTTCACTGTAGTCCTAGGAGGTAGGACTTATTCATTCCTCATTATGGACAAGGGTATCAAGGTCAAACACTAACATTATCATCTCCAGAGGCAAATGAGATTCAGAGAGGTTAAGTGATTTTCCCAAGGTCACAGAGCTGGGAGTAGTGTGTCCAGGACTTGAATTTTGTATTTTCAACTGTGAGTTGAATATGGACACATAATAATACTTCATTAAACCAAACAAGGAAAAGTGGGAGTGCCGCAGCGTTATTGGTAATAGCCCAATCCAGGAAAAAAAAAAAATTTATCAACAGCAGAACAGATTTTAAAAACGGGGTGTAGTCATACAATGGAATACTATACCACAAAGAAAAGAAAGGAAGCGGTGTCACAGGCAACCACGTGGATGAATCTCACAAGCACAATGTTGAGGAAAGGAAGCAAGACACAGAAAACTACACACTGTGTGGTTAAATTCATGTAAAGTTTACAAAGAGGCAAAGCTAAACTATGGTGTCAGAGGTCAGGCTAGCAATGGCTTTTAGGGCAAAAGGGAGGCTTTTGAGGAGCTGAGAAACCTCTATTTTTTTACCTGGGTGCTGGTTACAGAGCTGTGCTTACTTATTGCTAACTGAAGTGTAAACTCATGGTTTGTGCATTTTCCTATACATGCTTTTTGTTTGCTTGATTATATTGTTCAGTTTTATTTTTTTTCCCCCTTGTATCTTTTGTTTGTTTGTATTATGTCTTTTTTTTTTTTTTTTTTAAGATTTTATTTATTTATTCATTTATCCCCCCCTTGCTGCTTGTGCTCGCTGGGTCAGCTAACCATGCCGTGCAGGTGGGCTTGCCCCCACCAGGAGGCCCCGGGAACCGAACCCGGGGCCTCCCATATGGCACACGGGAGCCCCACTGATTGAGCCACAGCCGCTTCCCTGTATTATGTCTTTATTAGAGAAATTAAGAGTTCTTAAATATTTTTATTTTAAAATTTTACTTTTTGAGTAGGGATTCCTATACTTTGTTTAAAAAGTTAGTTTCAAGATTGGCATACCAGAAGATTTCCAATCATCCAAGTTGAAATTAAATGAGCTAATGCCCCCAAAGCACTTAGCCCACAGTGTCTGGAAGAGAGGACTATACTCAATAAATACCAGAGGTTATTATTTTTACTATTATTATATCTTTGACTTTCCAAACATTGGTGGAGAATTTGTAAAAAGCACAGCATGGCTAAGATCCACTAAGATCCACTAAGATCAAGTGCCAGAAGGCTGCCTCAGGGAGGACGGGGGCGTGTAAAAAAGTAAGGTGAAAGCTCGACCCTCCAAGCCATCCAGCTCCAGGGCCTTTTACCAGTGTGGCTGTGTGCCAGAGAGGGCTGGCAGCAAGTGGCGGCCTCAGGAGGGCCCAGCGGCCTGCCAGGCTGCCCAGGTCCCTTCCAAGTTCATGTGGTTCTTCTTGGCCTTTTTTCCATTACCCTCACAGGACACCTCTTTATAGGGCTTCTGGACTCAGGCTGAATGCAGGCTCATGTGTTTTTAGGGAGGGCAGAACAGCCGCTCAGAGCTGTCAGCCCCAAGAGCCAGGGGCACACAGCCATAAAGCTGCTTGTGTCCCACCCCAAAGCTCTGCCATTTGGTATGATTCTCCTAGCCTTTCTCTTTTTTTTTTTTTTTTTTTTACCGGGAGGTACCGGGGATCGAACCCCGGTCTATCCATATGGTAGACGGACGCCGAACCTCTTGAGCCACATCCGTTTCCCCTAGCCTTTCTCTTGATCAAACGTTTTCCTCCCAATACTCCCCAAAACCTGTGTCCTAAGCCCGGTCTAGTATACCACACACACACACGCACACACATGCTCATGGTCATTTGCTCACCCCCATATTCAAATTCACACACACGCTTATGGTCACACTCTAGCACATGTTTACTACCACACACAAACATACTTGCTCACACATCTACTCCCACTCATTATTACATGCTCACACATTCTCATGCACTCTTACACTCACTCCCACACACTCATTTTCAAACACACTGTTGCATGATCAAGAACAATTCATGACAAAAAATGTCCCTTGTCCACTGGGAAAGCTTCACAAACCCAGGACAGAGTTTCTGAAAACATGATCTCCTGACATCTAATCATCTGCTATGTAAAACTATGCACCCTCATCCACCAAACTCTAGAAGTATTGGGGCAGAATCTGTGGCCGGGTGGCCCAGGAACCTGTATTTGAGCAAGTCATAGATGTGTTTTCCTTGCAACAAACCTGGAAGCCAGTCATCTTTCTAGAGAAAAGTCAGGGAGGGCAGTGGGGTACAAGAGAAGATGCCCCTGAGGCAGAGGTACAGAGGTGAATTTAAGTCCAAACCCAACCCCCAGATCTCCTTCCTGCAGTGAAGAAAGCAATGTGCTGTGACAACCTACAGATTTTCTATTTTTGCAAGGGAGGTGAAACCTTTCATGCAGCCAACCATTGATGGGCTACCATCAGTACAGACGCCAAACAGTTCCTCCGTGACAGACCATTTGTTTTCAGATATCAAAACAAAGTATTTAAAGTTACAAAATTTCTAGAAGAAAATATCAGAAAGAAAGAAATCTTAGTAACATTGGGTTAGAAAAAGATTTCCTAAATAGGACACAAAAGCATCCCTATCAGGAAGTGGATGTGGCTCAGGTGACTAGGCTCTCGCTTATCATGTGGGAGGTCGCTGGTTCAAATCCGGGTGCCTCCTAAAAAGGACAGTGAGCTGGCATGACGGGCAGGCATGGCGAGCTGACACAAGAAGAAAAAATATAATGCGAGACACAACAAAGCAGGAAGCAGAGGTTCCTGGTGCCTCTTAAAGAAGATAGCAAGCTGAGGAGACGGGCAGGCATGGCAAGATGATGCAACAAAGAGACCAGTGAGGAAAAACATGAGAGACACAACAAAGCAGGGAGTGGAGGTGGCTCAAGAGTTTAGGCACCTCCCTCCCACATCAGAGGTCCTGGGTTCAGCTCCCAGTGCCTCCTAAAGAAACAAGGAAGACAAACAGACATAGCAAGTGAAAACAATAAGGGGATGGGGAGAACTAAATAAATAAACTCTTAAAAAAAAACAAAACATGAGCTATAAAAAGAATCAATGAATTGGACATCATCAAAATTAAAACTTTGCTCTTCAAAAGACAGTTATGAAAATTAAAATGTAAGTCCAGCCAGAGAGCAAATATTTTCAAAACATATATCTGACAAAGGGCATGCATCGAGAACATATAAGGAATTCTTACAACTCAATAATAAGACCAACAACCTAATAAAAAATGTGCAAAAAAATCTGAACAGAGGCTTCAGAAAAGAAGCATTACATATGGCAGATATGCATGTGAAAAAATGTTCAACATTTATAGTCATTAGGGAAATACAAATTAAAACCACAATGAGATAAGACTACATACCACTAGAATGGTTAAAATTAAAAGTGACCAAGTCAAGTATCAGCAAGGATCTGGCACAATTGGAGGCCTCATGTTCTGCAGGTGATAATGTAATATGGTGCAACCACTTTGCAAAGCACTTTGGCAGTATCTTTTAATGGGTAACATATACCTACCTCATGACCCAACCTTGAAAGCGTATGTTCATAAGGCCTTGGACACAATTGTTCCTAGCAGCTTTATTTGTCATAGCCCCAAACCGGAAAGAACCCAAATACCCATCAACAGGGGAATAGATCAACAAACTGTGGGATATTCATACAATGGAATGCTACTCAGTAATAAAAAGGGAATGAATTATCAATACACACAGGATGAGTCTCAAAATAATTACGCTAAGTGAAAGAATCCAGACATGCAAGCATACACATTGTATGATAACATTTATGTTAACTTTTAGAAAATCTATCCTAAGAGAAAGCACATTGGTGATTGTCTGGGCTTGGGGTGGGAGTGAGGGGTGGGGAGGAATGGACAATGCAGGGGCGCTGAGCACACACTGGGGGTCGGTAGGTGTATTTATTGTCTTGATGGTGGCAATGGTTTCATGTATGGACATTTATTTAAAAACTCACCAAATCATACAATTCATTGAAGGTCAATCATACTTCAATAAAGCTGAAATAAAAATAAAGTAAAATAACATTAAAAAGGACAATAAAAAATACGTATTGGGAAGCGGCTGTGGCTCAATCAGTAGGGCTCCCGTTTGCCATATGGGAGGCCCCGGGTTCGGTTCCCGGGGCCTCCTGGTGAAGGCAAGCCCGCCCGCATGGCGTGGTTAGCTGATCCAGCGAGCACGAGCAGCAAGGGGGGGGATATATGAATAAATAAATAAAATCTTAAAAAAAAAAAAAAATACGTATTGGCCTTTACTTGTTTGCAGAAGCTCTTTGCAACAGAAAAAATATTCTTACCTTTCATCGTTATTATAAATCTTACAAATGCTACACGAGGATAAATATATTGGTAAAATCTGTTGACACATCTATCTGGATAGAGAAATTATTGTTTTTCAGTTTATTACATAGACCTCTTCAGTATGCTGTGACATGTCATCAATATATTGGCATATTGCACTTTTGGAGAGTGAAACCTTTCAGTTCCTCCTACTGCATCTTGCCCTAGCACTTTAGTCACTATGGCATTATTAGGTTCTCACCCACCCTGTGGTATTTCCTTATGTGGGCAATAAGCTCAGCTTCTCTATAACTTGCTTCCCGAGCTTGAATGTGACTTTTGAACAAAAGTTTTATACTGTTTGCTTGGGATTCCAATGGCCATTGAAAATAATCAGTCCTGTCCTTGTCAAGTGGTGTGGTTGAAGTGCAGTATCTTTTCAGTGAGCTGGGCCCTGATGCCACACTAGCAAGATGTTTCTCACCGAGACACACAGTGGGATAGGACTACAGGGGTCACAGGCCCATGCAAAAACCCATGTCCGTGGCTTACAATGACCTACCTTAGAAGATTGCAATTCCCCTGTCACTGACTTCCGGTTTCAGTTCCATCATGTAACTCCTCATCACTAACTGTTATGGATTGGCTCATGTCCCCCACAAAGACATGTTCAAGTCCTAACCCCCAGTACCGTGGGCGTGAAACCATTGGTAAATAGGACCTTTGAGGACGGTATTCGTTAAGGTGAGGCCAAACTGAATCAGGGTGGGCTGTAGCCCACTGTGACTGGAGTCCTTATAAGCAGAGGAAGTTTGGACACAGGAGACAGAAGGAGGAACCTGACTCTGTGCTGGAGGCAGGGACGGAGTTCTGCGTGGCCTGTGTGCCACCACCAGGATGCAGCAGACTTCGGAGAAGGTGTGATCCTGCTGACACCTTGATTTTGGACCTCTACCTCCGGAACTGTAAGATAATAAATGTCTGCTGTTACGCCAACCAGCCTGCAGTCATCGCGACACTAGCCCCAGGATGCTAAGACGCCAGCCTTATCAGAACTGTCCATTGGCATCCACTTAGAGTCCTCCTCGTTCACTTCCCACCTCGTCTTCAAAATTCACCACACTGACCCTCAAAGGACTTTGTAAAACACAAATGTTAGTAACATATAAAACAGAGGGCATAAGTAAACGAGAAAACTGGAAACCTACAAAAGCTTCCTAATGCAGGTCTCTTCTCACCTACACAATCTGTTTTGTGATGTTTATAAGATAGCCAGAAGGCATGATGGGGAATGGCTGAGTAATAGTAGGTAAAAATTCCTTTTTTAGGATGAAAACGTCTCTCTGATTTTATATTACAACAGTAGAGCTGGTTTGTTACCATAAGCCAGTGAGCAGCAAATTAGGGGAGATTGGAGGAGGTGATTTGAGAAGAAGAGGCTAAAGTCATCAGCCTACTGTTCTGTCCATGCAAGTCAGAATGCACTAGTTACTAACAGCCTCCCCTATTATTATTAATTAATTTATTAATTAATTAATTTATTTTGATGTACAGGGGCCAGGGATTGAACCTGGGACCTTGTATTCTGGAAGCCTGCACTCAGCCACTGAGCCACACTGGTTCCCCTGTGTTTGATTTTTCGTTTGTTTGCTTGTTGTTTGTTTTTGTTTTTAGAAGGCACCAGGGACTGAACCCAGGTCCCCCCATGTGGGAAGCAGGGGCTCAACTGCTTGAGCTACATCCACTCTCCAGCCTCCCGTATTTTAAGTTAAGGGACTCAGTGGAGAATGCACTCAACCAAGTAAACATGGCTGTACTTCACACTGACCTAGGGGGTATGAAGGTCAGTTTTATGTGTCCACTTGGCTAGGCTATAGTCCCAAGGTATTCAATCAAACACTAATTTACATGTTGCAAGAGTACTTTGTAGATATGATTAGAGTCTATAATCAGTTTACTTGAAGTGAGGAAGATTATCTCAGAAAATCTGGTCAGGCCTGATTCAATCACTTAAAAGGCCCTAAGAGCAGAACCAAGATTTCCTTGAAGAAGCAGAAATTGTGCCTGTGGACTGAGAGTTTCTGACCTGCCCTTCCTGATGGCCTGCCCTGCAGATTTCAGACATGCTTAGCCAGTTCCCATAACTGTGGAAGCCAATTCCTTGCAATAAATAAATTAAATAAATAAATAAACAACGTATGCTTCTGTTTCTCTGGTAAAACACTGTCTTCTACAGGGCCTGAAGGACCTTTAACAAAATTGCAAACAGGGCTGTTCTCCTGATGTCCTTCACTGGAAACACTAGCACAATGCACCATGTGAAATTCAAAAAATGAGGTGTACATTTTCTCAATCGCTTTCTCTCATGGAACCACCAGTGATATCTCATAGGACCCTAGGGCTCTGTAGAACCCTAGTTTTAGAAAATCGGGTTCAAGGTCTTATTTCTGAATCCCTCACTTGGACCTCCTTCTCCATTCAGGTCAAGGCTCTTTCTGGCTTCGCTCATCCTCTTTTTCTGAGCCGTGTATTGCAGGCTATCCTGCATAAAAACCCTGCAAGTCCTACTTGGTTCAGGGGCCTTCCTACCCCATTGCCCTGCTTTCCACCTCTCACCCCCACCCTCATAAGCCAACTCCCAAGAAGCTATCCATGGACCCAAGTGGAAATCAAACCTCTCCTTTCCTCACTTGGAAATTAAGGATAATGATACTTTTCCTACTCAACTTCATAGGACTGCCATGAGACTCAAATGAGATAAAGGATTACTTTGAAAACGTAAAGTCATAAAAATGAAAGGATCATCATTACCTTTGTAATTATCTTAATTATTATTATTACTGTACTAAACCTGCTAAGTATTCTCTTCCTGCCCACAGTCCTTTATAAGGGAACTTGTCTTCATCCACAAACTAGGTAGAGTTTAGCCACTATGTTTGTACCAAATGGTGGAGAGAAGGTAGATGACTGAAGACTTTGGGTAACTTCAAGAACAGGCTATAGTTCTGCACTCAGTATACTTGAAGAAGTTATTCTATATCTTCTGTATCAGTTAGGGTTCTTATATTGTAAATTTTAAAAACCCAACCATTTTTTCAGGAAAATAACTTATTAGCCTATAAGTTGAAAGTTTGTAGATGACAATCACCACTGGTGATTACTTAGTATTAGAGATCATAGCCAATGCTATAAATAAAGAAAAAGAAAGAATTAGCTTAAGAATTGGAAGAGATAAAATTGTCATTTACCTAGAAAAACCAACAGAATCAACAAATTATTAGAACTTAGAAGCTTTTTTTTTTTTTTTTTTTTGCCAGATACAAGATTAGTGCACAAAAATCAATAGCCTTGCTCCACATCAGCAAAAAACCACTAGGGAAAAATGCAGTATTTTACCAATTATATATATATTTTACTGTATTTTTTTCACATTTTAATATCTCTGAAATTGGGCTGCATCTTATAATTGGTACCATCTTAGAGTTCAATAAACACAGAATTGACAGTAAGACACCTTTCACAATTGTCACAAATATCTTAAGGTGTCTAGGAAATAATTTAACAAAGAATTCACAAGATCTCTATGGCGAAAACCTTAAAATCTAATAAAGGATACAGAAGATGATATGAATAAGAGGTGTGACTTTTTATGTTCCTAGGGAAGATGATTTAATATGATAAAGTTGCTAATTCTCCCCCAACTAACCTATACATTTAGCGCAATCCCAATCGAAATTCCATAGGGATGTTTTAGAGGAACTCAGTAAACTTACTCTAAAATAAAGGTACATTAATAGTTAAGATGGCCTTTAAAAAAGGAAAGATGAAGGACTTGTCCTATAAGATATTTAGTCACATTATGAAGTCACAGTGATAAAACAGTTTGGTATTAGTGCCAGAATAGACCAAAAGACCCACAAAACAGAATAGAGAGCTCAGAAACAGACGCATGTGTCGGGGGGAACACAATCTAGGACAAAGAGGACATCACAAATCAAAGAGGGAAGAAGAGATTGTTAGTAGATGGTGTTGGAAAAATGGCTCATAATTGGAGAAAAATAACACTGGGTCTCTAACTTAACATCAATATCAAGGCGTATGGGTGAAGACCTCAATATGAAAGATAAAACTACAAAGCTAATAAAAGAAAATATGGAAGAATATCATTGTGACATGGGCGAGCATTACTCAACTTTTTTTTTCATTATTGCCCCCAAATTGGCAGAGACTCCTAATCACACATCCCTGTCCCCAATAACAAAATTGTAATACCACAGATACACTGATTTCTCTTCATATACTGCATGTATATCTGTGCTTTGTACATAAAGGGTTCACTTTTATTTCATTCACCAAGAGCTAATTTTCTGCTCCATGGGGCTGATATCTCCCCCCACTGAGAATGCTTGCATAGAGGTGAGAAAGAGCTTTTTTTATTTAAAAAAAAAAAAAAAAATCAAAAGCACAAATCTTAGGGCAAAAGACTTGTACATTTTATTGCTGTATAAGTGGCCTATTGCTGCCTTAGAAACTTACAACACGCATTTACTACCTCACAGTTCTGTAGAGGAGAAGTCCAGTTTGCCTAGCATCTCACCGGATAAATTCAAGCAATCAGCAGCCTGGGCTCATATCTAGAGGCTCTGGAGATCTGCTTCCAGGGTACAGTTTAAGGAAAAACTTGTCTGCTCTCTGTCCTCGGTTTCCTGGGAAACAACCTGCTTCGGTGGAACTTCCTATGATAGGAGTGCCTTTTGTTTTTCCGGGTGGGTCCAGGACCAGACCTGCTGAGGAAGCAGCCGCACCTGCAGCCTTAGGGTGGGGGCTGGCCATCCCAGCAAGCACAATCAGGTGATGAGGGGCTTGGGGCTTTGAGCTACTTCCTGTCGGCCACCTCCCCAGACCTCAAGGACACGGTAGCCTGCGTTTGAGTCCCTCCCAGATCCCGCCCTATGCAACTTTCCCTTTGTCTTCTTCTTATTTGTATCTTTTTACTATAATTGATCTATAATCCTAAATATAGCTCTTTCAGTGAGTTCTGTGAGCCCACCTCCAACTTGTGACTGGTGCCTGAAGGGAGTCAGAATTGAATGGATTGGGTGCCTGCAGTACTCGCATTTGGTGTGGGAAGCTGTTATAGTGGTTGCTGTTGACAGTTCCTGATAACCTTCTCACCGGGTCATCCAGGCTGTTGGCAGAATTTACTTCCACGCGGCTGCAGAAAAGGAGTCCCAGTTTCGTTGCTCTGACTTCCCCTTTACCTTCTTGTCTCCTGCCACATCTCTCTGCATCCAGTCAGAGAAATTTCTCTGCTTTGAATGATCCAAGTGACTAGGTTGTGCACATCCCGCTAATCCAGGAGAATCTCCCTGTTTTAAGGTCTGTTACCTTAATCGCACCTGCAGAGCCCCTTCAGTGGAGTACCTAGATTAGTGTTTGCTTGAATGACCAGGGCATAGGAATTCGGGGGACTTCTTTAGAATTCTGCTCACCACAGTTCCATCAAAATTAAGGATCTCTGTTCCACAAAGGGCACTGTAGACAAAGATAACAGACAGGTGAAAGAACAGGGGGGAAACATTTTCAATTTCTGAAACCAACAAGGAGTTAATGTTTATAACATATAAGCAACTCTTACAAATCAACAAGAAGAAAATCACCACAATAGGAAAATGGCTGAGAAATACAAACAGGCAGTTTGTAGAAGTGGTAACCCAAATACTTGTAGGTATATGAAGAGATGTTCAAAGTCATTAGTAATCAGAGAAATGCACATTTTAAGTCCATGGTGGGAGTGGACGTGGCTCAAGCTGTTGAGCACCTGCTTCCCACATGGGAGATCTCGAGTTCCATTCCCAATGCCTCTTAAAAATACAAAAACAAATAACAAGCAAACAAAAGATAAAACCAACTCAGGGAATCTGATGTGGCTTGGTGGTTGAGCACTGTCTTCCCACATACGAGGTCCCAGTTTCAATTCCTGGCCCCAGGACCTCAAAAAAAAAAAAAAAAAATTTTTTTTTTAAATGCATTCTTATTTGACTGGAAAAATGAGAAAAGTGCTGGTGGTGAAATAGAGATATGGGAATCCCCAGGTACTGCTGCTGGGAGTATAGACTGAGGCATCCATTGTCCAAAGAAATCTGACTCTACATAGTCAATTTATGTAGGACCCAGCAACCCCATTCCTAGCCTTATGTCCCAAGGAAATTCTTTCAGGTTTCTGTAAGGGTATGCATGCAAGCATGTTCATTGCAGTGTATTTTGTGGTGGGAGAATGGATATGTAAAATATATTAAATATACACTGTGGAGAAATAAGCAATAATGAAAAGGAATGGAAAAGATGATACCTTAAAGACATGGTGCTTAATGAAAAAAATGAGAGAAACAAACAAAATATGACAAAACCGCTTGTGTAAATTTAAAAACACATATAACAGAGCATACAAACCAAAGTTACATGTTCAACACATTAGGTTCATTGCCTACTGGAAGAGATGGGGAAAGAGAGTAAGCTGTAGGAACTAGTGGAAATAAAGAAACAAATGTGCCACAGTTTGAGGATTATAGTTAACTCAGAGTTCTCCAATGATGTCCTTTTTTTTTTTTTTTCAAAGGTGGTAGGCAAGGCAGCTTCAGGCAGAGCTTCACCGGTCCTCAGAAAATGTCACCAGGAGCTATGTCTCTGCTGTGTCATCTGGGGTTGGCTCTATCCTCCAGCTGGTTTAGACAGAAATGATACTTTACAATTTTCAAGGCAAAGTATGTGCTCCACTTGATTGAATGTTCTTACTTAAGAGGCAATATCCAGACTTTTGGTTGAAAATATAACATCTATTAGTGGCCTTTCCTTAGTAACTTTAGCTCCATGAACCCATTTGAATATGGTTTACTATCAAGACTAGTAGTAGAAATGCAAACTTGCAGAAAAAAACATCTATCTGGTAGGAGATCATCCCTGAGTATGGTTACTGACAAGAGGGGAGAGAGGAAAGAATGAAAGCCTGAAGCCTTAATTCAGGCTTTGCTCCATGGGCATGATTTTTGTTAGTGACGGTATTGGGGGGGAAATGCCTCTCCTCTTGCTTCAAATCTCCACATAAGGGAGCTCCATTAGGGTCACACTTGTGGTCCCCCAGACCTCTCCCAGCTCTTCTCTAAGGGAGAAACAGTGAGTTGGGAAAGGACCTTGGCATTCCCAGCGCTTCCCCTCCCTGCTTTGACTCCACAGCCTGCCTACAGCATCATTGACCTTGGTGGTTTGGGTAGATTGAATTAGGTACTCCAACAAACATATATTCTTAATCTTAATCTGCAATGCTGTGGGCGGAAGCCATTGTAAATAGCACCTCTTGAAGATGCTTCTTTTAGTTGAGGTGGGGCCAGTTGAAGCAGGGGAGGCCTTCTAAAGACACCCCTGAAGTCACAGAAGCTGGGAAGGAGAGGAGAGCATCAGGCGACAGGAGGCAGAGATGCCAGCCAAGGAAGCCCAAGGCCTGCTGGCAGCCAGCACCGGAACGCTACAGTCTTTGGGGATCAAGCAAGCCTTGCCAATATCTCGATTTTGGACTTCTAGCCTCAAAACCCTGAGCCAATAAATTCCCCTTGTGTGAGCCATCCCATCCTGTGGTGTTTGTGATGGCAGCTCTGGCCAGTTAAGGCAGTGGTTCGAGCCCTGCAGTCGCAAAGCCTGGGCAGGTGAATCGTCCTAATGCAGAGGATGGGCAGGTATGGGCTGGAAAGCCATTGGGCCAGACCAAGGCCGTGCTCTCTCGTATCACTTTATGAATAATAAAGGCCACAAGAGAATTCTGGCAAACCCCTGCCTTCTGCAGGCAGCGAAATACCCTATGCTCTGGTGGGAGAAGTGGTAAAGAGCAGTAGTTTGCTTTGAGGTCCCTCCCCTTGACACCCTGGGCTTCTCCTGGTTCCTCCCAAGCCATCCATTCCAGAGGACTCTTTAGCTTCCGTGGGTGGCTTTTTTCCTGTTTAATTATGCAGCTCCCAACCCCAGCACGTGATCAGAATTCCTAACCCGAAATCCTTACCCTGCAATTGAGAGGCGTATCCAAGGAGACTGACAGGTAAATGTGAACGTTATAAACCAAGATCTTGATGTTGCCTTCCTAGTGCCTTTTCCTCTGAAAGGGCTTCTGTGCTTTCCTGCAGCAGGCTTGTTAGGGATGTAATTGAATCTTGGGTTACACCTGAATGAGAATGACACTCTGCGTGATTCCAGAACTGTATGGGAAATAATCCTCCTACCCTGGAAACCTGATTCCCTGCTCCCCATCAGGATTTAGCCTGGGGGGGTGAAGGAGGAGAATTGACACTGTAGCAGAGTGATCTCTGGAAGCTTCCTTTTCAGGGAGCTTCATCTCTCAAAGGCTGTCTTAGTACCTGTGGCCAGGTCAGCCGTCCAAAATGAAGTGGTCAATCTTGATTTATTTTTATTTTTTACTTTTCAATTGGCTGTTACAACATCCTGCAAACAGAGGTAAGGCATCAGTCATTTGTAACCCTCACTGCCATTGTGAGGTTACTCCATAAGGCCCACAGGGATCTGTGAAAGGTTCATGATTCCTTTAAATAGCAAGTTGTTACGTCTCTTTAGATCCTGATGGTTTGTTTACTCATTCCAGGAGCAATGTTTTTTGAGTCCCGTTTCATAACCAATCACTCCTAATTTAGGGACTTAAAGAGCAGTCATTTCATGTGTTCACAAGTCTGCAATCTGAGCTGGGCTCCACTGGGCTGGGCTCCTGTCAGTGTCACCTGGGCCTGGAGGAGCCACTTGTAAAACACTCACCCAGGTGACTGTCAGGTTGTTCCTCTCCCTGCGGCCTCTCCATGGAGCCCCTTGGGCTTCCACACGGGAGACCGTGGGGTAATGGCCTCGAGATGCCCATGCCCCTATCCCTGGGACCTGGAAGTCTGCCCACTGCCTAGGACTATGTTAGGTTACCCAGCAAAGGGAATTAAGTTGAAGATGGGAGTAAGGTTGCTAATTAACTGACCTTAAAATAGGGAGATTAGGAAAGCGGCTGTGGCTCAAGCAATTGAGCTCCTGTTTACCATATGGAGGACCTGGGTTCCATACCCAGCCCTCCTAGTAGGAAAAAAAAAAAAAAAATAGGGAGATTAGCCTAGATTATCCAGGTGGGTCCAATGTAATCACAGGGTCCTGAAAAGTGGAAGAAGGAGGCAGAGTCAGAGGAGATGGGATGACAGAAGCAAGGTCAGAGTGAGGCAGTATGAGAAGGACTTGACCTGCCTTTGCTGGCTTTACATGTAGAATTAAGGGGGCCAGGAACCAAGGAAACTGGGGAAAGCTGATTCTCCTCTTGGTCCTCGGAAGGACTGCCACCCTGTCCACACCTTGATTCTGCCCAGTGAGACCCATGTCAGGCTTCTAACTTACAGAACTGTTAAGAGTTAAAAGTTTTTAAACATTACATTGTTTTAAGCCACTAGACATGTGGCAATTTGTTACAGCAGCAATAGGAAACTGATACACATTATTTTCCCCATTTTACACCAGAGGAAGTCAAAACCTAGAGGTTATTCAACTTGCCCAGAGTCACGCTGGGGAAATGGTGGAGCTAGGATTAAGACCCAAGTCTGTCTGATTCCAGCACTCATGCTTGGAGCTTTACATTCTCTGCCTCAGAAGAAGTGTCACAACCTAGAGGGAGAAACTAGTGTGTACTTAAATTTAAAAAAAAAAAAAAAAAAAAAAATCAAGGCAATGAGAGGGTACAGGGACAGAGTCTGTCTAAGCTCAGTGGGAGTGAAAATGAAAGAGTTAGCCATAGTCCATCAAGAGGTTAGAGAAGGGAACTTAGAACTCTCTGAGGACACACAAAACACCCTCAAATTAGTATAAGCAAAGGAAGGAATGTAATGGCCTGTGTGTGTGTAAAGTCTAGGAGATGAGATATAACCAGAGTCAGGTGTTCAAACAATGTTTTCAAGAACCTGTTTTTCTTCATTTCTTGACCAGCTTTTCTCTCAGGCAGTCAGGCTGTCAGCCCTTCCCTTGAAATAGTGAAGGCCTGCATCCTACCAGCATATCAGAAGAGACCCCATCTTTTCTAACAGCTTCCAAAGAGACCCAGGAGCGGGGCTCATTGGACCAGATTAGGCCATGCGCCTATCCCTGAAACAGTCACTGTGGAAGAGAGGTAGAAAGAGCTGCATGACCAGGCACCCGAACCCTTGGAGCCTCCAACCAATCCACGCATTCCAAGAAATGGGAAGAGAAATTTTCCAAAGGAAAACCATGCTCAAAGGAAATTTTCCAAAGGAAAAGCAAGATTTTCCAAAGGAAAAGCAAGATTTGGTTGTCAGAAGAGTGAGGAATGAATGCAGGACAGGCAGAAAGAGATATCCATTGGTCCACCTTAGCTGGATTTGGCTTGCCTAAGAGGTGCAGAGCCCTGGGTTCAGGGGTAGTGGACCTTTCCCCAAGCCCCAAAGAATAAAGCATGATTGATCTAAATCAATCATGGTAATCCCATTGCACTTTGTGATACTGTTTTTCTCATCCCCCTGGGCTGTTAGAGGTGGCCACGTGCCCAAGGTCTGGCCAAAAAGATACAAGGAGAAGTCTGCTGCGGAGCTTTTAAGAAAATGTTTGCTTCCTGCTAAAAGTCACGAGGGGAAGATTACCTCTCCTCATCCCTCCCCTCACTTCTCGCTTTGAGCATGGTTGTATGAAGACAAGATGCTGAGAGCTGCAGCAGCCATCTTGCAGCCATGAAACAGCAAGCCTAAGACAACAACCAACCAACCCAGAACTGCCTCCTGCCAGACATCTTGTTACGACAGATAATTAAACGTCTTTATTGCTCCAGCTATTGTGAGGTATTCTGTAATTGCAGCCAGACACTTCTTGACAACTTATTATAAAAATGAGAGATGATTACAACCCCTAGTCTGTTTTTCTTTAAGGGTCATAAGAGTTTTTCTTTAAGGAGCCCTCACTGAAACCATGATTTCAGATTCTCCTTCTGCCAGAATTTCAGCAGCTGCCCACTAATATATCTTTGGGGGGGGAGGGTGGGGAACCTGCAGGTAGTGTTGCTAATCTATAACACTGTTTTGACAGGGTAGTGCATTACATTATTGGCTACATAAATAATATATCTTTGGAGAGGTAGGGCATCTGCAGGTAGTGTTGCTAATCTATAAAACTGTTTTGACAGTGCAGTATATTATATTATTGGCTGCATAAAGCAGGCACATCAATTTCTGTTCCCTCTGAAATACACAAAGAATCAGGATATAATTCAGATCCTTCTGTATTTTAAAGAAAAAATCATAAAGGACATATTTCAAGCTTTCAGCAGGATTTTTTTTTTTTTTGGGGGGGGGGAAGTACCAGGGTTTGAACCCAAGACCTCCTACATGGGAAGCAGGCAGTCAACCACTGAGCTACATCCGCTCCCCAATGAGAGTTGGTTGTTTTTTTTTTCATTTGTTTGTTTGTTTCTTTGTTCTTAGGAGGTACTGGGGATTGAACCTGGGACCTACCTCGTACATGGGAAGCAAGCACTCAACCCCTTGAGCTACATCTGCTCCCCATGTTTGTTTGTTTGCTGTTAAGATGACAAAAGTATACTGGCAGGACACTTGAAGCAGTTGTCAAATTGTCTTTTCCTAAATGGAAGTGAATAAAATCCTGGCTATTCAATAAAAAGTCTCATAGGTACCCCACCTATCTGGCAATCTGTGTATATCAACAAATTTAGTAGGGGCTTTTGGGGGAGATTTTGTTTTGGGCTTAATTCATTAGCTAATACTCAGGTATTTATGAACTATAACAACAATTGCAATGATAATTATTGAATGCACACTCTGTGCCATGTACAGGCATCCTGGTTAGTTCTTTTAATGCACGAGCTTATTTAATATTCACACCATCCTAGGAAGTAGGTACTACTATTATCCCCATGTTGAAGATGAAGAAACAAGACTGATGACACTAAGTAAACTGACAAATGTCACACAGCTTGAAGGGGGTGCTGGAGCCACCGTGAGAGCCGACTGTTAAACTCAGTTGTTAAATCACTGGTCTCTTGAAATCGGTATGATGGGGAAATTAACAGCACAGAAACTGTCAAACATTGCAAATCAGGGTTCCCCTCCTTGTTAACCAGCACACCACTGCAGAGCTAGTAATTGGTATAACGGTAATACTGACCTTCGTGAGAAATGGTAGACCAGGGATGTGGCTGATGGATTGGAAAATGAATGGGATTAGTGACTATTCTAGAAATAATAAGCACCCGGGCAGAGGTGGGCAATGTGCTATAATATGTAACAGAAAGATTTTAAGGATACAACCAGAATCACCCCTGAGCTTCATCAAGTCTCCAAATGGAAAAATGTAAATTCCTCAAAGCTTAATCAGTGTCACAGCCCCCAGCTCAGACGTCTGAGTTATGTAAATATCAGAGACTTGAAGGCTGGGAAGTGTCGAATACATTTGCAAGAATATAACTATTTAAAAGATATTTTAAAGATGCCTTCACTTTGGGGTTCTTGAAAACATTCCACTCAACCAAGCACAAGAATTTAACCTACATATAAGCCCCAGAAAACAAAGATGGTGACAATATTTTTATGTTAAAAATAAGAAAATTGGAGCTGAGTTTGTCTGTTATGCAGAGGAAATGCATGTATGAACGAATAGTAAAAGAAAGACATGCATATCCTTGGCACTTAGCTCATAGCTCAGGTCTCGGATTGTCCCTTCTCTGACTCTGACGCCAAGTTTGCAGTGCTTTTTCCTTCTCTTGATTCCCTCCCCTGGCTGTGGGACTCAAGCTTCTGGTACAGGGGGGTCTTAGTGCTATGTCACTGGTGTGTCATTGGTGGTTTCTTCTGCTGGCCCTATGGAAATAAGGCAGCCCCTGGGGATTTCCCAAGCATGTGCTCTGACCCTCAGGGTGGACTCCAGGCTGGTTTCTTGGATCAGGCAAACCTCTAACCTGATTGTTGATTCTGGTGAGGTTTAATATTTTACACGCGTTGCTTAGGAGAAGGCAGCTGTCACTGGTGTCTCATCCAATCAGTCCTCCGTGCATTCTAGAGCCCAAGAGGAAATGCAGGAGTATGGGCTGTGGGATGTGACCCATCCTCAATCAACACAATTTGCAATCTTGGCGGGAAATATTACTAAACCCAGGGGAAACTGGGGCTGCATCTTAGGTGAGGGTTTGGGTCTGAAGTCCTAGTGTAAGGGTGTGTGGCACCTAAACTACCCAGGCAAATCCTGTTTAAATGCCTGCCAAGTAACCGTCTACACAGTTATTCTGTTTCCTTCCAAAGAGCCAGCCTGGCCAGTTTTCCCTCCAGTGCTGGGGCAGATTCCTATTTCTTTACATGCCCTCCCAGATCAATCAGTAGATTTACACAAGAAGATATTGCATTAAAATATGTATCTTTAGGCACTTTATGTGCAGAGAGGCAAAATGCTCATACCACAAGGTACACGGATAATAAGACCATGTAGGGGAACAGCAGATTCTCTTCTCTCCCTCTGTGACAGGGACTCCAGCTTTTTACTTTTTCCTCCATAAACACATGGAAGATGCTAATTTTTACCCCACATGCACCATGCTCACTTGGCCTCTATGTCGAAACAGTATCTTTCTCTACCTTCCTCACTTGTCTCAATCCTACTTGTTAGGTTCGGAGGGAAGCCAAGGAAGGGAGGCATCTTAGAAATCAGACTGGGAGCTGAGGTTAGTTTAAATAAAGCCTTTAATGAGAGAGCTTAGCAGGTGGGCTGCATCTGAATAGACTACAGCAGTGAAGGATGGGGAGAGGGGGTTTTTTATAACTCATTCTGGGGCTAGACTACAGAGGGACTAGTTTGTGATGGTTTGTGCTAGCTTTGCAGTTTTAAGGTGGGGTGAGATAACTCATATCAGCTTTGTAGTTCCATCGGAGTCCTCAGACCTGGGTTGCTACTATCAGACTAGAATGTTTAGGGAGGGAGCTGGGAGCAGGGACAGGAGCGCTGGTTTCATATCAATTAGGAATGTGCACCTACAGGAAGTGGGGGGGAAGGGGGATGAAGAGAGGGGGGCAGGATGAAGAGAGGGGGCAGTAGTGTGAGTCTGGGCCTCACACTACTCAGCTCATGGGTCACCTCCTCCATGAAGCTCTTTCCCCAACCAGCCTCCCTTGCAAAGCTGGATGGTATAACTGTCCTCTGTACCCCCATGCGATCCTGTGCTTATCTCTATCATTGTGTTCTATTTCATTTGTGCACTTATGTTTCTGCCTGCCCCCTTTAGACTGCCAGCTCTGTGAAGTGAGTTCTCATAAAAACTGTAACTACTGCTATTATAGGAGTGTTTCCTGGAGAAGTAGAAAGACTTATGAGACCCAAAAGCACCTCTTGGGTGGGAAAGTCAGGTCCAGGTAGGGTGTCTTGGTGGAAGGTTAGCCTGCTTGCTGTGGAGAGTCATGGCTGCCATTTCCCTCAGTGAAGTTGCTGAAGTCCTTGCCTACTCACAAACCTGATGTTTGTCAGCGTGAGGTGGGCAGACCCCACTTTCAGGGTCTTGTTCACATTTTTCTAAACAATTTACACATAGAAATACTGATATTTTTCCTTAGCAACAGGAAGTAGAACTCCTTCAGCAAAGCAGTGTTCTTTCTCTTCAGGCAGACCTTCCTGAGGGGCCCTGAAATTGAGAGAATTCCCTCAGTCAGGAAATCTGAATGTTCTGGAGAAATGTTCCTCTTCTACGATAGCTTGAGGAACTAACTCTGCTCACAGAAAGAACCTCTCCTTAGCTGGGCAGGCCAAGGTTTTGTGTGTGTGTTTTCCCCTTAACTGTTTTCTGTGAATATCTGTGCCCTTGAGTCCTTTCTAGACTCTTTGAGCCCTGGAAACATTTATTCTTTTTTTTTTTTTTTTCCTGCTATTGTTGATACTTTGTATTTGTGTGGTACTTTTTTTTTTTTTTTTAAGATGCTTAGATTACATTTATTCTTTAAAGGTAAATTTGTGTACCTCTAATCAATAACCTCTGGTGGGAAAGACAGTAATTTCAAAACAAGGAAAGTGCTGAAGCAGAAATGCCTTGGAAACTGGAAAGCAAAGGAAGAGGAAGAGGGAAAAGGAGTGAACTCACCGTGCTTGAGCCGAGTGAGATTGGGTACATGGATGAGACTGAGGTCAGCGCCCTTGGGGACCTGAAGCCTAAATAAGCAGATAAGGGCTAAAAGGAGACAGATTCCAGGAATTTTCTTTTTTGTTTTGGAGGTAGAATGTGGATAAACTGGTTGATAAACTAGATTGTGGGTGGAGAAGTTGGAAGAAGTCAAAAATAACCCTTGGGATGCCCCAGAAATTCCAGTGCCTCCCATTTGTAAAGGAGTTGGTGAGAAAAGTAGGAATTTCCAAATGATATATTCAGCAAAAGCTTCCAGTACTAGAAATGTTTGTATCTGAAGCAACTACCTTGCTCATGTCTCTCTCGTTGCCCACGGATCCTCTTTTATTTCCTGGTAAAAATTACAAGAGTAGACAGAAAGGCTGCTGGAAGCAGAGGTGTAACAAATATTGGATCTGGGATCTGACAGGGCAGGATTTGAATCCTGACCCAATAGCTGAGAGACCCTGGGCAAATCTCTTCACCTCTGTTGGAGACAATAGCAAGCCTCCAAAGGCTGGTGAGGATGAAAGGAGGGCAGCAAGCATTCCAGTGCTTTCTAAGCACCACATCCTGTTCTGAGCGGTTAACACGAAATCAACTCTTCTGATCCTCACAACCCACCAGGTGACTTCCATTACAATCACACCTCAGATGAGGAAACCGAGATGCGGGGCACTCACGCGAGTTCCCCACGGTCTTGATTTCCTCGTGCCACTTTAAAAATTACTGCAAACTGGGTGGCTTAACACAACAGGAATTGTCTGGAGGCTGGAAATCCGAATCAAGGAGTCGGCAGGGCCGTGCTTCCTCTGAAGCCTGTGAGGAAGAATCTGATCCAGGCTTCTCTCCTGGCTCCGGCGGTGGCCTGAAATCCTTGGTGTTCCTTGGCTTGTAGAGTGTCATCTGCCTTCCCCAGCTACACATGGCCTTCTCTGCAGTGTCTCTTGTCTCCCCTTCCTGTAAAGACACCAGTGATATTGGATTAGGGTCCACGGAATCCATATTTACTTCATCTTAACTCATCCCATCGTCAAAGATCCGATTTCCGGACAGAGTCACATCCACAGTCCAGGGGTTAGGACTTGAGCATGTCTTTGGGGGGACACACTTCCACTCTTTTTTTTTTTTTTTTTTTTTTTTTCTATTTTACCGGGAGGTCCTGGGGATTGAACCCAGGTCCCTCCATATGGCAGACGGACGCCCAACCATTTGAGCCACATCCGCCCTCCCCACACTTCCACTCTTAACACCGAGGCTCATGCACCTGGGCTCCTAATCACTAGCCTCTACGTTGCAAATGACTTACAAGCCTAAGTTAATAGAAGCTATTTATGGAGGGCCTGATAGAGTGCAGGGGTTGATCTGTATTGCTTCTAATTTTACAATTTACAATGCTGAAAGGTCAAACTCTCCCCATTTTACAGATAAGGGAACGGACTTCCAGAGAGGTTAGGGAAGGAAGGGACTGCAGGATTCAAGCTCAACTGTGTCTGACCCCAGCCTTTCCATTCCACACAGGCCCCTTTGTGGAAAAACCCAGAAGCTGAAATGAAGGTCTCTAGGGTCTGAGTAAGAATTTACCTTCCACAGCTCCTTTTGCCCCTCTGAGAGAAGGAATAATCCTAGCACCTTCCCAAACGTGAGGGGAAGGAAAGTAAAAGTATATGCAAATGATGAGGGCTATACTTTGGAATTTGTTAATACCCCCAAAACCTTGGGAACCTAGATATTGGGGATAATGGTGACAATGATGACTTTTTTTTTTCCTTTTCTTTTTTTTGAGGTACCAGAGTCAGGGATTGAACCTGGGACCTTGGTAATGGGAAGCTGGTGCTCAACTACTAAGTCACATCAGCTCCCCTGAGTTGATTTTTTTGTTTGTTTGCTTGCTTGTTCGTTTGTTTTGTTTTTAGGAGGCACCGGAAACCGAACTCTCATGTGGGAAGCAGGTGCTCAACTGCCTGAGCCACATCCACTCCCGACAACAATGATTTTTAAGTAATAGAACCCCTTCTTTAGGATACAAGGATCAGTGCCCTAAAAGGGGAGGAGCTGGCATCCAGCTGCTCGGTTCTTTGGACTTTGTCTTCTTGGGCAAAGAATTTGGGTGATGGTATTTTGCCAAATGTTCCTCGTCCAGCATCAAGCTCTCTAACCCTGAGCCTGTGGATCCCTTAGAGCCATGGATCTCAAGCTTCAGCTGCATAAGAATCTTTTGAAGCCCCTGATAAAACACAGATTTCTAGAAAACCTATGTCCTCAGCAGTTGTACATGAATATTTAAAACAGCTTTATTCATAATAGCCATAAATTGGAAACAGTCCAAATGTCCATCAATAGGTAGTTGGACCAACAGATTCATCCAGAAGACAACTCAGCAATAAAATGGAACCACAACCAGCCTATACAACTACATGGGTGAGTCTCAAAAGCATAATGCTTTTCAGAAAAAGCCAGATACAGAAGGGTATATCCTGTATGACACTATTTATGTGAAATTCTAGGGCAGGCGAAACTAATCTATGGTGCTAGAAAGCAGATCAGGGGTTGCCTGGGGCGAGGGGCAAAGGAGTGGATGGACTGTGAAGGGGTACAAGGGAATTTTTGGAGGTGATGGACATTTTTATGTTTTGATTAGGGTGATGGTTACATGTGTGTGTATATTTGTCAAAACTCATGGAACCATAAATTTATTAAAGGTACGTTTTATTGCATGTAAATTACATGTCAAATGCGAATATTCTCACTGTCCTGATTTTGTGGTAATCAGGGTAGGCTAAACATTCACTATATTAGAAACCATGCAGGGGGTCGGATGTGGCTCAACTGGTTGGGCGTCCGTCTCCCATATGGAGGGACCCGGGTTCGATCCCCGGGACCTCCCGGTAAAAAATAAAAAAAAAGAAGAAGCCATGCATGTGTCCCCAGACCTAGTTTTTCTCCCTAGGTCTGGTTTTTAGAATGCTGGTGATAAACTAAGCCTGATTTATTATATGACCATCCTGCATGGGAAATGACTGTAACTTTGGATGTCTTTGGTCAACCTTAAGAGATATAGCAGGGGGACAGATGTGGCTCAGGTGGTTGGGTGTCCATCTCACATATGGAGGGACCTGGGTTCGACCCCTGGGACCTCCCAGTGAAAATTAAAAAATAGAAAAATATAGAAGGCGTGTGGGCCACCAGGCCCCGTGCGCAGGTGCGCTGTCAGGCCCCGCCGAGCCGCGCAGCAAGATGATGACGTAATAGGAGAGTGATATAAGGGAGAGCCAAGAAGAGACGCACTGAAAAACCAGGAACTAAGGTGGCACAGGCGGTAGTAGGATGCCTCTCTCTCACATCAGAGGTTCCAAGGATCAAATCCCAGTGAAGACAGGAGGAGAAGGATGAGAAGAGAGAGTTAGAAGTGGACACAGAGAGTGGCCCAGCGAATGGACACAGAAACAGCAAAAATGGGGGGCGGGGGTAAAAATGGATAAAAGTAAATAAATAAATAAATCCTTAAAAAAATGTGTAGGGGAGGAAGATTCGGACTATAGTTAGTAGTAATAATTCGATGATGCTCTTTCATGATTTGTTAACAAATGTTTCACAACAACGCAGGGTGTTTTTTGGGGGGGTGATGTGTGGGAGTCCTGTATGATGTTATGCATGTTTGTTTTATAAGATCATGATGTTTACTGAACACTTATAGTTTATGTATGTTCATGTATGAATGATATACTTCAATAAATTGTTTAAAAAAATAAATGACATGTCAATATGGTTAATTTTTATAGTTAAAAAAAAGAAAGAAAAAAAAACAGATTTCGGGGCTCTACGTCCAAAGATTCTGATTCAATGGACCTGGGATGAGGCCTAGGAATCTTCATTTTAAATGAAACATCCCATGTGATATTTTTCTTTTTTTAAAAAATCATTACTAACTATTTTTAAAGAAGTTTTAGATTACAGAGAAGTTACATCAAAAGTATGGAGGGAGAAAATAAAAATATAAATAAAAACAAAACAAAGCAAAAAAGTATGGGGGGGAAGCAGATGTGGCTCAGGCAATTGGGCACCTGCCTCCCACATGGGAGGTCCGGAGTTCGATTCCCAGTATCTCCTAAAGAAGATGAGCAGACAGATGAGGGAGCCATCTGGGGAGGGGGATTAATTGAAAAAAAATGTATGGGGGATTCCCATATTACCCCCACCTATCCATATGCACGTTTTCCCCTTTATTCACATCATACATTAATGAGGTACATTTGTTACAACTAACAAACCAAATTGAAGCACTGCTACTAATTAAGGTCTATAGTTTATCGTTTACATTTTGCTCTGTACAGTTTTATAGGCTTTGACAAATGTATAATGTCTTGGATGCATCATTGCAGTAACATAAAGAGCAATTCCAAAGCCTTAAAAATGCCCTGTGTTCTACCTATTCATCCTTCCCCATCCCCCCTGAACCTCTGGTAATCAATATCTTTATATCAATGTACGAGTTCTTCCCTTACCACGTAATAATATCTACAATAACAATAAATCTACATTGGTCTGTGGTTATCACCCCCCCACCCCCATCCCCGCCCATGTCTGTTTATTACTCAGTCTTGAGGAATTTGGAATGCTGTCTGCTTTGACTGCTTTGGATTGAGAGGGGGATTAGCTATCATGGGGCAGATGGAAGGAACCGTTTCACTTGCAATTGTAGATTCTCCCTGGGTTTTTTGGGGCATGGGGTTTGTCCATCATCGTCATTTTGTTAGTTTTCCTGGGCAAGTCTGAAGAACTGGAGAGTAGGTTTTGGCCACAACTCTGCTGGGATTCAGGGCTCAACTGGTATATGAACAGTCCGAAGATTTAAGTATAACAAGTATAGTGATAATTACAGGTTCAAATATAAGGGGCAGAAGAATCACAAGTAGGGAATTTATAAATGACTCTATCTCTGTTATTGGGGAAATAGATTATCAAATCTTCCTAAATAGGGCCCGCTGAAGGGGTTTTGGTTTCATGTGGCTGTGTGCCTTGCCAATAATGTCCAGATGTCCCTAGAGACCTTGGGACCCATGTGAGCCTAATGCAGGTAGCCAAAGTCCACACCTGGAGTATCACCACCTTACATGGTTTAAGGACCAAATCCAGGGTCCCTAGAAAGAGTTATCTCTATTTGATAACCTTTCCCACTTGATAACTGTAAACCTTTGCTGTATCAGTCAATAAATATTTATTGAGCTGCTGAGAGCCAAGGACAATACCTGGCTCTAGGGACAGAAAGAAAGGATTCCATTTCAGACAGGCCAGGGGAAGAGGCAGGACTTCATAAAGAGATGACATAGTCCAATTACCTGCCTCTTTTTCTTTTTTCTTCAACTCAAGGGCACATATTTCTTGATTCATGACGTACTCTCATCATTGATCCATGCAAGTACTGCTTTTATTTAATATATTTATTTTAGTCTTAAGAACTTAAATGTAAAAAGCAAAACTAGAAAACAAAACCTGAACATGTAAAACTTGAAAAAGAAAAAAATATAGGCTAATATCTTTCTAATTTCAGGGTAGGAAAAGATTTTCCTTAAATAAGACACAAAAAGCATCAACCATAAGAGAGAAGATTGATTTTTTTTTTTTTTTATTAGAGAAGTTGTAAGTTTACAAAACAGTCAGGCATAAAATACAGGATTCCCATACACCACCCCATCACTAAAACCTGGCATTGGTGTGAACATTTGTTACAACTGACAATAGCACTTTTCAAAAGTAATCTACTATTTTTTTTTTTTTTTAAAGATTTTATTTATTTATTCATTTATCCCCCCCCCCCTTGCTGCTTGTGCTCACTGGGTCAGCTAACCACGCCGTGCGGGCGGGCTTGCCTTCACCAGGAGGCCCCGTGAACCAAACCCGGGGCCTCCCATATGGTAAACGGGAGCCCTACTGATTGAGCCACAGCCGCTTCCCTCTACTATTTTTTTAAACAATATTTACCTTCGTTACAATTGATAAAAGATGATTAAAATAGTTCTATCATCCATTATTTACATTAGGTGTGTTTTTCCCATATACCACCCTATTACTACCATCTTGTGTGAGAATTGTACATTTGTTATAACTCATGAAAGAACCTTCCTATACGTGTACTATTAACTATAGTCCATCGTCTACACTAGGGTTCACTGTTTGTACAGTCCTGTGTTTCATCTTGTAATTTTTATTCTAGTGTTATATACAACCTAAAGTTTCCCCTCTTAACCACATTCACCTATATAGTTCAGTGTTGTTGATTACACTCACAATAATCTGCTACCGTCACCACCAGGCATTTCCAAATCTTTACCATCAGCCTAAATGGAAATTCTGCACAAGTTAAGCATCAACTCCCCAGTCTCTAATTCCAATCTAAACTGTATTCTAGATTCTGACTCTGTGAGTTTGCTTATTACAATTAGTTCATAGCAGTGAGATCATACAATATTTGTCCTTTTGTGTCTGCCTTATTTCACTCAACGTAATGTCCTCAAGATTTATCCCTGTTGTTGCATGCATCAGGACTTCCTTCCTTTTTTTTTTTTTTTAAGATTTATTTATTTACTTTTTTTTCTTTATCCCCCGCCCCTGCCCCACAGATGCTTCTCTGGTCTGCTCATTGTTTGCTCGCCTTCTCCAGGAGGCACAGGGAACTGAACCCGGGACCTCCCATGTAGTAGGTGGGCACCCAACTGGTTGAGCCACATCCACTTCCCACTTCCTACTTCCTTCCTTTTAATGGCTGAATAACATTCCATTGTATGTATACAACATATTTTGTTTATCCATTCATCAATTGATGGACACTTGAGTTGTGTCCATCTTTAGGCATTTGTGAATAATGCTGTTATGAAGGATTGATAATTTTGATTGCATTAAATTGAAATTCTGTTCATTAAGGATGCCTTAAAGAAAGTGCAAACAACCTACACACAAACTGGTAGAAGAAATCTGCAACACACATATCTGACAAAGGATCAGGATCAAGAATACATAAAGAATTCCCATAAACTTCATTAAACTCTGAGCTTTGTAAGGCAAAGAACTTGCCCTTCTAATTCACCATTGTGCCCCTGCCTTCTAGCACATTACCTGGTATGTGTGGATGCTTGATTTGTGTATCCAACTGCCTACCTAACATCTTCATTTGACATCTCAAAATGCCAAACATGGGAAGTGGATGTGGCTCAAGTTATTGGGCTCCCACCTACCATATAGGAGGTCCAGGGTTCCATTCCCGGGGCCTCCTGGTGAAAGTCAAGCTGGCCCATGCAAGAGTGCTGGCCCACATGGAATGACGGTCCACACGGAATGCTGGTCCATACAGGAGTGCTGGCCCCTGTGGGAGAGCTGGTACAGCAAGATGACGCAACAAAAAGAGACACAGAGGCGAGACAATAAGATTTGCAGTAGACCAGGGAGCTGAGATGGTGCAAGAGATTGAGTTACCTCTCTCCCGCTCTGGAAGGTCCCAGGATTGGTTCCCGGTGCCGCCTAAAGAAAAGACAAGCAAACAAGAACACACAGTAAGTGGACACAGAGAGCAGACAGTGAGTGCAAAACAACGAAGAGATGGGGGAGAAATAAGTGAAAACAAATCTCTCTTTAAAAAAAGCCAAACCTTAGCTCCTAATAGCTACCCCACCCCAACTGCTTTGGTCACCAACTTTCCCACCAGTTAAGGGCAATTCCATCATTCTGGGGGGGACAGGCTGACTCTTCCATCACCCTTGACTCTTTCCTTTCTCTCACACCCCACATCTAATTCACCGGCAGATCTTGTTGGCTCTATCTTCAAAATATATCCAGCCACTTCTCACCACCTCCAGACACTATCCAGCCACTTCTCACCGCCTCCAGACACCTTCCTGATCCAGACGACTCTCATCTGCCCTGGGTTATTGCAGTGGATGCCCGCTGGCCTCCTGCTGCTGACCGTCCCTCAATAGTCTATTCTCAACAGAGCAGCCAAGGGGTCCTTGTAAATCATCGGCTGGATTACATCACAGCGCTGCACAAAGCCCTCTAAGCTTCCCACCTCCCTCCGAGTAAAGTCCAGTCTTGACACTCGCCTCCAAGTTCGACAGCATCAGGCCCCTCCCCCTCGCGGACCTTAGTTCCTGCGGTCTACTCAGGTCACCCTGCTTCAGCCTCCCCGGCCCTCTCGCCATCTTGCGCACCCCCAGCATGTTCCCACCTCGTGGCCTTTGCACTTGCTGTCCCCTCTGCTGGGACGCTCTTCCCTCGGATAGCTGCACGGCCCTCCCTCTCCCATCCCTCCTTCAAGTCTTTGCTCAAATGTCCACTACTCGGTGAGTCTTCCCTGATCGCGCAAACGTCAAACTGCAAACCCTTCTCTACATAGCTGCCCTTGTCTCCCCATTCCCTACTTTACTTATCTTTATAGAACTTTGAAGTACATATATTAGCCTTTTAAAAAGCATGTTTATGTTCCTCTCTGGGCCTCTAATCCCTAGCACAGTGTCTGGCACATAGTAAGTGGGCAAAAATACATAGTAAGTGTATTGAGGGAAGCGGATGTGGCTCAAGCAGTTGGGCACCCACCTACCACACGGGAGGTCCCGGGTTCGGTTCCTGGTGCCTCCTAAAGAAGATGAGCAAGACAGTGAGCTGATGTGATGGGCTGTCATGGCGAGCTGATGCAACGAGATGATGCAACAAAGGGACACAATGAGGAAACACAATGAGAGACACAACAAGTGGAAGCAGAGGTAGCTTAAGCCACTGGGTACCTCCCTCCCACATAGGAGTCCCTGATGCCTCTTTAAAAAAAAAAGATGAGCACACAACACAGAGAGCAAGTGCAAACCAGGGGGGCGGGGGAGGGAGGATAAATAAATAAATAAAATAAATCTTAAAAAACAAATAAACCATGTGTTGAGCCCTGCCTCGATCAGGATGGTGGAGTGAAATGCTTCAGGGCTCCATTCCCCTATAGAAGCTTGGAACAATCAGTAAAAACTAGCAGATACCTCTTTTTAAAAACTCCAGAAAACAGTTAAAAGATTGCGTAGGAGGGTGAGGGCTGAATCAAGAAAAAGATTTCTTAAAAGTCCTAGGGGGAGGCGGCTGTGGCTCAATCAGTAGGGCTCCCGTTTGCCATATGGGAGGCCCGGGGTTCGGTTCCCGGGGTCTCCTGGTGAGGGCAGGCCCGCCCGCATGGCGTGGTTGGCTGACCCAGCGAGCACAAGCAGCAAGGGGGGGGATAAATGAATAAATAAATAAAATCTTAAAAAAAAAAAAAAGTCCTAGGATCTTGCAGAGCCCTGGAGGGGCCCTCCTCCATCCCCTCACAGAGCTGGCCTACTTTCCTAGTGCAGATTCCAGAGGGAGCAGAATAACCCTCGTGCACTTACTGGGAGCACATATGTCTGGCCCAATCTGTCTGGTGGTGGTCTGAGGGACTCCCTGTCCCAGAACTTGCCTTGTGTGTAGAAGGCAGCTCACCAAGCTGTCCTACAGAACGCTGTGGGAGAGCAGACAAATCATGGCTCCTGGGAAAGGGATTGCTGGGTAGGACACGCAGTGCAGGAAGAGACCTGGGACTGTGAGGAAACTGTTTCCTGGGGAAGTGGGGACATTCGTATCAGTGTAAACAGGGTAATCCTAGGGCCACGTGCTTGTCTGAGAGGTATATGCAGAAAGGATCAGGGAGGCCCTATGCTTTGGCCTTGAACTATTCTCTATACTCATCATGTGGAAATATAATGAGGGAGAGAGCACAGGTCAATTTTCAAAGACTGGAAAAGGTGTTTTCTTTCCCTTCCTTCCTTCCTTCCTTCCTTCCTTCCTTCCTTCCTTCCTTCCTTCCTTC